>OZ010603.1:88572055-88692055 GCA_963932145.1 Acanthosepion lycidas | reverse complement strand
AATATGAATTCCTCTAAATAATCATGCTAGCATCAGGCAGTTAACTCAGCCTCGTAAATCGGCCATATTGTGGCTTAGTCTTTCCTCCCCACTGCCAAAGTGTATGTTGGCACTTAAACTAAGTTGAAACTTTATGTATATACATTTTGTGTGTGTGTGTGTGTGTGTGTAATAGGAGTAGATAGGTCGACCTATCGCCCGGTTAATACTCCTCCCCATTCTCTTGAACAAGTATAGAGGCTCGTCCCTTGTTTCCTGTTTAGGAAGGGGTTTCCAGATCTTTTCCTTTTCTCTGGCCTCTGTATTAGTGCTGTCGTGAATCCCTTGTGATATGTGCAGACTGTGGCAACGTATCTTCATGCTGAGGGGACCGGGTTGACAGTTCTCTGGTTGCTGTTTCCGACTGGTAGTTAGGAGCCCTAACACTTGTGTAGCCTCTTGAGCGGCTGCTCTGATCAAGAGTTGCATAATATCGGGTTGCTTGTAGTGCCATGTCGCGCATGGGAGGGTGTCTCTGCACGCACCTCCGGTGGGCAACCCCAAGGCCACATTATGTTGCAGGCTGCGCTAGCTCCTTTTTGCCCATGTCACATACGATGACTGCTTAGCTACTATTATTTTAGGCCTTCTCACTTTCACTATCAACATTACTCATCGTGACTACAAACAATCAAACCAGCTTTAAAAAAATATCACCTAAATCCTTTAACATTTCCTTTTCATTCGGACCAACCTCTGCAGTGTGGAATCATTCATCGTTGAGAAGTCTCCGGATATACTAGCTCTCTGCGAGACCAACCTTAATCCGTCAATCCCCTCCTCTGACTCCTCGATTCCCGGTTACCTTCCTCTCCTTAGAAATGACTCTATTACCGACATGCATGGCCTGAGTGTTTACGCACGAGACCATCTCCCACAGGCTAGGGAACTCTCTCTCGAATCTCCGGACCATTCACACACGTGTCTCCGTCTATCTCTCCTCAAATCTATAAGCTGTCGCTTCTTTCTCTATCTCTCTATATCCTCCCAAGACTGTGGTGTACTCGATAGCATTTCCGATAATATAAACGAGGCTCTCTCACTACATCCATCTGCAAACATATTTGACTTTACTATGCATTTCCCCAGTAACCATGATGGTAAGGCTTTCCTTCTTGATCTCTGTTTTACCTCCATCCCAGAGTTTTGTTGTGCCACGCAGCTCTGCCATCTTGGTAACTCTGATCATGCCGCCGTGTCTGTTAACATCTCCTTCTACTCCTCCCCTAGTAAAGAACCTCCTACCAACAGAACTGTTTCTGTTATCAACGAGCAGATTGGGACTCGTTCCAATATTTCCTTCGTAATTTCACCTACTTTCCACTGTTTTTAACCTCCCGGTCCAAAAATGTGCGTCTGAGGTCTCATCCTGGATAAAAGCTGGAATCGAGGCTTTCATCCCTGGAAGAAAATATAAAGTGAAATCGCGTTCATCTCCTTGGTTCCCAGCTGCTTGTTCAGCAGCTATTGCCCACTTCCGTCTATACCGTAGAGACATGTCTGATTACAACAGACGTCTCTTTGTCACTGCCCGTAACTTGTGTAAGCATGTCCTCAAAGAAGCAAAGTTACTCTTTGCCGAAAGAATGAAACAACGTATTGCGTCTCGCAAGTATGGTTCAAAAGATTATTGGCGGCTTTGCAAAAGCGTACTGAACAACAGCAAATTCACAATCCCCACTTTATTCAACCAATTTCAGGTTATGACCTCCTCATCTGACAAGGCTGAATGCTTTGCTCGTAAATTCTCGTCCACTTCAACGCTAGACTCATCTGGTGTACCCACACCTGATATTCCCCCTAGAACTGAGACTCTACTGAGTGAGATGTACATGACCCCAACGATGGTATTGGACATCATCTCTAAATTAGACTCCCATAAGGCTAGTGGTGGGGACGGGATACCGGCCATTGTCCAGAAGAAATGTGCTCCTGAACTGGCTCATGTCCTCTCTAAACTTTACAACTAATACCTCGCCGACTCGTGGTATCCAGCATGTTTGAAGTCCTCATTGATTGTGCCTGTCTTTAAGAACTGGTGATTCTTCTGTCCCGTCTGACTACCGTCCTATCAGTCTCCTACCACTCTTCGGTAAAAGCCTTCGAGTGTTTAATCACCGCCGAAGTAGTTAAGCACCTTACTTTCTATATTCTACTCTCTGACAAGAAATATGGTTTCCACTTGCCCGATCTACCGCTGATGTGCTCACGGCCATAACTGAATTTGTATACCAAGCACTCAACAATAATGGAGAAGTTCGAACCGTGGCTCTGGACATCTCTAAAGCGTTTGATAGGGTTTGGCATGCTGGCCTTCTTCGTACGCGTCATGGTATTAACAGTATTACAGGATGATTATTTGACTTAATACAATCATTCCTGTCAAACCATGAAATGAAGGTCGTCCTAAACGGGTTCTCCTCCGGCTCCTTTATCATGAACGTTGGTGTTCCCCAAGGTTCTATCTTGGGCTCTACATTGTTCCTGATCTTTATCTATGATCTTCCCGATGTCATCAGTTCCCAAGTAGGCATCTAAGCGAACGACGCTACTATTTACTCCTGTCTCTGGTAAATCTAGCGCCGGCCCTGGCTTCTGATTCATAGTGTGTAATAATGCCAGCTGAATTTCCTCGAAACGAAATATGATAATATTCAGATAACATTCAAAGACCTCGAAATAACATTCAAATAGCATTCAGATAAAATTCAAATAAGATTCAAATAACATTCAAATAACATTCAGATGACATTCAAATAACATTCAAATAGCATTCAGATAAAATTCAAATAACATTCAAATAACATTCAGATAACATTCAGATAACATTCAAATAACATTCAGATAACGTTCAGATGACATTCAAAGACATGAAAAACCAAATTGCAGTTTCTTATTTTTTTTTTGAAACACGTCTTCCAAAATGACTGTTAAAAAAATAAATTCCAACTTTTACAGGACTGTTATGTAATATCGGTTTTCCTGTATGTCATTGAATGGTGGGCGGTCTACTCACCGATGGAGAAGGTAACTTGAGGCAGCAGCAATGTGGTTCTATAGAAGGATGCCGAGAATACCATGGACTGAATATGCGAGCAATGACGACATTAGAAACAAAATAGACACTTATACATAGAATAAAAAAAAATTGAAATTTCTAGGTCATATGATGAGGAAAGAGGACTTGGAAAATTTAACAAAGAAGAAAGCAGAGAATAACCTACATCACAAGTTCGTGTAAACGGTTGTCAAAACAGGGATTAGAAGAGGGTGGGGAAGCGAGAGACAGAGAGAAAGAGAGAGAGAGAGAAAGAGAGAGAGAGAGAGAGCGCAAAAAGACAAACACTGCTAAGAGCTACAAAGGGCAGGAAGTTGGTGAGTCTTCTGTACGCCAACATCCCGATGGGTCACGGCTCATAGAAGAAGAAATATAAGTTTTGAATTCAGACTTAGATTCCAAGTCTTCAAAATATGTTTGAGATTGTGCAAAATATCTGTATATCAATTTTTAATCGCTTGATTGACTGATGTGTGTGTTTTTTTTTTACTGCTTATCAACCTTTTGTGCATTATTTAAAGCCGATTTATATATTGGATCGTAAGAATAACTTTTTTATTACAAGAGAATATTGCATTATCAATGTTTTTGTGAGGCTACAATGATTTTTCAAGATACATGTCCTACTATTTATCTCAGAGCTGGAGATTGATTCATACATTTTCCAAGGTATTTGCGCTGCAGTGAATATAAAAAAAAAACATTCGACGGGAATTCGAACTTGACTCCCCGATTTTTAAATTCCGAGCGCCCATTTATAAAAATTCAGAAAAGAAAAAGCCAGCTCCCGCGAAATGCCAAAATAGTTAACGACTTCAAAAACAGTAGACGTCGCATTTTTCCAAACAAGGTGTATGGGTTGTACATGGTACACATAGACTGCATACTTGTTAATGAAGAATGCAGCTGTTTCTCTGAGCCCTTCATATTAGAAGAATTATTGGAAGAATGACCACGGATATTTTCAAATGAAAGGTTATGTTCACTCAGGAGATGTCGTAAATTGTTGTACAAGGTTGTGTACAAGTGATTTATTCTATTGATAAAATGTTAAAATCTATCACGGAATATTCCGTTATATCAGTATCGAACGACAATTACAAAATGTTCAACATGTGACAGGTCAGACAGAGACACAACAATAATAGATTAGAATGTAGTGTAGATATGTTTAATGTTACAGCTATTTTCTCATGATTTCTATCAATTCTTCATACACGGTCTGAAAATCATTTAATTTTTCATTTTCACCTGACACGAAAACACACAACAATAAAAGGCTAGAATTTCGTGCCTAGGTTGCTGATTCGCAACTGGCATTTATTTTCTCATGATTTCTATAAATACTTCATACACGGTTTGGGAACCATTTAATTTTTCTTTTTCATCTTTCACGAAAACAAACAACAAAAACAGACGATCATTTGGTGCCTAGGTTGTTAATTTCATTTAGAGTTCCATCTTGCATCTATTTTCTCAGGATTTCTATCAATTTTTCATACACGGTTTGGGAACCATTTAATTTTTCTTTTTCACCAGTCACAAAAATAGACAAGAATAATAGACTGGAATTTTGTACCTAGGTAGTTGATTTCGTTTACAGTTTCATCTTGCATCTATTTTCTTAGGATTTCTTTCAATTCTTCTTACACGGTTTAGGAAACATATAGTTTTTCATTTTCACCTCTCACGAAAAGCGACAACAATAAAAGATTAAAATTTAATGTCTTCTTTTTTTATGTACCGTGTCCTTTCAGGACGTAGGCGATGATGGTTCTCCACCTTTTCCTGTCCCTTGTAGCTCTCAATAAGCTTTGTCTTTTTGTTATTGTCCCATACCCTATTCTGCCATCCCCTTACTTAAGCCCGTTAGGTATGTCACGCGTTGCTTTTATTTGTCCTTCTTTCCCCCTATCCGCCCTGTGAGTATCAGATTTCCAAGCTCTCCTTTCTCATTACGTGTCACAGAAATTTCACCTGCCTCTTCCTAATGCTAAGTATAATTTTCCTCTTTGCTTCCTCTCCAAAATCTCATCGTTGCTCACATGTTCGGTCCATGGTATCCTTAGCATCCTTCTGTTACCTCGATTCTCTTCTTCATTTTTGGGGAGATTATCCAACATTCGTTGCCGTAAAGGAGGACAGATATCACGTAGCAGTTCAGTACTCTTTCCTTTGTTACCAACGAAATCCCATTGTCTCCTAATACTCTGCCTAGCTTTTGGAATGCGTCCTTGGCCATCGCAATACGTCTTCGGATCTCAGTGTCGCACTTTCCGTCCTCTTTCAGAACACTTCCCAGATATTTTATTTTTACGCACTTGCTTGATTTTTGTGCCCCCGGGCTGCATTTCGGGCCCCTCTTTTTGCTGATGACCATGCATTCTGTTTCCTTGTAGTTTATGTTTAGTCCCTTTTTCTCGCTCTCCTTCACTAACTTTTGTAGGATGTTTCATAGTTTCCTTCCCGTATCAGCTATCAGCACTGTGTCATCTGCGTATCTTATGGTGTTAAGATTGTCGCCACCAATGATGAATCCTGGTAGGATTTCCAGTTCTTTCAGAACTGCCTTGCTGTATTGGTTGAATAAGTCCGGTGAGAAGACACATCCTTGCCTTACGCAGCTTTCTATTTTTGTATATCTGCTGAACTAATTTTTTTCTTTATGCAGGCGGTTTGCTGCTAGTAGAGGATTTTGATTATTCTAATGTCTTTTCCGAATATGTCAAGGTTGCTGAGCAGTTATAACAGATCTTTGTGGCGTATTTGTTGAACGACTTTGCGTAGTCTATAAAATATAGGTGTACGTTCTTCTGTATTTGTATTGCTCTTTCTGATAACATTCTGAGCATGAATATTGCGTTCCTTGTTCCGATGTCTTTAACGAACCCGCTCTGTTCTTGTCATATATCTGCGTGCTCTATTTGTTAGAATGTGGGTGATAAGTTTTGTTACGTGGCTCATTAGGCTAATTGTTCGGTGGAGTTCACATTCGTTTGTGCCAGGTTTCTTAGGCAGTGCTCTAAAAATAGATCTGCTTATATCTTCCGGTATATCCCCTCTGTTGTAGCTTTGATTTATTATTTCCGTAATCTTGTCTACCCAAATCATATAAGGCTGTCAGCATCTCTGTTACAATTCCATCTGCCCATGCCGCCTTGTTTCTGTTCATTTTGGCAAGTGAAGCTTCTACTTCGGTTTTTAGAATTTCAGACCCGTCGTTAATTCTGTGTATTGCAGGTTGTTTTTCTTTCGTCGTGGAAGAGCTCTCCAATATATTCGTTCCAGCGCTGAAGAATTTCTCCTTCTGTAATATGAGCATTTCGCCCTTAGATTTTATGCAGCCTTTTGACAAGCATGTCTTCTGTCCTGTTAGCTCCTTATTTCTTTTATGCATATCTCCTTTGTTGGTGGTACCCAGTCTCTATATTTCTTCACATTTTTCGTTTATCCACTCTTCTTTAACCCGCCTCCATTTGATCCTTATTTCGTTGTGTAGTTTTCTGTATTCCGTTCCGTATCTTGGCAAAATTTTCTGTCCCCTTTTCCATCATGTCAAAAATCTCATCTGTGATCCATTCGTTTTTCTTTTTCTTCGTTCATTCTCCTTTGGGATGATATCGATTGCTGGTGTCACTAAAGCTTCTTTTAGTCCGTCCCATTTCGAGATTCCATTTCTATTTTTTCCGTCGTATTTTCTTTTCACTCTCTCCATATATTTTTCCTTCAGGTTCGGATAGCTCAAGAGTTTGTTGTATTTCAATTTTTCAATTCGGTTGCTACGTTACGCTTCTTCAGTTTCCGTAGTTTCACTCTTAGTTTGCATATAACAGGGCGATAGCCGCTTCCGCAGTCGGTACTTGGATAGGTTTTGCAGTCAGCAATTGCATTCCTGAATCTTTTGTTTATAGTTATCTAGTCAATTTGGTTTTTAGTTCCCCCCCCCCCTGGGCTTCTCCATGTCCATAATCGTCTGGGGTGTTCTTGGAATCATGTGATGGATATTACCTGGTCATTGGCCGTAGACAATTGGATCTGTTTTTCATCGCGTTCTTTGCGGGTTTCTAGTCCCAATTTGTCATCTATCCCTCCTGTCCTTTCCCTGCCAATTTGACGTTCAGGTCTCCCATGATAATTATAACTTCTTGTGATTTGCAATGAGCCTTGGTGTTGTCTAGCATGGGATAGAAAGATTCGATTTCTTCTTCCTTGCTTTGTGCTGTCGGTGCATACACTATTATGATAGCTATGTTGAAAGGTTTTCCTTTTAGTTTGACTACCAGAAATCTTTCGGATAATTGATAGTATCCCAGAATGCATTTCTTGAATTCTTGATCTAGTATCAAACCTTCTCCTTTGTAGTTTTCTCTCCGCTTGCATATATAATCTTGTGATTGGCACTGACGATATCTGGCCATCTAGTTTCACATAAACTTAAAATGTTGATATTTAGTCTACTCATCTCGTGTTTTACATTTTCCATCTAGCCACAGTTGTTCAACGTCCTAACATTCTATGGTTTGAGAGTTATTTTTTGTTTGATGCGAGCAGTCGCCGGATGACGGTCGGGTGACACTTGTTGGACATGTCACTCTTTTCCGAACAAGGGAAATGTGTTTTTAAAGGCGACGATTAGAATTTTAATAAATCTCAAACTTATGAAAGTGAATTTATATATTTTCTTTATTCTTTTCTGTTAAGTAGATTAATTTGGGATGCGGTATAGTCATTTTCTAAGCGAAGCTTAGATGCGGCACACGGTCGAAAATATGGGGCACCCAGGATCGAACTCACTACTCAATCAAGAGACAAGCTTGCTAACCATTATATCATGGCAAGGTGTCCAATTTAGAATGTGGTATGAAATGTTTAAGGGATTAGTGCCCATATCTTCATATCTGTGCCTGTATATGCGTAGAACAGTCGGGGAAGAGATTAAATATATCGAGGCTATAATTTCCTTCTTGTTGTACTTCAACTAAAATTGGGTATGTTCCAGTATGGGGTTTCTCACCCGGCATGTAGACTGATATATTTCTATCAGGTCTAGACATTCAGTAGATTCGGAGTTTGGAAGGTGGTTTCTAATGTATGAGAAGAGGAAGCCTCTATTGATGTGGTCGTATGCTGGCGTGAGGTCTACATAGCAGGTATACAACTTTCTAATGGAGAAGTAAGCACTTTTCTGGAGTTGTTTGATGACACATGTCATATATGTTAGTGGTGACATCCTACCGGTTTGCGTGAACCGATTCTTAAAATTATAAAAGCTTAGCGAACCGGTTGTTGGATTATCCGAAAATAATCTTATATATTAATAGCCGATGGTTTAGGTAAAATTTTAGGTACGCTACGCTCGTGCGCGCGCCCAGTAAAACTCTAACAGATACACACTCACTCAACACACGACGCACATGAGATCTCTATTAAGGATTTCAGTGATTACGTTGAGAGCGCAACGAGAAATTACCATAAACATGTTGTACCCTAAACCATCCAAAGAGCTAAAAATATAATTAATAGCATTGCTGTAAGTTCTGCGGGGGTTGAAAGAGGGTTTTCTCTGATTAACATAATTTATTCTGACAAAGGAAATCAGGTTGAAGTTAAAAACGTGGCAAATCGTCTAGTCATAAATTTTCATTGGATCTTTGGGACTGCAGTAATTCCGTTCGGATGTGGCTTAGAAACTATAACACAGTTGATAACATTAGAGTAAAAAATTATCATACTTCTGAACAGAAATATGATGAAAAAAGAATTTCAATCTGAAAATATCTTAGTAAATGTTTTCTATTAAATTATTAAAATGGTTTAATTCTTTTTGATATTATACTTTGTTTCCATTCTCATATTGAAAAGAAAATAAGCAGAATGGATTTCTAAAGATTACCTGCTTTTATAGGACCGGTGCCTGGAAATTTGGGATGCCATTATTGGATGCCATCATTACACTTATTACCAGAGCAAAAGCCAAACTGTGTCTTCAGGAGTTGCCTTTCATAGAACGGTGAAAGCTTAGTTAATACAATTTTCATTAGTAGTTTCACCATAAAGAATCCAACTGAGGGACTTGGGGGTTACTTTTATGCTTCTATAGTGCATTAATTCGTGATACACCCCATTTGTGAGGGATGCGCTTCAGATTCTTCATGAAATTTAGAAATTTGTATCTAATCAATTGATTGATTAATTTGTTTGTTTAACGGCATATCAACACCTGAGTCATTTAATGCCGAAATTTCATTTTTTTTGAGCAATAAAAATATGATATATGTTATTCTGCATTCACAGTTGACTACATGGTAGATGATACTCAGCTTTTGTACATATACATGTTTGTGTGGACATGATTATTAGAGACGGTGATATGTGTGTTTTATGTTGAAGTTATATCTTGGAATACAGTTTGATTTCTTTAAGAAATTATAGGATATTATATGTCTTGACAGAGTTCTTTCATGTTGGTTGTTTGGTTGATTTTGTTTAGCGATATATCAAATATATTTTAAAAAGCGATGATTAGAATTGTAATAAAACCTAAACATGAAATTGAATTTATAAATTGTCTTTGTTCTTATCAACGAACTAGGTACCTGTTTCGTTTTCCGGGGTTTCCTTATGACACAGAGACAAGACGACGGGCAAAGTTGTAGACGTGTTTATTCCATGACGGACAACAGTAGAAAGAGTGTTAGTACCGTTAGTGACTAAGGGAGATAATTGCTCCCACTTCCGGAGAGTTCTATTAAGGGGATTACCAGGTAATATAACAGTAAGTATCTTGGAATTTCGAACTGGGTACTTCATTAAATACACGAAAGAGAAGGCTACGCATTCGTCTTTCTCTTTGTGCCTGTTTCCCGTTTCTTGCACTGAACACGAAATATGTAGACCATTTTAAATAAGCAGTAGAGAGCCAGCGTTTGAAGTCACAACTGCCAGGAGCCATCTTTAATATAGACATAACTGAATTGATTATTTGATATGAAATATACACGCAGCATGCAAAGCGAAATGAAAATGTGTTTTCTATTGAATAAAGGGTTCGGTTTAAAATTAAAAAAATGATCATCGAGTACAAACACAAACGCATGAATAAAACTAGTAAGTACAACGGGCGAAATGTTTTGAGTATTACAATAAGTTAGTTATGTATCATGCGTGATACACGCTTAGGCGATCATGTATCTTTCGATACATGACTGACGAGGCAGATTTTTTCCCCGTAGTAGGTTGCTATTTCTTTCTGCGGTAGACCAGTTGCCACCCAAGGATATAGAACCCGGTCTGTCCTGCTATTTACCCATAGCTGGGGTGGGGAAGAGGAAGAGGATTTATACCTTTCCCAAGGGTATTAACACGTAAGTGAATGTAATGGATTCGACTGGAATTCGAACTCAGCTCTCCGATTCCTTAATCCGAGCCGCTAACCATTACTCATCCGTGCCTCCTTACAACCAGGATTAAAAAGCTATATTATACCAAAGCATATAATAAGATGAGCACTTGAAAAAGGCCGGAGAGTACAAAGGATGAAACGTTGTGATTATTACAACCAGGATTAAAATGTTGGTCTCAATACAAAAGTATATAAATATGACAAACAGGTGAAAAAACCGGAGAAATCTTGTGTGTATAACAATCAAGATTAAAATGTTGGTCGGAATAGCAAAGCATATAAAACGGTCACTCCAAGAGGCCTGGAGAATAAAGTGGGTGAAACCATGTGTGTATAACAACTTGTATTAAAATGTTTGTCGGAATAGCAAAGCATATAGTAAGATAGCAACTTCTAAAGAGCCGGAGAGGACAACGGACGAAACGTTGTGAATATAACAAGTATGATTAGAATTATGATTAGGGTAGAAATAGCAAAACATATAATAGTACAGACACCTAAAAAAGGCTGGAGAGTTCAACAAGTTTTTCATATGGAAATCATTCCACAAACTCCATAGCAAAACGTGGCCAAACGATCTTGGATTTGTAATAGTAATTTGAATACTTGTCACGTCCTTTAGACAGGAAGCTCGAAAGGTCTCCTATTTTTGACAAAATGTCATTTTTACGCAGTCCGCGTGTTGGGAAAATTGAATAGAATCAATATATGGTTGAATTAAAAGCAATACCACCCCATCCACAATACAACACATTTGTGCGTATATGTGTGCGTCGTTATGTATGTTTGGGTATATATGAGCGTGCCTGCGTTTATATGTATATTTGTGTACGTCTCTATCTAAAGTTCTATATATGTGAGAGTATATACACACACACATATATATATGTATACTCTGACGCACCCACACATACGCACGCACCCACACATACGCACGCACACACACACATGCGCGTGTGTGTATGAGTTTATAAAAACAACGCAGTAGAAAGACTGTAGTTTGACATTGTTTTTTCAATCAGTTTTCTATATAAGAAACGCGACGATTTCTTATGTAACGACTGAACTGTTTCTCGTATGACCAAAGACATTCTGTAAGCGATTCACCTGAGTACTTGCCTTCAAGGTATGATCATGTTTCTTTTCATTTAAAATACAAGTTCTTAAAAGGCATGACAATTTTATAAATGAAGTTTTCGCCGAAAAGTAATATGGATATTTCACCAGCCAGTATATATATATTGGGGGAAAATGCATGAGAAAGTAGAAAAAAAAAATTATGACAAAGTGGGAGGAAAAAAAAATTAAAATTCCCAGAATCCCTCATTCGTGCGCATGTGTAGTCGAACCAACGTCTTAAAGGACGAAACGAGTCACATGAAAAATTTTTTTCCATTTATATATATATGAGATTTGAATAATTTATATCTTTTGAGAATGACTTATAAATGATTATTCTAATTCACCCAAATATCTATCACTTGTATATCCTTGCTTGATCCAGCTTCTAATGCCCTGGAGAGAGCTGCTTAGGGAAAGGAGACGTGGCTCTTGGGACACAAGCCGTTGAGTTTCGAATACTTGAATGAGTATCACCAAGGAGCTTAGTGAGTAGCGGCGCTATATCGAGTCTAGTCAATTTCTTCTTCGTCAGAGAGGCCCACTGGTCCAGTGGTATGACGCTTGCCTTGTATCGTAACGGCTCGGATTCGATTCTGATGCGTCTCAAATACGACGAAACGGCAGTCTAGTGCTTTCTGCATTCTGTTGAGGATTCTTCTAAATTCGATGAATTACTATACATGATTATTCTAATCACTTCATATATATATATATATATATATATATATATATATATGAGTAAAAGTTTGTCAGCTGATTGATGTTATAATTAATAATTCGACCTTAAATATTCGACCAATAATTAGTAATTCGACCATGCTAACCAGACGCTCCCTCTGTAGCCAAATAGTATAGCACGTCAGGCTATATGACGGTTCCGTGTAGGATACAGGTTCGATTCATGTCAGAGGACATATTTTCTACGAAATTTCTCGGATATTCAGGCCGTTAAATGTTGTTAATTCTGTTTATTATAGACATAGCATTTACTTAAAAATTTGTATCTATAAAAATAACGTATAAATATATTCACGCACACACACACACACACATACATATATATATATATATATATATATATATATATTACAAACATTATGTCTGCTTACTTTTAGCATAATCCGTTCATATTCACTAATATATTTTACAATCAAATGATGCAAGAAATGCACTGTAACAGTGAAAATCACTTTTATTCCCCAAGTACTTTCTATCTCTTTCTGAGCTCATCATCAGGGGTGTAACTGGTAAGGCAAAAACTGTGTAGTTAGCCATTACTGAATTTTTTTTTCATTTATAAGAACGGATTATGCTAAAAATAAGCAGACATAATGTTTGTAATTTATTCAATCAGACATGCTTAAAAGAGAATTTGCTGCCTAAACACACACACACACACACACGCACGCACGCACGCACGCACGCACGCACGCACGCACGCACGCACGCACGCACGCGCACACGCACGCACACACACACACACGGAAACGCACACGCACACACACGCAAATATATATATATATATATATATATATATATATACACACATGTTTATATAGGCTATTATTTCGTTTTCTTATTTGGTTTGGTAGCATCATAAATTAGTTATAGGAGGTGAGATTTATAAGTAAATTTTTATTTATTATTGTTTGAATTTATGCGCATATGTCTGTATTTATACGTTCGTGCACACGCACACCTGCCCATTCATGCATGCACACGTGTATAGGTATACGCACGTGCACATATATTCGTATAAACGCGCGTACACAGGCAGATGTACACTATGCTTTTTTCCCATAACTGGGGAGTGGTGGAGAGGTGTTAATCATACCATTTCTAAAGGTGTTAATCGTACCATTTCTAAAGGTGTTAATCATACCATTTCTAAAGGTGTTAATCGTAACATTTCTAAAGGTGTTAATCGTAACATTTCTAAAGGTGCTAATACGTAAGTGAATGTAATGAACTCGACTGAAATTCTAACTTGACTCTCCGATTCCTCAATCTGAGCCGCTAACCATTAGTTATCTATCTATCTATCTATCTATCTATCTATCTATCTATCTATCTATCTATCTATCTAATGCTGTTCATATCTATCTATCTAATGCTGTTCATCTATCTATCTATCTATCTATCTATCTATCTATCTATCTATCTATCGTTGTTTGTTCATATCTATCTATCTATCTATCTATCTATCTATCTATCTATCTATCTAATGCTGTTCATATCTATCTATCTATCTAATGCTGTTCATCTATCTATCTATATATCTATATATCTATCTATCGTTGTTTGTTCATATCTATCTATCTATCGTTGTTTGTTCATATCTATCTATCTATCTATCTATCTATCTATCTATCTATCTATCTATCTATCTATCTATCTATCACAGTCTATTCGTATCTATCTATCTATCTTTATATATATATATATATGTGTGTGTGTGCGTGTGTTAGATAAAACGAAATTTCGTTATTTACTGTTTCGTGTAATGTATAGAATTTATAGTGAAACCTGGGAAACGTCGGGTAACTTAATCGCCGTACATAAAATTAAATGTCACTCGAAGTAGAGGGTTATATCAAAAGGCAGTTTATACAGGTAGGAGGGAAAGATAACAGTTAACCCTAGATTTGAACTGGTTAACATTGTAGTGATAGGGGAAACATCCTCTTGTGAGACGGCTCCACGCGGCAGTGATGTGCGGGAAGAAGCTGCTTGAGTGGAACTTACTCTTCACCGATGGAATACAAAGGGAATGTGGGTGGCTTGCTGTAATGTAAGTGGCATGGCAGGTCATTAAGATATATATATATATATATATATATATATATGTATGTATATGTCTGTGTGTGTGAGTTTGTGTGTGTATGCGCGGTATTTAGTGGAAAGTGCGCGATATATAATGTAATATATGCGGTTGCATGGATAATAGTTTGTAACCGGGTTTCACGTTTTCGCGATCTTCAGACAAACTTCAGTTTGTCTGAAGATCGCTATATATATATATCCGGCTTTCTTCAGGTGGTTGGAATGTCTCTTTAGCCTACTAAGCATAGAAATGAATACAGTATGGGAACCAGTAATAAGGAATGCCAGAGAAAAGCAATAATAACAAAGACAATTGCAATATGAGCTCTGGTAAAAAAAAAAAAAATGCAATGTTGACAGCAAAAAAAAAAAAAAAAAAATTGTAATATGAACACTGGTAAAAATTTATAAATCCCAGAAATTCATACATAGATGTCCTTTAGGACACATGGCACAGTCGATAGAGTGGTTAGGTTCAGTGACAGGACCCAAAGAGTTGTGAGTTCAATACCTGGTTAAGACTGTGGAGAACTTGCAGAGGAGATGATTAATAACTGACATCCATTAGGCATAGCACATGGAACTAGAACAGTTTACTCCTGCGAGCGGAATAAAGGGTTCAGTTCGACATTCCAACCACCTGAAGAAGGCCGGAGCGTACAACGGTCGAAACGTTGTGATAAATTTGGCAACAAATATAATGTAAATAGTGAACTCTAGTTTTCAGTATTTTTTTTCTTCGTTAAAAATGATGAAAAATCCTATTTGAATAAAACAAATCCTATTTTTTATTAAAAAAAATATCAACAGCCCTGGTTTTCAGCAAGTTTTTATATGTTATATCAAATGATAAAAAGTCACTTCCTGTCATACAAAGAGTTTTAATAGTAACATTATACGGACACGGATAGAGGGATATTTATTTCGTCCCCCCGTCCCCCCACGAGATGAATGTATTATCGTGTCTGCCGGCCTATTCTGTAACCTGATTGGAACTTCGTACCTTCACCTGGACAAAGAGTTTTCATTTCACTTTCCATGCTTAGCGAATATTCGGTGTCAGTTAAAACTCGTTCGTCTTACTCACCTTTGTGTCTCTAGATCAGTGTTTCTCAGTGTTTCTCCACATTGTTTTCTCCACAGTGTTTCTCAACATTTTTAATTAACGGCACACCTAGGTGCAAATAAATATATCACAGTACGCTTAGCAACATTTTAAAGGCTATTCATTTAAATGCTATATAATAGAACCATAGATTTTAAAAAATTCACTCCCAAATATGAACTTACTTTATTTCAATGTTTCTATCCAGCTAATTGTGCAGCTTATTTAGTGTGAAATCCGTGTCTCGTGTTTTTTCACGATTTCTTCAATTGTTGGCCGAATTCAGACCCTTATTTTTTCTTCCGTTGAGCCAACAAGATTCTATTTTAAATAGTAGGGATACATATTCTGGGATAGCACCCTGTTGCGGAAAGGGACAACTCTGAATTCAAAGCTATAGAGAAACCATTCCACTATATATTTCCCGATGAAGGGCACCTCGGCGTGGTGTAATGGTTAGCAGGCTTGTCTCGCTAAATTATTTACGACTGAATAGTGAGTTCGATCCTCACTGGGAACCCCATTCTTTCGACCTTGTACCACATCTAATCTATGCTTAGAAAACCAATATAATTCCCAATGAATCATAGTAAATCAAAAAATGAAACGTTCACATTTTTTTACTAAAGGGACACAGCATTTTGAAAATTTAAAAAAAGAAAAATTGTAGACCAGTGTTTCTTTTTAAACTTTTTAAGCAAAGGCATAACTAGGAGGAAAGGAAAATATCACAGCAAACTTAGCAAAATTTTTAAAGGGCATACATTTAAATGTTATGAAGTAAAACCATAGATTTAAAAAAATACACACACAAATATGAAGTTACTTTATTTCAATGTTTCTATTCAACTGTTTGTGCACCTTATTTAGTAAGATACTAACGCTGTACCATTATTACTTCCATACACACACATATATATGTATGCTGTGACAATATTTCGCGGCACACTTATGAGGATCACGTGGCACACTAGTGTGCCGCAGCATGGCGGCTGGGAATCACTGACCTAGACATTTTTTTTATCACTAGAACAGTGTATATGACATTTCAGCACTAATTAACCTACTGACTAAACTCTCAACTTTTGTTTTTAATGAATTCACACTAAGCAATGCCGTAAGGCGCAATGGGCTACTGGGAGTGAAAGTAAAAGAGAAAACTTTAGAAGAGATTGCAAAACCAATTCTAAACAGGATACAAGGGATAAACTTCTACACCTGGTCAAAAGTCGAGGAGGTTTGGGAACAGGACGATAGGCGAACCTATCTGCTCGTTTTGATTGTTGGTTGGTTGTTTTTCTCTAACAGCCTATCAATATTTCTTTGGGTTATTTTATGCCGAAATCAAAATAGTTTGTTGTAGGCAATTTTATTTTATTTTATTTTTTTTAGATAATAATGATTTTAGTGATACAAGTCTTACTAATTAACCCATATATGGAGGGAAGAGAAGGTGGATTCATGACGTTCCCAAGTGTATTTGCGCGTTAGTGAATATAACGAACCCAACGAGAATTGGAACTCGGCCCTGTGATTAACAATTCTGAGCCATTATCCACTGCACCATCCACACATCCAAGCTTACAATATCTGGTATTCCTAAGCGGTCCCCATCGTGACCAGTTGCTTAACTTTGGTAATCGTTTAGGAACCTGTGTTTAATCGTGATATGGTCGTAAACTTAGGCATATTTAAGAAAAAATAAATAGTAAATACATTTTCAGGTTTAAGGCGGAAACATTAAAGTACAGAATTGAAGGAGACTTTGAAAGGAACTGGAAACCCAATCCTAAACAGGAAACAAAGGATAAACCTCTATTCCTGTTCATAGGACCGAGGAGTGTGAACGGGACGATAGGCAAACTTAACAACCCCTATCGTTATTTCCATGGAAAGTATTCACTCATTTGTTCCACCAGCCCTAACCTTCACGGCTAAGACCCGCCATACCACACACATTGCTGCGAATCACCCTCATTCATTTCATATTTCCCTGGTGAGATGTAAGTTCCACTCAAGCAGCTTCTTCCTACGAACCCCCGCCTTCCCTGATCATTACAATCTTAACCTAGTCTAGGGTTAACCGTTATCTTCCACACATATCTACGTGTGCTGTGTGTCTTACTCTGTGACCCTCTACCTCGTGTAGCTCTTGGGCTTTGTAGAGGGTGAATATTATTGTAAAAAAATGATGTGGTATTGTGTTGTCATTAGGTTGGTGCAAAAATAATGACGTAATAATGTCGTTTTTTGATGTTAAAAATATGTCACAAAACGACATTAATACGTCATTATTTTTGCACCAACCTAATAATATTATACAATGTTTCTTTGAGAGCAAATTCCTCACATCTGTTGCCTTTAACTTTCACACTGTAGCATTTTTTCAATGTGTTTTTCAATTTCTTTTCTCTGATGCAGGGTTATCACTGTTATGCAACTATCATTTGAGACTAGATTTTCTTATCTTTTTTTATTGCCTCCCCACTTTTCAGGTGTTACACTGTATTTTGTGATTGAATTGCTGAATTATTTCCTTGACACTCTTATACAATTATTCTCATGAATAAATTTAATTTCCTTTATCACGTTCCAGCCGTTCGAACCTACAGCTTTATATCTGTCTGTGACACTGTGTTGTTACACTGATTTGTGGGGACCAATTTCATTAATCTTCCTGACTATGACAATGTTTCGACTGCAGTACCAGATGAGTTGCTTTTTCCTCTCTGAATTTTTTATTGGAACAGTTATTACTTATGACACATCATTCTTTTAGTTCAGGTACTTACTTTCTTCAATGTTCTGTTTGCCTTCAGTACGGTAGGCTGTTGTGACTCTCCACAATTTCCTGTCAGTTGTAGCACTTAATAAATTTAGTCTTTTTCTTATTTCTCCTAAACCCTATTCCGCTATTAATTTACTCGAGCTCTCTAAGTATTTTATGCGTTATTTTCCTCTGTCCCTTTTGCCTTCATATCTGTCCTGTCAGTGTCAAATTTTCCAAGCCCTCTTTCCGCATTATGCGCCCTAGAAATTTCAACTGTCTCTTTCCTTTTTGCTTCCATATTTTCTAAAATTTTGTCGTCGATCGTTCCATGGTATCCTCAGTGTCCTTCTGTAGAACCACATTTCTGTCTCTTCCTCCTCTTCGAGGAGAATGTCTAGCATTCACTGCCGTATAGGAGGATTGATATTACATAATAGTTCAGTACTTTTTTCTTTGTTTCTCTTGCTTCAGATCTCTTCCTCCTCTTTAAGGAGATTGTCTAGCATTCACTGCCGCATAGGAGGACTGATATTATATCACATTTCAGTTTCTCTTTTCTATGTTTCTAACGAATTTTTTCTGTTTCATATTACTTTGCTAAGCTTTTGGATGGCCCCTTTCACCACTGTGCCTTCGGATTTTAGTTTGACACTTTCTGTCTTCTGTTATAACACTTTTCCAGATGTCTAAATTTTTATACTTGTTTGATTTTGCTATTTCCAATTTGCAATTTCTATGTTGGATTCTTCCTTTTGCTAACAACCCTGCACTCTGTCTCTTTGCTTACATATTTCTTCTCGCTTTCCTTCATCTCTTTCTGTTACTGCGAATAAATGCGACAATAAGAAATATCATTATTTAAAACGGAATATTAGATATGATTCATCACAGCCCGTCACGAGTTATTAAGACTGTAGTGGCACTACATGTACTGCAACCATAGTAGTAGTGATGTGTCTTTGGAAGGATGACCTGACGGAGACCATCCCTCTTCGGGCTGATTTTGAAATCTGTTTTGATTCTCTTTGACTGGTTGACACCTCAAAGTAAGAGGACACAGTCTACCTTGCCATTTAACCTATAGATGAAGGAGACGCGAAGTGAACGAAACAGAATCAAGCGTGAGTTGAACTCAGTACGCCGAATTCATTGATCCGCTTTTTGATTACTTACCGCTCGTTTCGCCTGATAAATAATTTGGTTAACTGACATCCATTAGACATGGCACGTGGAACTAGAACAGTCTACCCCAGCGAGCGAAATAAAGGGTCAGTTCAACATTCCAACCACCTGAAGAAGGCCGGAACGTACAACGGCCGAAACGTTGTGATAAATATGGCGACAAAGATGAAGACAATAATAGTCCGAATAATCAGAAATCTCAGATATATAGACAGATATTGAAATAATCTGATGTTAATTATTATCTTTTCAGTACTTAAGAGACTGGAAAAAAGATGCGATTTTTTCTGCCTTTTTGGCTCTTGATTGCTTTTCAAGCAATGAACACTGACGCCTTCACCATGTAAGTATTTTCTTATCGCTTCTCTCTTTTTTCCAAACATGAAACAGAAACATTATTTAAACAAAGCTCAGCCGGAAAGTATCCATCGATTTGTTTACAGGTGCCCTCCCATGAAGGAGCACAGTAACTTCGTCTAAGGCTACACGCATAATTCGAAATGCTGTTAAAAATGGAAAGATGATTAAACAAATGATCGAAACATTCTCAAGTAGTCATCATAGAAAGAAAGTACTGGACAAGGAAGAACACTGCAGTGTTAGACGTTTGAACGAATCAGTGTAATGGTAGGCTATGGGAACCTCCTTAGTAAGCATCCTTAGTAGGACTAGCATAGAAATAAGTACAACATGGAAGCCGCTAATAAAGAAAGACATATGACAGCAAATCTTTAACGGCAGCAGCAGCATTCAAACATCACAGGCATCAGTAACATTAATCAGAAGACAGCTTAGGTTTAAGGCTGCAAGTTCAACATAGAAAATTGTCCTAATGGGTTAAATCGCTCGTTTGTGAATTTAGCAACATAGTAATTGTGAGTTCAGTCTCTGGGCCGGGCAGTGTATAACTGAAGTCAGACATGTACAGTAGAACGAGAACAGTCTACCCTCATAGACTGTTTATTCCCTTTAGGCTACCCAGATATTACCCAAACCGAAGTTCACAACGACCAAAACCTTGCGACAACAACAAAACTATAGTCTGAATAGTGTAAATAATGATAAAAAAAATAATTTTAAGTTTGTAAAGTATCAAGAAATTTGGGAACAGACGTTCGCCCTTGGAGTTAAGCAGTAATTCCTTATAAAAATATAGGGTGAAATGCAGTTAAGAAATGAACACACGCTTAAAAATGCAACAAAACATTATTTACTAACTTAAAAGCCGCCCTATTGTACAGCATTTAAGCTAGCTTAGACGGAGGCCCCTTAATTGGGTTTTCATCATAATTGGTAGGGAGGAGTAGATGCGATAGATAACAATAAACTACAGAAGAACTCAAAATTTCATCTAAGTATTGCATTAATATTTAAGTCCAGCTTTTAAAAGTTCAACAATAATTCTTTTGCCGACACATAATTTAAAGACAATTTGATGTACGTAGGTCCTTACTTTCCGTACAAACAATTATTTTTATTCCATGGGTGACTTTTACTGGATTTTGCGGTTAATTTCGATTTATTTACAAGTTATAAAACTATTATCGTACAAAAAAAAAAAAAAATTGTCGGAAAAAATCGCGTAAAACATCGCCGAAAACGATCGCAGTAATGAAATCTTGGGAATCCAAAATTTCAGTATTGCGGGCCCGGATCCGCCCCGAAATGTTTTTAATTTGCTCACAGAGTCGGCCTGATTCCAAAATAGTACATGTTGGGCTACAGCATCTAGGTGTAAAGTTGAAAAAGTGTGACACACTGACATTCTCATTTATTATATAGAGATATGAGGTATGCCCGGAAAGTATCCATCCATTTGTGGGTTTGGACATTAATTTAATATAAAGTTACATAGAGTGATGGCTGGTGAAACAATAGGATGCCCTTATACAAGACGAATTTCAACTAATTTACAAAACTTAGCATGGATACCTGTGAGTATTGTATATATTTTCACCATCGCCATTGGTGAGCGTCCAAGTTTAAGCAAAAGTAAAGGCTGATTTTCAAGGTAGACATGCTCTTTTTGTATGACTGGTACGACATACTTATTATAGATTCAATTTCCCCTTATTTTCCTTTGTATTAAACCAAAACTAAAAGTTAGATAAAATTGTTAAATCCTCCTCAATGTTCGATGTTTAAGTTGGCTAGCTGTTAGCGAAAGGCTGAGCCCCAAATTTACAAATCGAATATACCAAAATCAAACAAATACAAAAAATTTAAATACCTGGGAAGTGTTTTAAAACAAGACGGAAAGTGCGATACTGAAATCCGAAGTTGTACTGGGATAGCGCAAGGTGCATTCCAAAATCTAAGCAAAGTATTGACAAAAAGAAAACTTCGATCGAAGCAAAGAAAAGAATAATGTTACCTGATATCTGTCTTCACATAAGGCAGTGAATGCAGGACAATTTCCTCAAACATGAAGACGAGACTTGACGCAAGAGAAATGTGGTTCAACAGAATGATGCTGAGGATACCATGGATCGAACATGCGAGCAACGACGAATTTTTAGAGAAAATGGAGACAAAAAGGAAACTTATACTTAACATCAGGAAGAGATATAATCCTTCAAATTCATATCGTGTAATACTGTCGGCTGATTTTCCTCGGAGTTCTTTAGTAACAACATCACGACATGATATCTTCTCACAAAACGTTTGCTTGTGATTCATAGTGTACAATAATGTTGGCTGAATTTCCTGAAAACTAAAGCTGTTAACAGAAGATAACATTAAAAGACACCCAAATAACATTTAAAGACATCCAAAAACATTAAGATAACATTCAAATAACATTCAGATAACATTCAAATAATATTAAGACAGCACTGAAATAACATTCAGATAACATTGGAATAAAATTCAAATGGCATTCAAATAACATTTAGATAACATTTAAAGGCATCAAAACCAAAGGTTTGCAGTTTTCTTATGTGTTTTATTGAAACATGTCTTCCAAAATGACTGTTAAATTTATCATATTACAACTTTTACAGGACTGTTATGCAATATCGCTTCTCCTTTATGGCAATGAATGCTGAACGGTCTTCTTACGGATGGAGAAGCAATTTGAGGCAGCAGAAATGTGGTTCCACAGAAGGATGCTGAGAATATCATGGACCGAATATATGAGCAACGACGAAGTTTTAGAGAAAATGGAAAAAAAGGGAAACATAGTTAACATCAGAAAGATCCAGTTTAAAATTCTAGGGCACATAATGAGGAAAGAGTGTTTGGAAAATCTGATACTCACAAGGCAAGAGAGACAGAGAAATAGAATGCATAACTTGCATAGTGAGCTTGAGCAAATACATGTCGGAACAGGGTTTAGAAGAAATAATGAAAAGAGAAAAAAATGTTAAGTGTTATTAGGTTGGTGCAAAAATAATGACGTAATAATGTCGTTTTTTGACGTTACAAAATACGTCAAAAAACGACATTATTACGTCATTATTTTTGCACCAACCTAATACAAAGGACAGGAAATCGTAGAGAGCCTTGAACGCATACGTCCTGAATGGACAGGTTACATAAAAAAGAAGCTTTTATTGATGTTGGCCCGTTTGTGAATAGACAACTGAAGTTTCATCGTCTGCGATCAGAAGTTAACTCACTCGCTGTAATGTATTCGTTTTTTAATTCAATAATTCTCAGAATAGAATCTTAGAACGTTCTCTTTATATATAAGTTTCTATTTTTATGACTTTATTTCGTATTTTTTCTTTCACAGCATCCCAACTGAAATGACTACTATTCCTACAACTGTTCTAACAACACCCCTAAATCCTATTCAGCCGTAAGTAAATTTAACATACTAGAAGTACATACTATTATACTAGAAGTACACATGAAAATTTCACGGTTTTCCTATTTGAAATTTCTGATGAATCTTAATTCTTAAATTAATCTATGATTCTCAAAATGTTTGTATGTATCTATGTATGTATCTATGTATGTATGTATGTATGTATGTATGTGTGTGTGTGTGATCGAATGTTGTTTATGCATTTCCACAGTTTTCATCCGACTTCAATGAATTTTTATTATTTGATACGTAATTCTTCAGTACCGGTTTTGAGACCAAACTGGTGGCGACAATAGCTCTCCACTACTTCCTGTCCATTATAAATCTCAGCAACGTTTTACTATTTACTATCTGTTTTTGGATATATATCTTTCATAAAAACTTTAATAAAAATAAATATTTTAAATTATTACAATAATATCATTTATCAATATACAGTTAAATTTATATAATTAATTATATCTATATCTGTAATTTTCAAATTGTTTGTGTGTATGTATGTGTGTGTGCGCGATCGGATGTTGTTTATGCATTTTCACAGTTTTCATCTGATTAATAAAAATAAATAGTTT
The DNA here is from genome assembly GCA_963932145.1 of Acanthosepion lycidas. Lineage (NCBI taxonomy): Eukaryota > Metazoa > Mollusca > Cephalopoda > Sepiida > Sepiidae > Acanthosepion > Acanthosepion lycidas. The sequence continues at coordinate 88,668,171 of OZ010603.1, read as the reverse complement.
AAATTATTACAATAATATTATTTATTATTCAGTTCCCTTTTCAGGGCCACCCCCATTCAAATCGTTAACCCCCCCCATTTGGGGATATGCCTCAGTTGCACCCAATTGTTGTTACTAATATTGATTTTCAGGCGGGCTGACTTTAAACTTAAACTGGCAGTAAAAATGTAGATTTAATATTGTAAATTCTGTTTTCTTATTGTTTCAGACAAGTCAAATATATCTGTTACTTACCGAAAACTTTCTATGACAAAGAATTTTATAAAATATTTATTCTGGTTTTGAACGCAAAACAACCAACTGAAATTTCCATCTACGTCAATAATAAGTTACAAAAGAGAGAAAATGTGACAACCGGTAAGTATTTATAATAATGGATTTGATATTCAATTGTTAAAAACTTATTGTGCATAGCAATGAATGTGTTTGAAGAGTGGAAAGCAAGCCATCACCAGCAAGGCTGTGTAAATGATTTCGAATTCTATGAGGGTTGAAAAGTGAGCATTGTGAACCTCCGTCCCAGATATGGCTACAATGCTTCATCTTTGGTCTAGTCTGAATATTTTAATGAAACAGATGGTAGAAAGAGTCAGGGGATTTGCACAGTGGAAAGTAAGTAATCATTCACAAAACTGTGCAAATGATTTTGAACGATGGGTGCCGTCGATAAATAAAGAAAATGAAATGACAGTAAGGCTCCAACAGCAGCAGTTTCATAAGCAGGTATATTAGGTTTAAGACTCCAAGTTCTAAACTTATGATTTTCCAATGTATTTAGTGGATTGAAGCATTGGTCCGCGAATTTGGTACCAAAGTAATTGTAATTTCAATCTGATCAGTGCAGCCATGGATTCAGTGGAAACAGAGCGAGCAATATCTGATCAGTATAAATAAGAATTAGACAAAATATTCCATGATATGGGCAAAGGAACGGGAAGAATTTAACTCTGTAAATTAAGCAAAAGGTTCAGTTTGAAGTTACATGAAGGTTATCCGGATCGACAATCACCCGATGAAAGCCGAAGAGGGCAACAGCCGAAAATGTGTGATAAAATGAGGACAATTGTCCGCGCGTAAATCGTATAAGGGATTCCTTGATTTTGTTGAAATATTCGCTTATAAAGAAAAAAAAATGCGTCAAGGTCCCATTGGAAATTTGTTCCTGAAGGTCAAGATCCATTGGTTTTATAATAGATAGAAAATTGGTAGAAGAATTACAATACCAACTACTTTTTAAAAAATCATTTCATCCCAAGGAAGCCACTACACCCACTAAAGCCAATGGGGTTACTGAGAATTAGAGAATATGAGAAAAAGGCTTTTCAGGAGAGAGAACACTAAAAGAACAGACATTAAGAAGACAGAAGATGACGATTGACATTGTATGTAAATTTTATAAGATCAAAGTTGATCGGAAATCAAGAATCTGGAAGAGAGTTCCACAAGTGAGAGGTGCGATAGAAGAAACTGTTAGCATAGAACTTACGGTTATATCTAGCCACTAAGATACAAGGTGTTCGTGAGTGTGAAAGAATAAGAAAAAAGAGAAAGATTATTAAGAAGAGAGAATAGACGAGTAATTAAGAAGTCGGTAGATAACAATTGACATTGTATGTAAATTTTTGAAGATCAAAGTTGAGTGGGAAGCAAGAAACCGGGAGAGAGTTCCACATACGAGAAGTGCGATAGAAGAAACTGTTAGCATAGAACTGACGGTTACATCTAGCCATTTCAACTGTAAAATGATGAGACCTTGAAACCTATTTAGACGATATGTCAGATCAGGGCCAATCACATTGCATATCTGTTTCTGGATTTTGTCGAGGACCTTAAAGCAGCAGGGACACCAGACAATATATGGCAGCAATATTCCCTGCAAGGGCCAATGGTTGATTTATAGATTTTCAACTCATAATAAGATTGGCAGTTAGGTCTCGTCATTTTACTGTTGAAATTATTAGTTGCAACCGTAAATACTGTGATAAAAGTTTCTTCTTGCCTTTGGAAATCTCTTCTGGCTACCTGCTCTCCTGTCAACTAATATTTCCAAAAATTTAACTGCGACGTTGTCGTCTTCCGTTTTTGTTGTGACCTTGTTACGGCCAGAAATAAAGACACAAAGAGAGGAATTGAGTTAAAACAAATATATTAACAGAAACAGTAATACAAGCGAGAGTGTTACAGCAAGAATGCTCGGTTCGACTGTCAGAGCTGACTGCTGGAAACTTCCCTCTCTCCAAAAAGGCAGTACCTACTCCTATTTATAGCTGGTAGAATCCATGCGTGCGTTGGTAAATTACCATAACAGTTTTCTTGAATCCTGTTCTTTTATTATCATCCCTGTTTCTTTCACTTTCAGTAACCCCTTGCATCTTAGTGTCTTTTATCGCCTTATTTGGAGGGGGATTGCAATAATATCCTATCATCATGTCAAAGTTTCCGTAACAACATGTCAAGGGCTCTGCAGGAAAACATGTCTAGAGCATCATAGTCCGGTGGAGGCCTTCCCTATTCACGCTGGTTTTTAATTTAAAGTTTTTCTGAAGGCAAGAAAGCCCAGTCAACTCTACTAAGAAGAGATGGAGAAAAAGTGGGTTCATACTTTTCACAAGAGTATTTCGGCGAAAGTGAACGTCACTAATTCGGCCGAAATTCGAACTCGACTCGTTACATTACACTTGTGACTATGCGTTTATCCACGTCACTACACAAACTGTGATGACATCCGAGGTCGGCTGTATGCGTATACACTCGGCTCGCTATGTTCGCAGGTTTGTCTTACTGGCCGTGATCGAATTCAACAAAGGATAACGATAAATGCTTTTCAAGATATTGGTTGGGAAGGAGCAAACAATACGATTTCTCACTGAATCAGTAATGTCTTTGTTTTCAAGAAGGTGAACTCCTGCTGTCTTACTAATTTCTGACCAGAACCCTTACACTCATTGCCTGACAGTCTCGGTAACTGCTTACTCACTGCTGATCCTTTCCTCTTCACGCACTATTCATTATATGGATACTGGATAGAGGACCCACCACTCATATCCGCTCACTTGTATTCGGGAAAAGGGGATCACCCATTCAACTTTTGGGTGGTCAGTTTTTCAAAGGATTTTTATGATTATCTATAATCACTATCAAAATGTTATATTTGCCAATTTCTGAAAAATCCTGGTCCTTAAATTGACTCAAAGATGGGCTGGAGACAAGATTCCGAAGAAACAGTCGTCATTAAATTGACTTTAATGGAAAAAGAATTTATTTACCGCCTAATGATGTGGGAGAAATCGTATTGCTACACACTCACAAGCATGAATGCCCGCTAAATTTGTTTGTGTTGTTTTTACCCCGAATGAATTTTGTTATGAAAGCAGTTTCAGGTAAAGTTTATGTGAGGTCTCTAAGCGTCTGTTATGTCGAAACATACGTGATTGAAGGAGCAAAAAGGAAAAACTGAAAGACGACAGAGAAAAAATACATACAAGATGGATTAAAAATTGCGGTGACATTTTTTTTTTTTAAATTTATTTTTATCTTTTTTGTTACGTTTGTGTTCACCCCATTCTAGGCCCGGGAATCACTCGAGGTAGAGGGTTACAAATTAGAGGCACAACTTATGTGAATATGTGTGGAAGATAACGGTTAATCCGAGACTTGAACAAGTTAAGATTGTAGTCATTAGGGAAGCAACCTCTTAGGAGTTAGTTCCACAAGAGAGTGGTTCGTGGGAAGAAGCTGTTTAAGTGAACTTGCATCGCACCAGGGGTATAATGAGGGTAGTTTGCTACTGTGCGCGTGGCATGGCGGCTCTTAGCCATGGAGGTTAGGACTGGTAGAACTAAGGAGTGTAGTTCATCTGAACATTCTCCATGGAAATAGCGGTAGAGCAGATAGTGACGTGCGACGTCTCGTTTTTGAGTAAGGGATTGTAGGGTGGAAAATAATTCGTCACCAACAAGGACGCTTTCGGACTTTATCGAGATTCCACTCTCGATAGAGTCCGAAAGCGTCCCCAAGAAATGTAAACCAACGCAGGCGCAAAAATGCACTTGCATTTACACATTTGTGTGGTACTGACCAATTTTTCTCAGTATGAAAAAAAAAAATGAACAGACAGTAGCAAGGAGAAATAGAAGACGAACAACAACAATAATAAGGGCAAATAGAAAATACCGCAGAGGAAAAGTCATAGAAAAGGCTACGCAGAAGACATGTGAAAAAACAAATGATTAGAACAGCATCAATTATAGTAACAACAAGTACAAAAACGCGGATGCATGTCCATTTGCATACATAGACATGGATACTCCTGCCCCCTTAGTAAGTCTGGCGGATTCGTTAAGGTCAAATTGGCAGCTGATCTAAAAAATGACCTACAGTCTGTTGTTAACTGGGCATATGAATAACTTTTTAATTTTAAGGCCTCCAAAACGAAATTTATCCGTATTAATCATCTGAGTGATCCCTTTTCTGCCTCCCATCAGCATGGCTGATGCTAATCCTCAGGAAAGTGACCAGTTGCGCCTTCTTGGCCTAACATTTTCTGCTGACATGTGGTGGAAAGATTATATTGAATCAATTGCTAGGTCTGCTGCTATGAAAGTTGGTTCATTGTATCGTGCTCAACAATTTTTCTCTTACATATTTATAAGTCAACCATTCGTCCGTGCTTTGAATATTGCTGCCACATCAGGTCCGGTGACTCAGATGTATATTTAGAGGTTCTTGATAAAATCCAAAGAAGAATCAGCAAAGTTATTGGTCCTGACCTGGTATCTCGGCTCCAGTCACTTCCCCATCGCTGTAATGTAGCTTCTCTGTGCCTTTTCTATCACGACTTTCATTATAATTGTTCGGGTGAACTTTCCGCTATGGTACCCAGACTTTATGAATTAAACGTAGTATTAGAAAGCCAAGAAAGTCTCATAAATTTGCACTTGAAATGGCTACATGCAACCGTAAATTCTATGCTAACAGTTCCTTCCATTGTACTTCTTTCTCGTGGAACTCTCTACCAGCTCCATGTTTTCCAGCTAAAACCGAGCTTCAAAAATTTAAATGCAATGTTAATCATCATCTACTCTCTTCTTGATTCTTCTTTTATTGTTCTCACCCCTTAATACTATTAAACTTTTTTTATTATTATTCTTTCATACTCAGTAACCCCATTGGGTCTTAGTGGCTGTACTGCTTTGCTTGGTGTGAAATGATAAAAAAAGTACTATCGAGAATTTCTGGCAATATGAATAATAATAATAATGGTAATAATATATTTAAAAGGCAAGCAGGATATCTTGTGGTTAATTCAGGTAGAACGCTATGCAGAGGGCACCTGAAGTACTAATTTGTATACCTCATTATTGAATCTTAGAAAAAGTTAATTCAGACAAACTAAAGGGGGAGGATTGAGATGCTGTCTCTGCGGGGGCAGACATAAAATAGTAAATCACATAATGAATGAACAAAAAATAATACAAAAGAAGAAATAATTCGGTGAAAACCGTTATATACTGACAATTGTGCAAATGACTTTGGTTTGACAACGTACACAAATATTAACAGCACTAACTAGAGACTATCCTAGAAAACAGAAATTACAAAATACTTTATGATTTTGACAGCTAAACCGATCATTTCTGTTGTTCATAATGACGGTCGTCTTTGAGTATAGAATCCAGAGGTTAGCAGTGAATATTTTGAGGACATTAGGGAAGCGTAGTTCAGGTTAGCAGTGGATATCCCGGTAAAGTAGCAGAGCGTAGGTCAGTAGTTCTTCCTTCCGTTCCTCTTCGCCTGACAAGCTGGCACTGGGCATTGGGACAGAGTAAACAAAATGGCCGCCTTTATACACGACGGATTGAATTTCTACGTCTTCTGATTGGTTAACCTTCTATTGGCGGACTATAAAGCGAGTCAAGTCATTTGGGCTAGCTCACTAGTAGACATAATACCCCAAAAAAACTGCAACAATTTCATCCAGGCAATAATGACCGAATTTGATAATCGTAAATAAGTATTAAGTATCCAAGGCATCTCCTACTTGACCATACCAGAAATGACGTAGGGCGACACACCATAAAACAAGAAACAAGCCCATTGAAAGATCTCATCACTTTCAAGAAGAGGAAGTTGAAATGGTATAGCCACGTCATAAGTGCCAACAAGATAATTCACATACGCTCAGACGTTGGCCTGCAACCAAATCATAGAGCTGGTATGTCAAACTCAGGGTATATGGAGAGCCGCATCGATCATATCTACGGCCTCGAGAGCCACACCTGCTTACAGTCTTACATTAATCACAGCTATTGGTAACTAAACTTTAAATACAAAATATTTACAATACAGGGTAGTACAATTTAATCATTTTGATGTTGTCCTGATGATTGACATCGCTTTAGACAAACTATTCTCGATATATCAGGTTGGAATGTCTGTGTAGATCTCACTTTGATCAAAGATGACCAATGTCATCATTTAATCTCGTTCTCCTACTTCTAGGTACTTTCCCTTGAGCGTTGAGTCAGTCTGCATTTTCAGTAGTTCCATCTGTAGATTATTCTCTGCCTGAGCAGCATCAAAAGTGAATGGTGCTGAGAATAATGTAAACTGATTTTCCCAAGATGAAAAATCACAAATTTTTTTGCTGAAATTCCTTTGACAGCAATTCCAGGTAACTGTTGTACTTAGCAAAGATAAATATAGACTCAGTATTGGCAGTTTTTTCAAACTCCTTGCACATAGGAAAATGAATCAAGTTTTCATGTGATAAGTGGGACTTCAACAAAGCTAATTTTGCAATGAAACACTTGATATTATATAACTGAGTGATGAGCTTATTTTTACCTTGTAATTTCAAATTAAGGTCACTTAATTGGGTAGTAATATTCACTGAAAAAGCTAGATCTTTCAATTCATCTGTGCTTTGATCCTTCATCTCCAAAAGCACAACAATTTGGTGTCGCAATAGAAAAATCTTTTCAGTACTTTGTGAGATGAAAGCCACTGAATTTCTGTGTAGAATGGGCCATATTTGAACTGACTATTCAAGTTTTCCAATAACTGGATAAACTGACAACGATTTAGATCCCGACTTCTATATATATAGTTGGCTGTTTTTATGACAAAACTCAACAAATGATCTAATTTTAAAATCCTAGAACATAAGTTCTGTTGATGAATTATACAGTGAAAATGCTTGAATGTTGAATCTGGATATATGTTTTCTATTTTTGTATCTAACTTGACAGCAGCACGATTATGTCTCCCAACCATATTGGCAACACCATCAGTTGATAAACACACAAGTTTACTCAAATCAATGCCATACTCATGGAGAAGCTGTTCAACATTCTCAAAAATGTTCTTGCTTGTTGTAGTATCATGTATTGGGACTAGTTCAATTAGTTCGTGATAAATTTGAAATTCATTGTCAAATGCCCTGATGAAAACTGAGAGCTGTGATGTCAACAGTCTTATCCAGAGTAATAGAAAAATGTTCAAAACTTGATGATAAAGTTTTCAACTCTCGACTCAAATCACCTGCCATTTCATCAATCCGTTCAGCAACAGCGTTCCTGCTTAATGAAATGTCTTCAAATAAGTGTGATTTCTCTGGGCATACAATTTCAGCTGTTTTTACAAGACATCGCTTTATGAAATCTCCTTCACTGTAAGATTTTTCACTGATGGCGATCATTTTGCAGAGTTCAAAGCTTGCAGTAACAGAACTAATGTTGTCTTTCTGAATTTTTATAAAGCAATTCTGTTGCTGCGTTATCTTAACCTTAAATTCTTTCACTTTTGAAACACACATATCTCCTTCATATTTATCATAAGATCGATGGTTTGTTTCATAATGTCTTTTCACATCATATTTTTTTCGCGTCGCAATGCAGTGGTTGCAAATCAAACAGTTTATTTTTCCATTTACAGCAGCACAAAATTACTGTAATTCCCACTTTTCTTGAAAGACGCGTCCTTCTTCAGATAATTTTCTCTTTTTACAAGATGGAGTAGAATTCGACATTATTAAGGCAAAATATTACAAAATTACGAACGTTTTCACTTTACATTTGTTCTTATTTAGTTGTCAAGAATGATCACATGATTAACCGGAAGTTAAAAAAATAATCTCTGACATTTGAAAACAAAACAAAAAAAAAAAAAAGAAACAACAAAAAACATTGAGATAGAATCTAATCATACCAACTGAAAAAAAATCACTGTTTTTAATAATTTGCATTACCAACATAGAAAAAATTCTCGATATACCACAGCTATCGAAACCTTTTTGAGGGTCGACAAGATGCATATAAATGGCGGCCAGTTTTCACACCTGATATAGAGGGAGCTGGACAGGTGCTTAGCAGCGAAAGTGACTCTATAACCAAACCCGTTCAGGGGACTGATGATCATCATGAGCATGAAGTAAGTAAAGAAAAAACATTGCCATACCGCGGACAGCGGTTACAACAGCCGGATTACAGAATGAATGTGAAAGAGAGGAAGAAACTGGAAAAATACTTGGACTGAGAAAGTTATGGAATAGGAAAGACTTGTATCTATAACAGCAGGTGCATTGGTAACTGTGCTGGAAACACAGGAATTGAGATTAAATGAGTTGGGAATCTGATGAAGGGATAAGACTATAAAGACATTTCCGGGATCTGTGAGAATTCTAAGGAGAGTGCTGGAGATTTGAGGAGATAATCCCCAGTAATTTGGTGTGAATATGCTAAGGCATGAAATACTACTACTACTACTACTACTACTACTACTACTACTACTACTACTACATTCTGTTAGTAAATATATTCCATTGTAATTACTTTGCAGGTGTCCCGACAGTACTGATGACGGTAAGTCCAATTTTTTAAACTTGAAATTAAATTAACATTTTTTTATCGTCAATGTTCCAAATGAATGTTTAAAAAAGAGAATCAATCATTTATTTCAAGCTGCTATTTCTTTAATTTTGCACACACGCACAAACACACACACACTCTCACACACACACACACACACACACACACACACACATATATATATATATATATATATATATATATATATATATATATATATATATATCCAAGTGCAACGTAGATTAGTACCAATGTCCAGACATTATATTAAAAAAAAAGTGCTCAATACAAAGTAGAGCTTAATGATAATAATATTTATTAACAATTATAATAAGAACATGTTATAAACATGTTATAAACCGCTACGTAATTGCAATCATATTTCGACACTATATGTGCCTCCTCAGGGTGTGATGCTTATTTTATAGTTTAAAATTATCAATACTCTCAAAGAGGAGGGGTGGGAAAAATAAAAAAAGGTCTAAATTTCTAACATGTAGGGGGGCAACCTCGATTAACCAATCAGACTTCAGGCCTATGATAAGTTCAAAGTTAACTTCCATGTTGGATTTCTGTTGGATGTACAAGTTATTTAGAATCTAACCATGATGTTAATAGGGTGTCAAGCTCATAATATTCTTTGGTCTTAATTCAATAAACTAACATAAGAATGTAAACTATCGGGATGAAATCAGGGGATAAGTCTACCAATAAATCTGTCAACATTCCATATCGACATCCGCGAGTATTGACCATTAGTTCAATATGCTAAAGCCCGGCAAGGTGGCAGGGAAACTGGAGGGTAGAGGGTAGAGGAGAAGGGAAGTAGTAAACCGGTAGTAGATGTGACGTATATCTATATAGTGGGAAACGTATACATATACACATCACATCATTCACACACTCACACACATGCACATAGGTGTATATACTCACACCCACAACCGTATACATGCATACACATATACGCACATATATACGTACACACACGTACATAATATATATAAACATATACATATATATATATATACATATAGACACACGCATATGCACACATGAAGACTATATATATATATATATATATATATATATATATATACATACATACATATATATATATATATATATATATATATATATATATATATATATATATATATATATATATATATATTAAAAGAAAAACAGACCACTTTAAGGTACCATTATAATAATTTATTTCAACAGAGCCCTTTTAAAGGACGCCGGATCATGATCCGGCGTCCTTTAAAATATTAGCTCTGGATTTACATTGAGCTCTCAGGATTTCATCCTCCTTGGGATTACCCATACGGTTTACCAAGTTCTTCATAACTTATATATATATATATATATATATATATATATATATATATATAGTCATAAACACCTAAACAAAACAAACGTAAACAACGATCGATATGCAATCAAAGACCTACTCAACCCGTAAGACTGTACCCATACATGCACAAATCAATGCGGGAATACAGGCACATATACACATACACACAAGTAAATGCGCGGGAAGAAATACATGCAAGTTAATAAGCATAATTACGTGCACATACACCGGTATACAAACATGCGCACAAACATACATGTGTATACATATACACATATATGCATACAAATGTACACATCTCCGTACACACACACACAGACACATTCTTATATAAGCACCCACACATATATACAGTCACACAATTATATATAGACCGGGCATGGACACAAGGAACAAAAATAGCATGGACACACTGTAAACCCCTAATGCACCACATATTAACAGGCATATAGATTTTGGTACCTCTACTTTTTCGCTAAAAAAAAAGTACAGCATGATGAAAAAAGACCCCAAACTTAAAAAAAAAGTTTTATCGTCAAAATGTTTATGTTATTATTAAGAGGAAAGACCATAGTATTTTTTTAATTATTTAAATTTTTTTTAAAAACTTCCTAACACGTTCGTAATTTTTGGTTAAAAATCTTTTTTTTTTGTTTATTTTTAGTTCGGCGGTGACGTAATATTTAGCATTAGTTTTTTTTTCGCGTTTTTTCACGTGAAAAACATTAATTTGGAAATTCTCGCAAAAATCAAATAACTGATTTTAATGCAACTTTTAAGACTTATTCACAAATGAATGAATTTATTTTTGAAAATATTATTTTTAGAAAAAACTTGGTAATTTTGATTCACCACTGCTGTCGCCTGGTAAAGAACTCACGACACTTTGGGTCTAGTCACTCGATATAACCAACATTTTTATCCACTGGGTCATATGTCCTTGGAGAGTTGAGTCAAAGGGAAATAACTGAGACACCAGGAAGAGGCATAGCACGTGGAACTAGTACAATCTACCCCGGTGGACGAAATAAAGAGTTCAGTCGAAATTCCAATCATCTGAGCAAGGTTGGAGCGTACAATGCCCAAAACGTTGTGAATATGGAGATAAGGATAACAGTCCGAGTAATATAAATAATGCAAGAATGAAATTAGTAACAAAATACAACAATATTAATAACAAAAATGTATTGGCATAGTCTTGTAATAAAAAGGGGTAGCGAGATGGAATAAAACTATTAATGTGGTTATACAGAAGGATGATGAGAATACAATAGACTGAACATATGAGCAACAGCGAAGCTTTAGAGAAAATAAAAAGGACACTTTTATGTAGAGCCAGTAAGAGCAATTAAAATTTCTAGGGCACATAAAGAGGAAAGAGGGCTTTGAAAATTTAGCACTCACAAGACACGTTGAAGGTAAGAGTGACAGAGGAAAGTAGCGAATAGCCTGCCTGACAGGCTTGTGTAAATAGTTGGCAGAACAGGAATTAGGAGAGATAGCAAAAAGACAAACGCTGCTAAGAGCTACAAGGAACAGGACGTTATGGAGAACCATGATCTCACACGTTCTGAAAAAGAATAAGACAATAATAACAGTGAAGCCTATATATACCAATTTAGATGAATGTAAAAGTAGTCAAAAATCAATAATTATTCGTTTATTTTCACTTTTTTAGAACTTTACCATATCCAGAAAAAACGAAGTTAGAGTAATAGGAAAAGGCGACGTAAATTTTGAGAAAAAAGTCATTGTTTTTGAATACCGCTCAATTTATAAGCCTGGTCCTGCTCTTTTCGTTCAAACGAGCCAATCTATTTATCATCCAAAAGATAAAGGTATGTAACAAACATTTTATTGAATATTAATACAGAAAATCTTACTTTATTGGAAATATGTGATAATATATATTCATATAAGCTATTTGATTCTGCACTAGAATTTGAACTTCCGTTAGCGGGTGGGAAGACGAAATTAGGAAATGTTACCAGAAATAGCACCCGAAAAATTAACCATCATAGTTTATCGGGACGGTTATAATACACGAAGAAAATACATTTGATAATATACATCAGGTTTTTCACCCTTTTTAATTCTACTACACCTTTTACGCTATTTTTTCAAGGTAACCGCCCATGCCCATTTGTAAAAATATAAATTGAAATATTTTATTTAGATTACTTTTAAATGTGATCCTTGTAGTTGATGCTTTCCTGCTAGAATTTTAATATTAGATTTGAAATTTGTAGGTTTAAGTCTTATGTCTCGAGTACATATATCAATATTAATTCCTTCTTTGTTTAACAATTGCCATAAGGATTGATTTTAACATAACTATTCAATATAACATTAATTTAACCATTATCGATACGATTGATTTTACCATAATCATTAAATTTAACATTATCATTAATTTACCCATTGTCATAATGATTGATTTTACCATAATTATTAAATATAATATTAACATTAATTTAACCATTGACATAACGAATGATTTTATCATAATCATTAAATTTACCATTAATTTAACAATTGCCATAACGATAGATTTTACCATAGTCATTAAATTCAACATTACCATTAAATGAACAACTGCCATAACGACTGATTTTAACACAAACATTCAATTGAATATTAACATTTAAGCATTGTCATAACGATTGATTTTACCATAATCATAAAATTTAACATTATTATTAATTTAACCATTGTCATAACGATTGATTTTACCATAATCATTAAATTTAACATTATTATTAATTTAAGCATGGCCATAACGATTGATTTTACCATAATCATTAAATTTAACATTATTATTAATTTAACCATGGTCATAACGATTGATTTTACCACAATCATTAAATTTAACATTATTATTTATTTAACCGTTGTCATAACGATTGATTTTACCATAATCATTAAATTTAACATTATTATTAATTTAACCATTGTCATAACGATTGATTTTACCATAATCATTAAATTTAACATTATTATTAATTTAACCATTGCCATAACGATAGATTTTACCATAATCATTAAATTTAACATTATTATTAATTTAACCATTGTCATAACGATTGATTTTACCATAATCATTAAATTTAACATTATTATTAATTTAACCATTGTCATAACGATTGATTTTACCATAATCATGAAATTTAACATTATTATTAATTTAACCATTGTCATAACGATAGATTTTACCATAATCATTAATTTAACATTATTATTAATTTAAACATGGCCATAACGATAGATTTTACCATAATCATTAAATTTAACATTATTATTAATTTAACCATGGCCATAACGATAGATTTTACCATAATCATTAAATTTAACATTATTATTAATTTAAGCATGGCCATAACGATTGATTTTACCATAATCATTAAATTTAACATTATTATTAATTTAACCATTGTCATAACGATTGATTTTACCATAATCATTAAATTTAACATTATTATTAATTTAACCATGGCCATAACGATAGATTTTACCATAATCATTAAATTTAACATTATTATTAATTTAAACATGGCCATAACGATTGATTTTACCATAATCATTAAATTTGAAGCTATTATTAATTTAACGATGGCCATAACGATAGATTTTACCATAATCATTAAATTTAACATTATTATTAATTTAAGCATGGCCATAACGATTGATTTTACCATAATCGTTAAATTTAACATTATTATTAATTTAACCATTGTCATAACGATTGATTAAACCATAATCATTAAATTTAACATTATTATTAATTTAACCATTGTCATAACGATTGATTTTACCATAATCATTAAATTTAACATTATTATCAATTTAACCATTGTCATAACAATTGATTTTACCATAATCATTAAATTTATCATTATTATTAATTTAACCATTGTCATAACGATTGATTTTATCACAATCATTAAATTTAACATTATTATTTATTTAACCATTGTCATAACGATTGATTTTACCATAATCATTAAATTTAACATCATTATTAATTTAACCATGGCCATAACGATAGATTTTACCATAATCATTAAATTTAACATTATTATTAATTTAAACAATGTCATAACGATTGATTTTACCATAATCATTAAATTTAAAATTATTATTAATTTAACCATTGTCATAACGATTGATTTTACCATAATCATTAAATTTAACATTATTATTAATTTAACCATGGCCATAACGATAGATTTTACCATAATCATTAAATTTAACATTATTATTAATTTAACCATGGCCATAACGATAGATTTTACCATAATCATTAAATTTAACATTATTATTAATTTAAGCATGGCCATAACGATTGATTTTACCATAATCGTTAAATTTAACATTATTATTAATTTAACCATTGTCATAACGATTGATTTAACCATAATCATTAAATTTAACATTATTATTAATTTAACCATTGTCATAACGATTGATTTTACCATAATCATTAAATTTAACATTATTATCAATTTAAGCATTGTCATAACAATTGATTTTAACATAATCATTAAATTTAACATTATTATTAATTTAACCATTGTCATAACGATTGATTTTCCCATAATCATTAAATTTAACATTATTATTTATTTAACCATTGTCATAACGATTGATTTTACCATAATCATTAAATTTAACATTATTAATAATTTAACCATTGTCATAACGATTGATTTTACCATAATCATTAAATTTAATATTAACAATAATTTAACCATTGACATAACGAATGATTTTATCATAATCATTAAATTTACCATTAATTTAACCATTGCCATAACGATAGATTTTACCATAGTCATTAAATTCAACATTACCATTAAATGAACAACTGCCATAACGACTGATTTTAACACAAACATTCAATTTAATATTAACATTTAAGTATTGTCATAACGATTGATTTTACCATAATCATAAAATTTAACATTATTATTAATTTAACCATTGTCATAACGATTGATTTTACCATAATCATTAAATTTAACATTATTATTCATTTAACGATGGCCATAACGATAGATTTTACCATAATCATTAAATTTAACATTATTATTAATTTAAACATGGCCATAACGATAGATTTTACCATAATCATTAAATTGAATATTATTATTAATTTAAGCATGGCCATAACGATTGATTTTACCATAATCAGTAAATTTAACATTATTATTAATTTAACCATTGTCATAACGATAGATTTTACCATAATCATTAAATTTAACATTATTATTATTTTAACCATGGCCATAACGATAGATTTTACCATAATCATTAAATTTAACATTATTATTAATTGAAGCATGGCCATAACGATTGATTTTACCATAATCATTAAATTTAACATTATTATTAATTTAACCATGGTCATAACGATTGATTTTACCACAATAATTAAATTTAACATTATTATTTATTTAACCGTTGTCATAACGATTGATTTTACCATAATCATTAAATTTAATATTATTATTAATTTAACCATTGTCATAACGATTGATTTTACCATAATCATTAAATTTAACATTATTATTAATTTAACCATTGCCATAACGATAGATTTTACCATAATCATTAAATTTAACATTATTATTAATTTAACCATTGTCATAACGATTGATTTTAACATAATCATTAAATTTAACATTATTATTAATTTAACCATGGCCATAACGATAGATTTTACCATAATCATTAAATTTAACGCTATTATTAATTTAACCATTGTCATAACGATTGATTTTACCATAATCATTAAATTTAACATTATTAATAATTTAACCATTGTCATAACGATAGATTTTACCATAATCATTAAATTTAACATTATTATTAATTTAAACATGGCCATAACGATAGATTTTACCATAATCATTAAATTTAACATTATTATTAATTTAACCATTGTCATAACGATTGATTTTACCATAATCATTAAATTTAACATTATTATTAATTTAACCATTGTCATAACGATTGATTTTACCATAATCATTAAATTTAACATTATTATTAATTTAACCATGGCCATAACGATAGATTTTACCATAATCATTAAATTTAACATTATTATTAATTTAAACATGGCCATAACGATAGATTTTACCATAATCATTAAATTTAACATTATTATTAATTTAACCATTGTCATAACGATTGATTTTACCATAATCATTAAATTTAACATTATTATTAATTTAACCATTGTCATAACGATTGATTTTACCATAATCATGAAATTTTACATTATTATTAATTTAACCATTGTCATAACGATAGATTTTACCATAATCATTAAATTTAACATTATTATTAATTTAAACATGGCCATAACGATAGATTTTACCATAATCATTAAATTTAACATTATTATTAATTTAACCATTGTCATAACGATTGATTTTACCATAATCATTAAATTTAATATTAACATTAATTTAACCATTGACATAACGAATGATTTTAACATAATCATTAAATTTACCATTAATTTAACCATTGCCATAACGATAGATTTTACCATAGTCATTAAATTCAACATTACCATTAAATGAACAACTGCCATAACGACTGATTTTAACACAAACATTCAATTTAATATTAACATTTAAGTATTGTCATAACGATTGATTTTACCATAATCATAAAATTTAACATTATTATTAATTTAACCATTGTCATAACGATTGATTTTACCATAATCATTAAATTTAACATTATTATTCATTTAACGATGGCCATAACGATAGATTTTACCATAATCATTAAATTTAACATTATTATTAATTTAAACATGGCCATAACGATAGATTTTACCATAATCATTAAATTGAATATTATTATTAATTTAAGCATGGCCATAACGATTGATTTTACCATAATCAGTAAATTTAACATTATTATTAATTTAACCATTGTCATAACGATAGATTTTACCATAATCATTAAATTTAACATTATTATTATTTTAACCATGGCCATAACGATAGATTTTACCATAATCATTAAATTTAACATTATTATTAATTGAAGCATGGCCATAACGATTGATTTTACCATAATCATTAAATTTAACATTATTATTAATTTAACCATGGTCATAACGATTGATTTTACCACAATAATTAAATTTAACATTATTATTTATTTAACCGTTGTCATAACGATTGATTTTACCATAATCATTAAATTTAATATTATTATTAATTTAACCATTGTCATAACGATTGATTTTACCATAATCATTAAATTTAACATTATTATTAATTTAACCATTGCCATAACGATAGATTTTACCATAATCATTAAATTTAACATTATTATTAATTTAACCATTGTCATAACGATTGATTTTAACATAATCATTAAATTTAACATTATTATTAATTTAACCATGGCCATAACGATAGATTTTACCATAATCATTAAATTTAACGCTATTATTAATTTAACCATTGTCATAACGATTGATTTTACCATAATCATTAAATTTAACATTATTAATAATTTAACCATTGTCATAACGATAGATTTTACCATAATCATTAAATTTAACATTATTATTAATTTAAACATGGCCATAACGATAGATTTTACCATAATCATTAAATTTAACATTATTATTAATTTAACCATTGTCATAACGATTGATTTTACCATAATCATTAAATTTAACATTATTATTAATTTAACCATTGTCATAACGATTGATTTTACCATAATCATTAAATTTAACATTATTATTAATTTAACCATGGCCATAACGATAGATTTTACCATAATCATTAAATTTAACATTATTATTAATTTAAACATGGCCATAACGATAGATTTTACCATAATCATTAAATTTAACATTATTATTAATTTAACCATTGTCATAACGATTGATTTTACCATAATCATTAAATTTAACATTATTATTAATTTAACCATTGTCATAACGATTGATTTTACCATAATCATGAAATTTTACATTATTATTAATTTAACCATTGTCATAACGATAGATTTTACCATAATCATTAAATTTAACATTATTATTAATTTAAACATGGCCATAACGATAGATTTTACCATAATCATTAAATTTAACATTATTATTAATTTAACCATTGTCATAACGATTGATTTTACCATAATCATTAAATTTAATATTAACATTAATTTAACCATTGACATAACGAATGATTTTAACATAATCATTAAATTTACCATTAATTTAACCATTGCCATAACGATAGATTTTACCATAGTCATTAAATTCAACATTACCATTAAATGAACAACTGCCATAACGACTGATTTTAACACAAACATTCAATTTAATATTAACATTTAAGCATTGTCATAACGATTGATTTTACCATAATCATAAAATTTAACATTATTATTAATTTAACCATTGTCATAACGATTGATTTTACCATAATCATTAAATTTAACATTATTATTCATTTAACCATGGCCATAACGATAGATTTTACCATAATCATTAAATTTAACATTATTATTAATTTAAACATGGCCATAACGATAGATTTTACCATAATCATTAAATTTAACATTATTATTAATTTAACCATGGCCATAACGATAGATTTTACCATAATCATTAAATTTAATATTATTATTAATTTAAGCATGGCCATAACGATTGATTTTACCATAATCAGTAAATTTAACATTATTATTAATTTAACCATTGTCATAACGATAGATTTTACCATAATCATTAAATTTAACATTATTATTATTAACCATGGCCATAACGATAGATTTTACCATAATCATTAAATTTAACATTATTATTAATTTAAGCATGGCCATAACGATTGATTTTACCATAATCATTAAATTTAACATTATTATTAATTTAACCATGGTCATAACGATTGATTTTACCACAATAATTAAATTTAACATTATTATTTATTTAACCGTTGTCATAACGATTGATTTTACCATAATCATTAAATTTAACATTATTATTAATTTAACCATTGTCATAACGATTGATTTTACTATAATCATTAAATTTAACATTATTATTAATTTAACCATTGCCATAACTATAGATTTTACCATAATCATTAAATTTAACATTATTATTAATTTAACCATTGTCATAACGATTGATTTTACCATAATCATTAAATTTAACATTATTATTAATTTAACCATGGCCATAACGATAGATTTTACCATAATCATTAAATTTAACATTATTATTAATTTAAACATGGCCATAACGATAGATTTTACCATAATCATCAAATTTGACGCTATTAATAATTTAACCATTGTCATAACGATTGATTTTACCACAATCATTAAATTTAACATTATTATTAATTTAACCATTGTCATAACGATTGATTTTACCATAATCATTAAATTTAACATTATTATTAATTTAACGATGGCCATAACGATAGATTTTACAATAATCATTAAATTTAACATTATTATTAATTTAACCATTGTCATAACTATTGATTTTACCATAATCATTAAATTTAACATTATTATTAATTTAACCATGGCCATAACGATAGATTTTACCATAATCATTAAATTTAACAATATTATTAATTTAACCATTGTCATAACGATTGATTTTACCATAATCATTAAATTTAACATTATTAATAATTTAACCATTGTCATAACGATTGATTTTACCATAATCATTAAATTTAACATTATTATTAATTTAACCATGGCCATAACGATAGATTTTACCATAATCATTAAATTTAACATTATTATTAATTTAACCATGTCCATAACGATAGATTTTACCATAATCATTAAATTTAACATTATTATTAATTTAACCATGGCCATAACGATAGATTTTACCACAATCATTAAATATAACATTATTATTAATTTAACCATGGCCATAACGATAGATTTTACCATAATCATTAAATTTAACGCTATTATTAATTTAACCATTGTCATAACGATTGATTTTACCATAATCATTAAATTTAACATTATTATTAATTTAACCATGGCCATAACGATAGATTTTACCATAATCATTAAATTTAAGATGATTATTAATTTAACCATGGACATAACGATAGATTTTACCATAATCATTAAATTTAACATTATTATTAATTTACCCATGGCCATAACGATAGATTTTACCATAATCATTAAATTTAACATTATTATTAATTTAACCATTGTCGTAACGATAGATTTTACCATAATCATTAAAATTAACATTATTATTAATTTAACCATGTCCATAACGATTGATTTTACCATAATCATTAAATTTAACATTATTATTAATTTAACCATGGCCATAACAATAGATTTTACCATAATCATTAAATTTAACATTATTATTAATTTAACCATGGCCATAACGATTGATTTTACCATAATCATTAAATTTAACTTTATTATTAATTTTACCATGGCCATAACGATAGATTTTACCATAATCATTAAATTTAACATTATTATTAATTTAACCATGGCCATACCGATAGATTTTACCATAATCATTAAATTTAACATTATTATTAATTTAACCATGGCCATAACGATAGATTTTACCATAATCATTAAATTTAACATTATTAATATTTAACCATTGTCATAACGATAGATTTTACCATAATCATTAAATTTAACATTATTATCAATTTAACCATGGCCATAACGATTGATTTTACCATAATCATTAAATTTAACATTATTATTATTTTAACCATGGCCATAACGATAGATTTTACCATAATCATTAAATTTAACATTATTATTAATTTAACGATGGCCATAACGATAGATTTTACCATAATCATTAAATTTAACATTATTATTAATTTAACCATGGCCATAACGATAGATTTTACCATAATCATTAAATTTAACATTATTATTATTTAACCATTGTCATAACGATAGATTTTACCATAATCATTAAATTTAACATTATTATCAATTTAACCATGGCCATAACGATTGATTTTACCATAATCATTAAATTTAACATTATTATTATTTTAACCATGGCCATAACGATAGATTTTACCATAATCATTAAATTTAACATTATTATTAATTTAACGATGGCCATAACGATAGATTTTACCATCATCATTAAATTTAACATTATTATTAATTTAACCATGGCTATAACGATAGATTTTACCATAATCATTAAATTTAACATTATTATTAATTTAACCATTGTCATAACGATAGATTTTACCATAATCATTAAATTTAACATTATTATCAATTTAACCATGGCTATAACGATTGATTTTACCATAATCATTAAATTTAACATTATTATTAATTTAACCATGGCCATAACGATAGATTTTACCATAATCATTAAATTTAACATTATTATTAATTTAACCATGGCCATAACGATTGATTTTACCATAATCATTAAATTTAACATTATTATTAATTTAACCATGGCCATAACGATTGATTTTACCATAATCATTAAATTTAACATTATTATTAATTTAACCATGGCCATAACGATAGATTTTACCATAATCATTAAATTTGACATTATTATTAATTTAGCTATGGCCATAACGATAGATTTTACCATAATCATTAAATTTAACATTATTATTAATTTAACCATTGTCATAACGATTGATTTTACCATAATCCTCTCAAGTTTAATAAGCCGCCCTTCGTCTTGTACAAAGTAAAATCAAATCGAAGATTTAATTTTTCTTTATTTGACAGAGAGTGGCACAGAAAAACAGTCAGGGGTTATTAATCAGTCTAATTTTCTTTTCACATTTTTAGTTCGCTTGCGATGTTTTGCGTTAAATACGAATTTTCACATACTAAAAGCAGGCATCGATATAAAAATATATGTAAGTAACACTTTTCTTTTGTCTCTTGTTATGGTGTACATATTGTTTTCCCGCATCTTAGCAACATCTGCTTATCTGAACAAACCATGTCAAGTTTGGTTATGGGGCATTTGAAATTGTTTCAGAAAGGTCAATCTGAATTTTAATTTTTCTGCTTCAAATATTCGGCCTTGTGCCATACTAAGCCAAGCTTATTAAATATAAGTTCAAAAGAATAACTGTATAAGAATAGCAAGGAAATATAGAAGGGAATACTGAACTGTTACGTAATATCAGTCCTTTTATATGGCAGTGAATGCTGGACAATCTCCTGAGAAATGAAGAAAAGACATGAAGCAGCAGAAATGTGATTCTACAGAAGGATGCTGAGAATACTATGTACGGAACATATGAGCAACGATCAAAAAGAGACTGTTGAAATTTCTAGGGCACATAACGAGGAAAAAGGGCTTGGATAATTTGACACTCACAGGACAGATTGAAAGCAAGAGGTACAGTGGAAATGAACGCATAAAACACTCAATGAGCTTGAGTAAATGGATGGCGGGCAGGGTTTAGGAGAAAGAATTAAAAGAGAAAATTTATTAAAAGCTACAAAGGACAGGGAATTGTGGAAAGACATGGCTGCCTACTTACTGAAGGAACCACAGGACATAAAAGAAGAAAACAAGAACCTGAGCTGAAACAATCATAGGTTATAAGTAATAAGACATTGAATTCAGAGAACAAAAGCAGCCCGTCTCCTACTGCAGTCGAAAAGTTGTCATAAAGACAGGGATATTAATGAAATCGATTCTCATAAATCAGTGTAACAAAGTTGTGTCACAGACAGACATAAATCCGTGGATTCGAATTGCTGAAACATGGTAAAGAAAATTAAAGTCATCTACAAGAATAATTCTAAAGAGTGTTCCAATAACTTGGACCAATTTTAAATATGAATTAAGTTTAATCGTCTAATGATTTTTTTCTTTCAGATTTAACAACTTAAGTCTTTGGCAATTTCAACCATAGAAAGATTAACAATCAAACAACGTGTTAAAGTTTCAAGAATGCAATTGGAAAAATTGTTCGTAAATTCAAACAAACTTGGTCGGTGGCAGATGTTTACGCCGTTCAGCTGAAAACATTGCTGCAGCGCACGAGAATGTGACCCCCAAATCCAGACGCCTCTATCCGTCATCGCGCGCAGGAAATGAACCTCTCCACAATAACGTTACATCGTTTCCAATTACACTCTCGGTTCGTCGATTATGTTGACCCAAAAAAACGCGAAGTGCGCGAAATGTATTTCTGTTTGAACGTCCATTTTCGTAATAGGCTTCGATAACTTTTACACGTTTTTTGATTGTTAATCTTTCCAGGGTTGAAATTGCCAAAAACTTGAGTTGTTAAATCTGTAAGAAAAGGAAAACAATCATTAGACGCTTAAACTTAATTCACATTTAAAATCCGTCCAAGTTATTGGAACAGCTTTTATAAGAGTTGCAAGGAAATAACTCAGCAATTCAATCACAAAATACAGGGTATAAGTAACACCTGAAAAGTAGGGAGGAAAAAAAAACGATGAGAAAGCTAGTCTTAAACAATCATTATATAATAGCGACAACCCTGCATCAGAGAAATGAACATTGAAAAAATGTTACAGAATAAAGTTGAAATAAAGTCAACAGAGGTTGTGAATTTGCTCTCAAAGAAGCATTATA
Source organism: Acanthosepion lycidas (assembly GCA_963932145.1). Lineage (NCBI taxonomy): Eukaryota > Metazoa > Mollusca > Cephalopoda > Sepiida > Sepiidae > Acanthosepion > Acanthosepion lycidas. The sequence goes on along the minus strand of OZ010603.1, from coordinate 88,644,320 downwards.
TAATTTTAACAACACTACCATATCATTATTTTACAAATGATGTTCACCCTATACAAGGCCCAAGAGCCACTGGAAGTAGAGAGTTACAGAGTAAGAAGCACATATGTGGATGCGTAAGGAAGATAACGGTTAACCTTAGATTTGAATAGGTTAAGATTGTAATGATCGGGCAAGCAACCTCTTAGGAGTCGGTTCCACAAAGCAGTAGTTTGTGGGAACGATTTGCTTGAGTAGAATTTATCCTCACCAAAGGAATATCAAGTTTAAGTCTCAAGAGGTACTCAAGGCGTGGGGGCTTCCCGAGAGAAACTTCGTTCATTCCGATTGGTGAAAATTCTAGGTCTGATCGGCGGTGATGGAATGGCACCAGATTGGTTTCCAAGGAAGTGAATGCGACCAGCCAGCTCTTCTCAGATTTTTCAGGTGCTCTCATAAAATCGTTGTACCATCAGCATAGATATTCACAAATGATCGAAGTATATTCTTAGGCAGATCATTTATGGAAAGTAGGCAGAGGGCTGGACTGAGAAGCGAACATTGAGGGAAACCTTTGTTGATCGCTTGGGACACGGAAGACTTCAGGGAAGAATTTTTTAACCAAGAAGATACTTCCTGTGATTCCATATCTAGAGATCTTGTGCAGTAACACCTTATGTCACACCTTGAAAATAACTAATGCGATCGTGCGGATTTCACTTTAGGTCAGGGAGGTGCCTGTCCCAAGAAGCGCTCAAGGTACGAACATCCGTTCATCGTGATAGGTGAAAATTCAGGGTTCGCTCGGTGATGATGAAGCTTCACTCGTTTGGTTTTCGAGGCTATTAATGTAACCAACCACTTTCCCCCTGAGGTGAGCTGTTGGAGTTAGGTCAGAAGAGAGATCAGCTGCTAATCTCTGATATTGTGGAGTTTGGGATGTGCACTCATATACCGTTGTATAATCAGTATATATCTTCACAAATGATCGAAGTATACTCTTAGGCAGATCATCTATGTAAACTAGGAAGAGGTCTGGACCGAGAAGTGAACATTGGGTAATGTCTGTGTTGATCGCTTGGAACTCGGAAGACTGGCCTTTAATAACTATCTTCAGGGACATACTTGATTGGAAGAATTTCATAACAGAGAAGATTCTTCCAGTGATTTCATAGCTAGAGAGCTTGTGCAGAAACACTTTATATCAATTTATATTAAGTGCCTCACTAATTCTGTTAGTAGTCGCAGTAAGGATATCCGTATTAGACCGTGCGGATATAAATCTGTGCTGTTTGTCGCTCAAGAGTTTGTTCCTAATGAGGTGATCAACAACCTTCTTGTTGATTATAGTATCATTGAATTGCTAATGACATACTTTGAGGGGGATGAGTTCTCACTTGCATTCTTGAAAACCAAGTATACAGTTGACACCTTTCACAGACTTTTTTAAAATCATTTTACCCCAAGCAAGGCGCGAATGCCACTAGTACGCAGGGGTGGGGTGTACATGGAATGAAAATGAAAGAAAAGACTGAGTATAGGGAGGATTTAGGAAAAGACAAAATATTCAAGAAGATAGGAGATGGCGATTGATGTTGCATTTAAAATTTTGAAGATTGTAGTTATCAGGAAAGCAAGTAAACGGTGGAAGTTTCACAGGTGGGAAACACGAGAAAAGAAACTGTTGGAATTGAAGTAGCGGTTGCTTTTAGCTATTTCAACAGTAAACGTGTGGGACCTAGATGCCAATTTAGTAGCATGCTTAAAACCGTATAGTCGGGGAATCAGGGAAAAAAGCTCATTAGAGCAGTTGCCATGAAAATATTTATAGAAAAGACAGAGGGAAGATACGCCATATCGGCCCGTCCTGGGTATGACGATAAATTACATCCGCGTCCCGGGTAAGACGATAAACTACGTCCAACAGTAAGGCCTCTGATCAGGAGGTTTTGAGGAGTGTGGAACCACCTCTTAATTGCTGTCGTTTCCAGGTCCACCCTGACCTGGGGTGGTAACACCTGTTAGGGTTCCATCTATGGGTAAATAATTAACCCCCAAACTGTGGTAAAACGCATTATAAATGTCTAGAAATAGGTTTTAATACCAGATATACTTTGTAATAAAAAAATATTACTAGCAATAATTTTTGAAGGAAAAATTATTATCAGCAATACTTAAAAATACCAGTAATAGAAACAACTACACATTCTTAAGAAGTTGGATTGTACTCAAAAATAAGAGTAATTGAAAATTGGTTCAAATATATATGTATACATACACACCTTTTTTTTACCAAACTATCGCTATGAATCTATTTAAAAAAATTGTTGGCATTAAATGACCCACTGAGGTTTTGATATGCCATAAAACAAGACAATCAACCAACCAACCAACCAACCACATCTGTGTGAAGGTGACTGAAGTCGAGTTGCCAAGTCAGGATCGATTACATTGCAGATTCTTCTTTGAATTTTGTCAAGAACTTCGAGATGTATAGCAGGATCATCAAATCAGATATGGCAACATTATTCAATGCTCGGACGAATGGTAGATTTGTAAATGTGCAAGATGGATTCTGACAAGAAAAAAATCCTGGCACGACACATTGACCTAACATTCCTTGCAGATATTAATTCGGTGTAGTCGCTCCACTTTTAGTCAGTTGAAAACGTGAGGCCAAGAAGGTGCAGTGTGTTGCTCTCCGGAAGTCTAGCGTCAGCCATATTTTTAACAAAATGAATTTGATCTTTTTTATTGTCACAATTGAAGTTATATATTTAATTTTCAGGGACCGCGCGGAAACTTGATCCATGCCTGGTATAACCAAAGAAGTCGCACTGGTATGTTAATAATTTGACCTTCTTATTCGTGCAACGATTGGGTACACTGATGTCTAAAGTCGTGAAAGATGTTATCGACAGAGTGTTCAAATTTGTACAATTTGCGTTCATTTCGCGCTAGTCCCCTTAAAATGCTTACCGATGCGGTAACTTGAAAGGCCATCTGGTTTTATGATTCGACAGAATCCTGATTTGAGATAAAATAAAATGTGGGTGACTTTTAAATTATCGTAATCCACCAAAGTCAAATCGATAAGATTTGACTTTTACTTGAGTAAAGCACCGGTGCCTCGAGAGGGAGTTGCTGCAGCTGTCAGCGGAAACCCAGCAGAAATTTTTGCTGTTCGAAGATGTAGGTGCTTTGTTTCGAAGTCTTCAAAGTGCCAACCCAAGAAAAGGTAAAGTCGAGTTCCTCTTACTCAGACGAACTTATTGAGTCCCGCAACAAAAGAGAAAGACGAGAAATAACGAAGTAAAAGCCTTCCACATGGCAAAGAATCAAAAGTCTGTCCTGACTATTATTACTGCTATTAAAAGCGAACACACGACAATCCTCTTGTCGTTCCAAAAATAGTAGATAGAAATATAGAGAAATTTATTTCTTTGTCCATGGTTATTTAAATAACCATTGAAGATTACATTGACATTCGTCAATATTTACAGTAAACATTCGCTGCGTTTTTTTTTAATTTCAGCCTGGTAAGCTGAAATAAAATAAAAACACGTGTACGAAAGTAATTTTTAAATTGCATGCTATTAAAAAATGGATTAAATGACGCAATTTTATAGCCATCAGTTTCCGTAATCTTTTAGTCATCAGTTTGCGTAATCTTTTAGTCATCAGATGGCGTAATCTTTTAGCCATCAGTTTGCGTAATCTTTTAGTCATCAGTTTGCGTAATCTTTTCGTCATCAGTTTGCGTAATCTTTTAGCCATCAGATTGCGTAATCTTTTAGCCATCAGTTTGCGTAATCTTTTAGCCATCAGTTTGCGTAATCTTTTCGTCTTCAGTTTGCGTAATCTATTAGCCATCAGATTGCGTAATCTTTTAGCCATCAGATTGCGTAATCTTTTAGTCATCAGTTTGCGTAATCTATTAGCCATCAGTTTGCGTAATTTTTTAGTCATCAGTTTGCGTAATCTATTAGCCATCAGTTTGCGTAATCATTTAGTCATCAGATTGCGTAATCTTTTAGCCATCAGATGGCGTAATCTTTTAGCCATCAGTTTGCGTAATCTTTTAGCAATGAGATTGCGTAATCTTTTAGTCATCAGTTTGCGTAATCTTTTAGCCATGAGATTGCGTAATCTTTTCGTCATCAGTTTGCGTAATCTTTTAGTCATTAGTTTGCGTAATCTTTTAGTCATCAGTTTGCGTAATCCTTTAGTCAGCAAATTGCGTAATCATTTAGTCATCAGTTTGCGTAATCTTTTACTCATCAGTTTGCGTAATCTTTTAGCCATCAGATTGCGTAATCTTTTAGTCATCAGTTTCCGTAATCTTTTAGCCATCAGTTTGCGTAATCTTTTAGTCATCAGTTTGCGTAATCTTTTAGCCATCAGTTTGCGTAATCTTTTAGTCATCAGTTTGCGTAATCTTTTAGCCATCAATGTGCGTAATCTTTTAGCCATCAGTTTGCGTAATCTTTTAGTCATCAGTTTGCGTAATCTTTTAGCCATCAGATTGCGTAATCTTTTAGTCATCAGTTTGCGTAATCTTTTAGTCATCAGTTTGCGTAATCTTTTAGCCATCAGTTTGCGTAATCTTTTAGTCATCAGTTTGCGTAATCTTTTAGCCATCAGATTACGTAATCTTTTAGCCATCAGTTTGCGTAATCTTTTAGTCATCAGTTTGCGTAATCTTTTAGCCATCAGTTTGCGTAATCTTTTAGTCATCAGTTTGCGTAATCTTTTAGCCATCAGTTTGCGTAATCTTTTAGTCATCAGTTTGCGTAATCTTTTAGTCATCAGATTGCGTAATCTTTTAGTCATCAGTTTGCGTAATCTTTTAGTCATCAGTTTCCGTAATCTTTTAGCCATCAGTTTGCGTAATCTTTTAGCCATCAGTTTGCGTAATCTTTTAGCCATCAGTTTGCGTAATCATTTAGTCATCAGTTTGCGTAATCTTTTAGTCATCAGTTTGCGTAATCTTTTAGCCATCAGTTTGCGTAATCTTTTAGCCATCAGTTTGCGTAATCTTTTAGCCATGAGATTGCGTAATCTTTTAGTCATCAGTTTGCGTAATCTTTTAGCCATCAATGTGCGTAATCTTTTAGCCATCAGTTTGCGTAATCTTTTAGTCATCAGTTTGCGTAATCTTTTAGTCATCAGTTTGCGTAATCTTTTAGTCATCAGTTTGCGTAATCTTTTAGCCATCAGTTTGCGTAATCTTTTAGCCATGAGATTGCGTAATCTTTTAGTCATCAGTTTGCGTAATCTTTTAGTCATCAGTTTGCGTAATCTTTTAGCCATCAGTTTGCGTAATCTTTTAGCCATCAGTTTGCGTAATCTTTTAGTCATCAGTTTGCGTAATCTTTTAGTCATCAGTTTCCGTAATCTTTTAGCCATCAGTTTGCGTAATCATTTAGTCATCAGTTTGCGTAATCTTTTAGCCATCAGTTTGCGTAATCATTTAGTCATCAGTTTGCGTAATCTTTTAGTCATCAGTTTGCGTAATCTTTTAGTCATCAGATTGCGTAATCTTTTAGCCATCAGTTTGCGTAATCTTTTAGCCATCAGTTTGCGTAATCTTTTAGCCATGAGATTGCGTAATCTTTTAGTCATCAGTTTGCGTAATCTTTTAGCCATCAATGTGCGTAATCTTTTAGCCATCAGTTTGCGTAATCCTTTAGTCAGCAGATTGCGTAATCTTTTAGCCATCAGTTTGCGTAATCTTTTAGTCATCAGTTTGCGTAATCTTTTAGTCATCAGATTGCGTAATCTTTTAGCCATCAGATTGCGTAATCTTTTAGCCATCAGTTTGCGTAATCTTTTAGTCATCAGTTTCCGTAATCTTTTAGCCATCAGTTTGCGTAATCTTTTAGTCATCAGTTTGCGTAATCTTTTAGCCATCAGTTTGCGTAATCTTTTAGTCATCAGTTTGCGTAATCTTTTAGCCATCAGATTGCGTAATCTTTTAGTCATCAGTTTGCGTAATCTTTTAGCCATCAGTTTGCGTAATCTTTTAGTCATCAGTTTGCGTAATCTTTTAGCCATCAGTTTGCGTAATCATTTAGTCATCAGTGTGCGTAATCTTTTAGTCATCAGTTTGCGTAATCTTTTCGTCATCAGTTTGCGTAATCTTTTAGCCATCAGATTGCGTAATCTTTTAGCCATCAGTTTGCGTAATCTTTTAGCCATCAGTTTGCGTAATCTTTTCGTCATCAGTTTGCGTAATCTATTAGCCATCAGATTGCGTAATCTTTTCGCCATCAGATTGCGGAATCTTTTAGTCATCAGTTTGCGTAATCTATTAGCCATCAGTTTGCGTAATTTTTTAGTCATCAGTTTGCGTAATCTTTTAGCCATCAGTTTGCGTAATCTTTTAGCCATCAGATTGCGTAATCTTTTAGCAATGAGATTGCGTAATCTTTTAGTCATCAGTTTGCGTAATCTTTTAGTCATCAGTTTGCGTAATCATTTAGTCATCAGACTGCGTAATCATTTAGTCATCAGTTTCCGTAATCTTTTAGCCATCAGTTTGCGTAATCTTTTAGTCATCAGTTTCCGTAATCTATTAGCCATCAGATTGCGTAATCTTTTAGCCATCAGTTTGCGTAATCTTTTAGTCATCAGTTTGCGTAATCTTTTAGCCATCAGTTTGCGTAATCTTTTAGTCATCAGTTTGCGTAATCTTTTAGCCATCACTTTGCGTAATCATTTAGTCATCAGATTGCGTAATCTTTTGGCCCTCAGTTTGTGTAATCTTTTAGCCATCAGTTTGCGTAATCTTTTAGTCATCAGTTTGCGTAATCTTTTAGCCATCACTTTGCGTAATCTTTTAGTCATCAGAATGCGTAATCTTATAATCATCTGATTGCGTAATCTTTTAGCCATCAGATTGCGTAATCTTTTAGTCATCAGTTTGCGTAATCTTTTAGTCATCAGTTTGCGTAATCTTTTAGTCATCAGTTTGCGTAATCTTTTAGCCATCAGTTTGTGTAATCTTTTAGTCATCAGTTTGCGTAATCTTTTAGCCATCAGTTTGCGTAATCTTTTAGCCATCACTTTGCGTAATCATTTAGTCATCAGATTGCGTAATCTTTTAGTCATCAGTTTGCGTAATCTTTTAGCCATCAGTTTGCGTAATCTTTTAGCCATCACTTTGCGTAATCTTTTAGTCATCAGTTTGCGTAATCTTTTAGCCATCAGTTTGCGTAATCTTTTAGTCATCAGTTTGCGTAATCTTTTAGTCATCAGTTTGCGTAATCATTTAGTCATCAGACTGCGTAATCTTTTAGTCATCAGTTTCCGTAATCTTTTAGCCATCAGTTTGTGTAATCTTTTAGTCATCAGTTTCCGTAATCTTTTAGTCATCAGATTGCGTAATCTTTTAGCCATCAGTTTGCGTAATCTTTTAGTCATCAGTTTGCGTAATCTTTTAGCCATCACTTTGCGTAATCATTTAGTCATCAGATTGCGTAATCTTTTGGCCCTCAGTTTGTGTAATCTTTTAGCCATCAGTTTGCGTAATCTTTTAGTCATCAGTTTGCGTAATCTTTTAGCCATCACTTTGCGTAATCTTTTAGTCATCAGAATGCGTAATCTTATAATCATCTGATTGCGTAATCTTTTAGCCATCAGATTGCGTAATCTTTTAGTCATCAGTTTGCGTAATCTTTTAGTCATCAGTTTGCGTAATCTTTTAGTCATCAGTTTGCGTAATCTTTTAGCCATCAGTTTGCGTAATCTTTTAGTCATCAGTTTGCGTAATCTTTTAGCCATCAGTTTGCGTAATCTTTTAGCCATCACTTTGCGTAATCATTTAGTCATCAGATTGCGTAATCTTTTAGTCATCAGTTTGCGTAATCTTTTAGCCATCAGTTTGCGTAATCTTTTAGCCATCACTTTGCGTAATCTTTTAGTCATCAGTTTGCGTAATCTTTTAGTCATCAGTTTGCGTAATCTTTTAGTCATCAGTTTGCGTAATCATTTAGTCATCAGACTGCGTAATCTTTTAGTCATCAGTTTCCGTAATCTTTTAGCCATCAGTTTGTGTAATCTTTTAGTCATCAGTTTCCGTAATCTTTTAGTCATCAGATTGCGTAATCTTTTAGCCATCAGTTTGCGTAATCTTTTAGTCATCAGTTTGCGTAATCTTTTAGCCATCACTTTGCGTAATCATTTAGTCATCAGATTGCGTAATCTTTTAGCCATCAGTTTGCGTAATCTTTTAGCCATCAGTTTGTGTAATCTTTTAGTCATCAGTTTCCGTAATCTTTTAGTCATCAGATTGCGTAATCTTTTAGCCATCAGTTTGCGTAATCTTTTAGTCATCAGTTTGCGTAATCTTTTAGCCATCACTTTGCGTAATCATTTAGTCATCAGATTGCGTAATCTTTTAGCCATCAGTTTGCGTAATCTTTTAGCCATCAGTTTGTGTAATCTTTTAGTCATCAGTTTCCGTAATCTTTAATCATCAGATTGCGTAATCTTTTAGCCATCAGTTTGCGTAATCTTTTAGTCATCAGTTTGCGTAATCTTTTAGCCATCACTTTGCGTAATCATTTAGTCATCAGATTGCGTAATCTTTTGGCCCTCAGTTTGTGTAATCTTTTAGCCATCAGTTTGCGTAATCTTTTAGTCATCAGTTTGCGTAATCTTTTAGCCATCACTTTGCGTAATCATTTAGTCATCAGATTGCGTAATCTTTTGGCCCTCAGTTTGTGTAATCTTTTAGCCATCAGTTTGTGTAATCTTTTAGCCATCAGTTTGTGTAATCTTTTAGCCATCAGTTTGCGTAATCTTTTAGTCATCAGTTTGCGTAATCTTTTAGCCATCACTTTGCGTAATCTTTTAGTCATCAGATTGCGTAATCTTATAATCATCTGATTGCGTAATCTTTTAGCCACCAGTTTCCGTAATCTTTTAGCCATCAGTTTGCGTAATCTTTTAGCCATCAGTTTGCGTAATCATTTAGTCATCAGTTTGCCTAATCTTTTAGCCATCAGTTTGCGTAATCTTTTAGCCATCAGATTGCGTAATCTTTTAGCCATCAGTTTGCGTAATCTTTTGGCCCTCAGTTTGTGTAATCTTTTAGTCTTCTCTGAACAGGTTGTACATGCAATACTTACGGTACTTCTTTGATTTTAAAGGTTTAATCTTCAGAAGTGTTCAGATTCATGGCGTTCTATACAATAGGACTATACACATTACAACTAAATTTCAGAAAGTGGTGTCTATTTCAACAGCTTTTCGTTCAACTCTGAGCCTTTTAGTTTTAGGCTGTTTTTACATTAGTTCGCTGCTGTAGAATTTAAGAAATTACTTTTAGAAAAAATCAAGTTCACCTCAAGCAAGGCAGTCAAGCCACTATTTCTTTCTTTCTTTCTTTCTTTCTTTCAATCTTACATTCTTTCTTTTTCTTTTATTCACTCATACTTTTTTCTTTCGTTCACAGATTCTTTCGTTCACAGATTCTTTCGTTCACAGATTCTTTCCTTCAATTGGTCTTTCTTTCTTTCTTTCTTTCTTTCTTTCTTTCTTTCTTTCTTTCTTTGTTGTTGTTGTTGTTGTTGTTGATCTTGTTCTTCTTCTTACTCCTTAAAGTAAAAGAAGAATTATTCTTAAAACTTATATGTTCGACTTTAAATACCCCACTTACCGTCCATAAGAAAAATTACTCTATTACAATTTTAGAGTAACATTTTTTGTTGCATACTCGATTTTGCCAGAAATGGCTTCTTTTTTAACAATTTTCTTCTATGTCTATTTTTAGTGCAATTATAACATTGCACCCCTACAAAAATGTTACCCTATCTTACTTTTAATATGTCAATTTTAGGCACATTCGTAAAATATCGTACCCTTTTCTAAATATTTCTTTATTATGTCACTTTTAACATCATATTTTTTAGCATATTCGTAAAATGTCATACGCCTGTGAAAATGTTTTATTATTTTATTTTTTTAATATGTCCATAATTAGCGCATTATAAAAATGTTTCCAAATTATATTATTTTTATTATGTCCATTTTCAGTACATTCATAAAATATCATACCCATGTTAAAACTTTTTGTTAATTATATTATTTTTAATATATTCATTTTTAGCATATACATAAAATATCATACCCCTGTAAAAATGATTCCTAATTATATTATTTGTAATATGCCCATTTTTGGCACATTCATAAAATATCATACCCCTATGAAAATGTTTCCTAATTATATTATTTTTAATATGTCCATTTTTAGCACATTCATAAAATATCATACCCATGTTAAAACTTTTTCTTAATTATATTATTTTTAATATATTCATTTTTAGCATATACATAAAATATCATACCCCTGTAAAAATGATTCCTAATTATATTATTTGTAATATGCCCATTTTTGGCACATTCATAAAATATCATACCCCTATGAAAATGTTTCCTAATTATATTATTTTTAATATGTCCATTTTTAGCACATTCATAAAATATCATACCCATGTGAAAAATTTTTGTTAATTATATTATTTATTATATATCCATATTATATTATTGATATGATCTTTTTTCAGCTCATCGATAAAATTTCAAACCCTTCGAAAATGTTTTCTTATTATATTAATTTTTAATATATCATTTTTTAGCATTTTGATAAAATTCTCTACCCATGCAGAAATTATTCTTTATTCCCCCACTTGTAAAATATGTTTATTTTGAATGAAATAATTTCTGTTTGAATAAGGAGTACGAGCAAGTCTCAGATTTACATTTTATTCTTAAATTCATTACATTTTATCTTTTTTTTTTTCAGGCGTTATATCGAGGAATTTTAAACTTTCCAATCGTCCATGTTTGTTTGGAATCTGGTCGATTGAACTTTTCCAAAAGAAAACGGTAACGTTTCAACAACAAATTCAACTTTTCTAGTTTGTTTTTGTCTTGCCTAATTAATTTTGCATCAATGCGAACCATATTTATTTTTATGAGGAGTGCAGTATGAAATAAGCTATCATATATGGTTTGGTGCTCCTGCTGTAGGTCTCGAGGTCCTTGACAAAATCCAGAGACGAATATGCAAGATGATAGGTCCTGATGTGGCATCTAGTCTACAGTCGCTATCCCACAGACGTGCCATGGACTCCCTCTGTCTCTTCTACAGGTATTTTCATGGCAATTGTTCCGACGAGCTACTTTCGCTGGTTCCAGGAATACATAAATTCAAACGAGCTACCAGGTTGGCATCTCAGTCCCACCCTTTCATTCTCAAAACGGTTAAATGCAACCGTCTCTTTTTCTGAAACAGCTTCATAACCCCCACTTCCTGTCTGTGGAACTCCCTTCCCCTTACTTGCTTCCTCTTTGACTATAATCTTCAAATATTCAAATGTAATGTCAATCGACACCCGACACCCTGAATTTGTTCCCCGTCCTTCTCTGTATCTTTTCCTCAAACACGTCTCTTTACTCTTGTTTTCAATCCTCTGTAACCCCTTGCGTGCTAGTGGCACTCCCGCCTTGCTTGGGGGGAATTGCCTTAAAAAATATTCTAATAATCTCTAGATCCCTCATTTTTAGATAAAACTGATCATGCTACAGACATGGAATCGAGTCACCCTAATTTCCCCCGTATTTCATTTGTAACGAGGAAGTTCCCCCAAACAAATTTTTTCCAAGGATTGCTAGTTTGTAGAAAAAAAAACCCGTCCCGTTTAAATTCTTTCCTGGACACTACAAACTGATTATATAGAATAGGATAGCTAATGATTGATCCTTAATTTGAGGATGCTACTTTTTATGTTAAGGGGCAATCGTTATCTATCCTCCCTATCCTCATAATCTTCACTTCCATCTACTTCAGGAGGCATTCATTTCACATATCACTTTTTGTAACGCTCTAACGTGGGTGGCTCTTAAACCTTTAGTCAAAGAAGAAGAGGTTTATAAATGCATGGTGTGCTAAATATCACCTTCCAATAGAGGCTATTAAAAATGCAGTTAGGACTGAATCTCATATCTGATGTAAATATTAAAAAAAAAATAAAATGAGGTTAGAGTAAATGTCAGCTTCTGCCTTAATTAATGCCACCATCTTGAACCTACAGACAAAGCCACCTGTTGCAATTGTATTAAGAGAGGGTGCTGAAAATTTTTCGACACCAATCCACTTTCCAAAATTCGACCCAATCAATCATAATTTACAAAAAAACATCTCTTCTCAGTTGGGCTGAGAACTTTTCAACAACCCACGCAAATAAAACTCCATAATTTTTTAAAATGGTGAATAAAATATATTTGGTGAGTTTCATATTCAGAAAGATTTTACTGTCAACAAGATAATGCAGAGCAACATAAGCATACACGATTATTTACAAGAAAATTGCATGTAATAACGGTTTTCCACTGCTAGGCGGACGCAGGTACAAATCCTGTCAGAAAATGCATCTTTTCTTTAATAAGATTACTTGAATATTCAGGCCGGTAGACGAAAATTAATAAATATATTTAATATACTTAATATATTTAATATATTTATTTATTTATTTATCGTCAGGCCACGACTGCTGTAATATTATTTACTCCGTTAATAAAAACACCGATTAAAATAAAAATATAAATAAATAAATAAATAAATAAGATAAGAAATAAAAAATAAAAATATATAAAAACAAACAAAATTATTTAACCCAAATAAATAAATAAACAAATAAACGACTTCCGGTAAAATAACCGCTAAAATAGACTAGCCACAATGAACCACTGACCCGTATATATAAATAGCCAAGAAAAATAACAGCGCTCGTGGCCTGACGATTGCATCTAGCATGAAACAGTCTGTCGCCTCTAAGTGTGGACTTCTATGTTCACTTTTATATTTACACATGCTCTATCTTTGATATTGAGCCCTTTATCTCATAAATATAGCACATCTTAAGACTATATATGTGTGTGTGTGTGTGTGTGTGTGTGTGTGTGTCTTTGGAATTAAATCTGTTTGCCGTAATACGGAAAATAAATATTTAATTTTTTTTTGTAATTGAAATTTAAAATTTTAAGGTCTCCCCTCCTTCCTGCCCATTTGTAACCATATCAGCGTAAAAATCATGAAGTTCTAACGCAGTTACTTCAATGCTGAATTTGTTGGAATTGTTTATTGGGATGAAATCGCTCTAGTTCATGTTGAGAAAAGTCTGGAAACAGAGCCGATGGAAGCAATCAAGGAAGCGTAGATAACGGTGGTAGATGACCCAGTATTCGGTATCACAGAGGAATGTGGAGAGTACGATAGTTTTTTTTTTTACTTTTATAGTGTCTATCCTAACTTTTTTTTTTATTGATCCAGACTTTCAAAATGTGGATATGATGAAACATGTGATCATTTTTCTCTTTTCAGAATCTAAAAGCAAGTTATATGTTTATAGTCAAAAAGAAGAGTAAGTAAACCGTTTTAATAATCTGAAAATCCTTTCGATATTGTAATGATAATTTTGAAATGCGACACACTGTCGGATAGAAAAAAATGATAAACTAATTCTAAAAGTATTTTCCACCCACCCAATCTTGGTTTTGTCATGGTTGTTTGACTCATAATTCATAGAGGTAAACTATTTTCTGAACACCTAGCTGGCCACTCGTACTCGAGGATACCCGTCTACTAGGGCGGATAGTCAATCCCTATTGCAGACGCTTGCTCAGGCGCATTTGTGTTTATTCAACACTCACAGAGCCCGCCTGTGGTTTATACTGTAACTATGCTGAGCAGACCTTAGTTACAGTTTCTGGGAAAATATGCTGTGCAGACCTTAGTTACAGTTTCTAGGAAAGGGCGTGTTCTCTAGCGTGATCAACAATTTGAACAAGCTTGAACGGCCACAATGACTTGCTAAGGTTTCACGTGGTATGATTTTCAGACACTTTCCAAGTCCTGACAAATTGACCATGGTGAGATTCGAACTCGGGTCTCATGGTCAGAATGTGAACGTTCTGACCACTCGGCCATGTAGATAGTAGGCATCTGTTTACACTATTTACATTGTTCGAACTCTTATTGTAATATACACGACGTTTCGGCCTTTATTTAGTCCTCGGGGTTAGATCGTTCTAGTTCCACGTGCCATGCCTTTTTTGGATGTCTCAGTTTCAGTTATTTCCCTTTAGTGACTCAACTCTCCAACTTTTTTGTTCGTCTTTGCTGTGGCCAGGGATTGAACTCACAACTCAAAATCGTTTGTATTATATTTTATTGTAAATCATTTCTAATGGATTTCGTTGTGATTGCTAACAATTTTGCTTTGCAGTTTTTGAACACGCAAAAGTTGAAATATCGGGAGATATATACGCTTATCGCATGGGACTGAATGTTTTACAATTTATCCAACAGAGCATGCACATTGTCATAGAAGCCAGGTAAGATAGCTTTTGATATCCAATTTGCAATGAATTAAATTTTGAAAACCTTAAGAATATCGGAAATGCAGTTGTAAAAACAAATGGACAAATATAAATAATGCTTAAAATAAGACTTCAAAATTTTACTATTTCAAGAATAAATCCATATAAAGTTATTTTTTTTTATTAGTGTTATGGTCCAAGTTCCTTGTACCACGGTGATGGTTCAAGGTTAGAACCAATGAAAGAATAACATGAACACAGGTATGGAATACAAAGATATATTACAACAGAAATATAATACAAAGATGTAGAAGTATTAGTAATGACTGTCAGATTTGGTTAGAGTGAACTATGTTGTCTCGACAAGTATCACTATTCCAATGTCCTTACAATATGCTCTCAATTATCTCTCCTCGTCTTACAATCTCCCCTAATACCTCTTGAGAGGCACAGTATTTATAATGTCAGGAATAGTCCATTGTTATTATGGGTAAGTTCCCTTAACAATTAGATACATTAAATAGAAAATATGTTCAAAGTAGAATTGTAATTATGAATCACCACAAGCAAAATATCCAATTTTTATTTATTTGATAAGTAAAAACTATGTAAAAAAATTGTAAAAAGTTACAAAAAAGGCTAAACAATGAATGAGATTTCTTAGATATAAATTAATAAAAACAAAAATAGATAAACGTGTATATAACCCCATAATACTGCTGGGCACACATTATAAGTCAAAATGTTTTAAATTTGTATTGTTTATTGAAATTACTCTAAAGCAACTGCACTGCACTATATAACATCATAATATATAAGTAAATGAAGGTCTTATTTGATGTCACAATGATTTAATAATAATGTACTTGCGGAATGCAACTTGTCCATATGCAATTTGTAAAACTTCAGTAAATTATAAATTATATAAGACTGATTACCAGAATGAAATTCTAACTCAACGATTTTGAAGCTAAACTTAATCTTTAAACTCGTTTTTTTCAAAAACCGGAAACGATTTTGAAAAAAATATTTTGTATCGTTATCATGTCAAACCCCACGTTTCAAATCGGATGAAATACCACGGCTCCAAATTCGATCTACCTACTGAGATAGGTACGAAACAATCATATATATATATATATATATATATATATATATATATATATATATATATATATATATATATATTATTACTTCAAACGTTATTAAGTGGACATATCGTATTTGAAATAGACGCCCCGTTTTTATTCATTAAACAGTGTGTATTACTTCTAACGGTCTGTGCATAGGATAAATCCTAGAAAACATGTGTTCTCAGTCAGGGATCGAATCTGTATTGTAGGTGAAATCATCGTTAGATCCGGTGTGTTTTATCACCTCAGCCACGAAGAACGTCAGTGTAAGAAAGCAACTATCTCCGCCATTTATTTTTAGAAGATGAAAGCATTTCTTCGGCAAAATTATTTTCCTGAAAGTCCATATCTTCCCAGTTGCATGCCTGAAACGTAAGCAGAACAATTAATGCTTAATCCGACATTTTTATTTATTCAGACGTTTTTAAAGTGGACACTTCGAAATTGAAATAGAAACCGCATATATATATATATATATATATATATATATATATATATATATATATATATATATATATAACAGCGAACAGAACAATGGTTTCTAAGTATATCTAGGAAATTAAAAAGAAAACACACATCACACCAAAAATATCTTGGAAAATAAGGAGAAGGTCATCAGCCTAAAACAACCAGTCAAAACATGCAAACTTTGCTTGGAGTAAAAAATACCTATCATTACCTTACCAGATCAAAATAAGTTATTAAATGAAAAATCCGAGCTCATCTCAAAATGCAGACATGAAAACAATTTTCTATTATGTTACTTAAAAATCAAAAACTGAAAAAAATAAAAATAAAATAAGATAAGTAAATAAACAAAATGACAATAAAATAAGTAAAATAAATTAAACCAAACAAATTACCAAATCACAACCGTTAGAATAGACGGAATAGAATAAATAAATAAAAATAAAAATCAATGAACCCAAATAAATAAACAAATTAACAAACCATTATGGCCAAAATATTAGTCAGATTATAAAAATCAAACAAAAATCGGACGAAAAACATAGCTATTAAATAGCTATTAAATAATCGATATAAACAAATTTTTACTACGCTAATAAAAACACTGAACAAAATAAAAATAAATAAATATATAAGATAAGAAATAAAATAAAAAAAATGACAAGCAAAATAATTTAACCCAAATAAATAAACAAATAAACGACTTCCGGTAAAATAACCGCCAAAATAGAGTACCCACAATGGACCACTGACCCGTATATATAAATAGCCGAGAAAAATAACAGAACTCGTGGCCTGACGATTGCGTCTAGCATGAAACAGTCTGTCGCCTTTAAGTGTTGACTTGAATGTTCACTTTTATATTTACACACGCTTTATCTCTGATTTTGAGCACTTTATCCCATAAATATAGCACACCTTAAGACTATATTTATATAGTATAGTATAGTATAGTATATATATATATATATATATATATATATATATTTAATTAATTCATCGAGTCTGATAGAAACCTCAACAGAATGCAGAAAGCACTGGCACATGCATTTATATATATATATATATATATATATATATATATATATATATAAATGCATGTTTCATTAAATAATATAGACAAATTTTCTCTATTTTAAGCAATTTCTTTTCATATCGTCTGATAAGCTTAACATTATCATTGAAAGACGAAAGAAAATCACCATACTGATACGTTTTTTTTAATCCAATCTAAGCTTTCGGCTTACATAAGTCATCGTCAGAGATGACAAGTACATTAGAATAAATTAAACAATACATGGACATAGCAACAATGATACTTTGTTTTGTTTGCATGGAAGATTTTTCCAAGCAACGACAAACTCGTGCATACGAATCGCTGGAAGCGAAAATCGCACCGCGGCCCATGACATCACACATGACTACGCGAGAGTGAAAATGAGAAGTGTTAAGTATGGGAAGCCATTGGTGTAAACCAATGACTTCCAATATAAATTATAGGCATTTAAGTATATTTGTGGAGTTTTCATAGTTTATTTTGTTCAGGTTAGGTTTTAACTGTTTTATGTATATATCTTCAAGAATTTCTATTTTTTTTTATTTTCATGTTTAAGTATAGTTGTTTTCAGCAAGGATTTTCCGTAAATGTGTATGCGGCCAGGCATGTTGTTTTAAATGCCTAACAATGTTAGAATTATCATGCAAATGTAGAGTCAAGCGTTGTGAAAGCGAGTTTGTGGTGTGACCAACATAAATATTATTTAATCCGTTGGCGATACAATCTCCCAGAGGGCACTTAAATTTGTAAACTATGTTAGTTTTTTGCAAATCGCTAACGTGGTGGAGTGGGCGAAGAATCATTGCGAATAATTGAGTTGCATATACTAGATTTAGTGTAGTATATGATTAACTTAATTTTTTGCTAGGATTAGTTGTAGATATATAAGTATTTACCAATTCTTTTAGTATATTTTCATCTTGTTTATAATTAGTATGTATTTGATTATGATATAGGAGAATAATATGTTTTGGATTAATTGAAGAAGTATTATGTTCCATTTGCTTAGTATTTACTTTGCTTAGATTTCTAAGAAAGCATCTTATTTGTTCATCAACTATATAGTTTGGAAAGCTATTATTAAGTGTTTGTTTTATATTCTTTTATTTAACCGTATAAATCTGTTTTGTGGATGAATTAGTTTCTGCACGATGTATTAGATTTTTTATAATTGCTATTTTATAATAATATGGACATTCGGTCTTGTAGATAAGTGTACATGAATTTATGCTGGTAGGTTTTTTGTATGGCGAAATAGTAAATTTGTTACAATTTGTGTTTATCAAAATGTCAAGGAAGGGAATTTTATTATTAGTATTGAGTTCATACGTGAATTTAAGGACAGAGTTATTTTGAAAACGTTTATTTAAGTAAATACTCTTTTTTAATTAAACAGTATTAATTACATTTATCGGACTGAATGTTCGAAAAATTTTAATTATTCCATGAAACTTGTCTCAATAAAAACATGCTGCCAATATATATATATATATATATATATATATGTGTGTGTGTGTGTGTGTGTGTGTGTGTGTATTCTAAATAAATTCCTGTTGAACAGTAGCCGACCAGTAACAGTTTTTTGCGAAAATGGCAATTTTATACACCATTGACAACTTCAGGATGTTACAAGGGTAGATGATGAATACATACCAAATATGCATCAACCAACCTCACCGAGGGATGAAATGCCTACCCGGCCAAGATGAGACCAGTAATTGGAATATATATATATATATATATATATATATATTCCTTTATTATAATTTTATCATATAGACAAAACCATTTTACTCACTACAATGATGTCACTTGGTTTCAGTGCATTTCGACTGCACTTCGACGGGTGAGAATCGAAAATGGTTATGAAAAATCCTATTGTAGGCAATCCGTGTGTGAAACGTTACTTCCTTTTTTCTATTTGTTTGAGAAGAAAAAATATAGGTGACGGAGTGAAACAATAAGGCTTATTGATAGCAGTTTGGTGATGAATTGACTGGGTGTTTAATGTTGACTGGTCTGTGGAAAGTTTCCTGCTGATAAACACCAGTCAAAAGTCCAGGCACATCATCTCACAAGCGTCCTAAGAGTGGGAGGTAGGCGAGGAAAGATGGAGATAGGGGATAGTATTACGTTTAAGTAGGTAAAAATTGTAGCGATACTTCTAGTAGTAATTGGGAATGTTATTTTTGGTTTACTATAAAAATTCTAGAGCTGAATTGCATGTATTTATGTTGGGGTTATCACTACTAATTCTGTAATCAATGAAAGTGTTTTGTGGATTAAAATTTAGAAGTTGTGATTTCCTGTAAAAAATAAGGGATGTTATATATATATATATATATATGTGTGTGTGTATGGTTCTTTATTCATGGATTTACTTGGCCCAATGCAGTCTAGGTAAGTAAATGTAATGGACTCTCTGCGGAACACTCTTAAAAGGGACTTGCTACTACTCACACCCAACCTGGATTAGAATTACTACTACTTCAGTACAATACAACTTAGAATATGTTAATTGGCCTAAAGAAGATGGGACAATAATCACTGTGGATAATTTCCAGACCCTCATAGACCCCCCCACATAAAAAGGAAAACTTTAGAACCACTAGAAAATCTGAATAAATAACCTAATTTATGTTTTTTATGCATGTTTCAAAGATAATTTTTAAAGAAGTAAAGCAATTTTTCATTTATTAGACTATATTCTCTGTCGGAGGACGTATATTATTTTCCTTTAATAAGATTTCTCGAATATTCAAGCCATTAGACGAAAATAAATAAATATATTGTTTAATAAATAAATCAGTTGTTAAGTCTGAAGCTATGAAAGTTGGTTTACTGTGTCGAACTAGACAATTTTTCTCGCCAGAATCTATCTTACATAAGACTACCATTCGCCCTTGCTTTGAATATTGTTGCCATATCTGGTCTAGTGCTACTGTTATATATTTAGAAATCCTTTATAAAATCCAAAGAATAATGTGATTCTTCCTGCTATGACATGCCGGTTACCCTGTTCTTTTTCTATAAAAAAAACTTTCCTCCATGATAGCTATTTTCACTGGTGTCCGATTGCATGAATTTAAGCGTGCTGCTAGGTTGGCATTTCGGTCCCACCATTTTACTGTCGAAACAGTTAAATATAATCGCCTTTTCTACTTCAACAGCTTCTTCTCTGGCACTTCCCGACAGTGGAACTCCCTTTCTCTTACTTTATTCCCTGATAACTATAATCTTCAAAAATTTAAATGTATTGTCAAGAGACATTATCTGATGCCTTGATATTCGTTCTTCTTTTTCTCCATTCCTTTACCCCCCTATACCCCAGTCTTTTCTTTTTCTTTCCCTCTCTGTAATCCGTTGCGTACTAGTGTTACCCCCGCCTTGTTTGGAGTGAAATGCTTATACCCCGCCAAACCTAGATTTTGTAAATTTAAGCACAGTAGTGGATTAGCGTCACAGTTTCATAATTTTATAATTCAAGTGACTAAATGTAATCTCCCGCTTGTGCAACTCTCTTTCGGCTTCTTGCTTCCCTGTTGTCATATAGGAAGGAAATACACACGCGCATGCGCGCGCGCGCACACACACACACACACACACACTACCGACACCGAGGTTTAAGCGTGACACTCTGGACTTATGAATATGTTTTCCGCCAGGTGTATAAATAGAGGTATCATGCTACTGACTGGAGTGATTATTGAGTGACTATTTAGTGGAACTATCCAGTCGAATTAGTGTGAATTATTGTGCGTCGATGATTTGAGTTTTGATTTAGGAATTACCGGACCTTAAACCAAGCCACGCTACTAACAAAGTATTCACTGAATTGGTTAATTATCTTTGGTTGACTTTTACTTCTTAGTTCTTGTAAGTATTAAGTGCGGTTGTAATTAAATACTGTTTTATCTTAACATTGAAGTCTTGAGTTATACTTAATCATAAACGGCCACTGTACTTCACAAAACCTGTGAACTTTGATCTTCAGAAATTTAATTGCGAAGTCAATCGTTATCTTCTGTCCTCTTAATTGTTGTTCTTTTATTGCCCTCTCTCATTAATAGTATATTTTCCTATTTTCCTCAGTAACCGCTTGCGACATAGTGGCTTTATTTCATTGCTTGGGGTGAAATGATTAAAAAAATATGAGTAGCCACTAACAATAAGTTTTAAAGGGATAAAATCTGTCGGATTAATGAATAAAAAATCGTTACTATTTTAGAACTTGCTTTGCTTACGTTTAGATTCGAAACTGAGCAAAGGGGTCGTTAGATTCAACGTGCTTTAACCGACTCGGCCACGAAGAACTTTTGTCGGTCAAGTAAGGCTGAATAATGTTTTTAAGCCTAATACTTCTCGTCATGGACTCTCGAAATTTCATATCTGCTTCAGAACAAGAAATACAAAATTGCATCATCACCAACAGCTTCATCAAAGCGAGAAGAAAGAAAAGAAAAGATTAGAAAAGAAAAGAATAAGAAAAGAAAAGAAAAGAACAAGAAAGAAAAGAAAAAATGAGAAAAGATCATAAAAAAGATAAGAGAAAAGGAGAGAACAAGAAAAAAAAAGATAAGAAAAGAACAAGAGAAAAAAAGAACAAGAAAAGAAAAGAAAAAAAGAAAAAGATTACAGATTTTGTTGTTGTTAAATGTTTTCATTTCTAGTTTGTTTATATTTTCAGATTCCACAATGGAGAACCGATAAAAGGGAAATTAATTCTACGAATAAGTCCAGCAATGTACCCATACAAAGTGTTTACAAAGGTTTTTCCTGTAAGTTTTTGCCAGTTTTAAAGACTGTAAGATAATATATTCGAATTTAGGCAGTTTCATCTAAAATATTGTTAGTTTTCAAAATTCTTAAGTTTAAGAACATTCAGAATATTCTTAAGGCTAAATGTGGAAGTAAAAGTAAACTATGGAGGCTGCTAAGTTGCGTTAGCGGAGTCGGCTGCTGCTTAGAATTACCCTCTCTCTCAACAGTGCTCTACCGAAATTATCGAGAGCATAATAATGTCAACCACATACAGGTCTGTTTCGCTGTATCACAGCTCATTAGTGTGACTAGACATCTGATTTGGTATCATTCGGAGTTTCTACCCCTGAGCTATCAGCGCACAACAGAGGGAAAGGGAAATTCTAGTGTATTATTTTTACGAATGTAAACAAATGACAGACAGCCATAATGCTCAATTCATTTAATGAAGAGCGGTTCGTTAGCGATATCTATCTATCTATCTATCTATCTGACAAAGCGGAAAAAAAGTTTCATGTGATGTGTTTCATTCTTTAATACTGCATCAAACTAAGTTTGTTTACGATGGTGCGGCTACACATGCGCACAGCACAGCACAAACGAAAGACGCTGGGAAATTCAAATTTTAAGATAATTTTTTAAATTATTTAAATTTAAATTATTTGTTTTAAATCTTTTTTTTTAAATTTTCGGTATATAATCTAGCCGATTTCATTTAGATTCTTTTGTTTTTATCACTTTTCTTATTAAATGTCCCTAATAACAGAATATCTGCCAAGAATAGTGAAATTTTGTAGGAATCTGGAGGCAAATTTGCTGTAGATGATCAAGCGATTAAAGCACTTTCTATACATTTTCGTCATAGTGAACTGTTTTATCTTTTCATTATAGTAGCATTTTTTATATCAAAAATTATTTCTAAATTGAAATTTCCCGGCGTCTCTCGTTCGTGCGGGTGTGTAGTCGCACTAGCGTAAACAAACTTAGTCGGATGAAGTCCTAAAGATCGAAACGCATCACACGAAGGCATTTCCATTTTTTCCTACATCTTACCCCCCAAAATGTTCTTGATATATAAAAATTTATACACCGTTACCCCATATATATATATATATATATATATATATATATATATATTGGTGAATATACATAATATCCAACGTCGATAATGCGACTAAGAGTTTCATGCAGTCCTTGCAATCTTCAGGTACAAATATGTTCTAACAATTATGAAGTTTGCGTTCTCGTGGTGATGATTTAAAATTGTGTGTTAAAACTTGCTTATTTAATTACTGTTACGTAAAATATTACCATTAACTATTAATAATTTATACTATCCAAATTCTTAGGTTCGAAAGGCGAAGAATTAAAAACTAAATAAAAAAAAAGTATTTAAATTTGCATTCAATAGTAAACAATATATCAAGAGGGATATAGTGTTTACATTTGAATCTTAATTTTATAATTACGAGAACTCCATATCATATTTGCACATGAAGATTGCAAGAACTACATGAAAGTCGTGCTATCGACGTTAGATATTATGTATATCCACTAATATATATATTTATAGCTCTGTTTCATAACATTGACTACTATATTTATAATATCTGAGAAAGAAATATATTTATACGTACGTGCAAGTATATGTAGATTTTTATCCTATCCACACGCACACACATACACACACACACACACACACACACACACACACACACACACACACATATACATATATATATATATATATATATATATATATATATATATATGGTGGACTTTCCCCGCAACTCAGCCTGACACCAGCACATATGATTTGATTATAGTGGTTAAGGCTTTGTACAGAACCAACCACACTCTTTGAAGGGTCGAATACTGATACCCGGTGTGCTACATGCCACAAGGTCCCTAAACGACCCTCCACAGGTTTTGAATTCAAAGTTGTCCTTCTAGACCAATTGCCATCCAAGGCGGCTAATTTACCATTGATTTAGGGAGAAGAGGATTTGTACCTCTCCCAAGGGTATTAGCACTTAAGTGAATGTAATGGATTCGACTGGAATTCGAGCCGTCACTCGCTACCCACTACTCCATCGTGCCTCCTCTATCTCTCTCTCTCTCTCTCGCCCCCTCTCTCTCGCCCCCTCTCTCTCTAATGAAGGCATTACTGCAAGGCGCTTCGAAGTCGGCATGACTGAAATAACATCAATCAGTTAAGTGATAAGTTTCTCCACATTAATTGTCTCGCTCTCTGTCTCTCTCTGTCTCTGTCTCTCTCTCTGTCTCTGTCTGTCTCTCTCTCTCTCTCTATATATATATATATATATATATATATATACAAGTATAGGATTGATGTATACTGAATAAATTCCAATAACTAACAAATAATATTCTTAAAAGAGTGCTCAATACAGAGTAGAGCAAATATAATTATTTATTCGAAAATTATAACATAAAAATGTTATTAAGTCACTACAAAAATAGTAATTTTTTTTCAACACTTCTGGTGTCTTCTCAAGTGATGGTGTTGAATGTCTGTATATATATATATATATATATATATATATATATATATATATATATATATATATATGTATAGACAGTGAGATGGAGATGCCCGGACACTGACAACTGGCACTGAAAAGGTAATACACACCTGGACACAATGGTGTCTGCACTATTTTCCATATTTATAAGCATAGTGTTCATCTTTTCCAAACTTATTAAAAACAACATATCTCTTCCTCCTGAGACGGAACAGTTCTGTAAATATATAAAAAAATGATTTTCTAACGTAAACCTTAGAAGGAACTGGAGACCTCATCCTAAACAGCAAAAAGGGATAGTCATCTACTCCTGAGAAAGGCTGGAGGTCACAAAGGCAGAAACTTTATGATAAAAACAAGATGAGGACAATAGCAGCGTCATAGGGGTACCACATATACTGACAAGTTGTGTTTCCTGGCAAAGATAGACTGATGGAGCCCAACTCTTTACAGGCAGTTCATTCTCCTAGAAGACCGGTTTCCACCCAGGGCTATAGGACTCAATCTGTCCTGCTATTTACCTATAATTAGTGGAGGAAGAAGAGATTGATTCACACCTTTCACAAAGGTATTAGCACGTAATGAAGTATGAACACGGCTGGAATTTCAACTCAGCTCTCCGATTCCTCAATCCTAGCCGCTATCATTTAATCGAACGTGCCCCCGTCGATTGAATATAAATAATGCAAATAATAACTCCTCATGCCAGAAATTAAAACAGAAAAAATCCTATTATTTTTTTTTTTACGAAAAATGTTTAATGTTAATTACAAGTTAAGATAAATACTGACATGAAGAGGAAATATGATATTGAATCGATTGCTAGGTCTAGGCGTTTGACAGGGTTTGATTTGATTTAGGGTCAAATTAAGAGCTGATCTAAAAAAATAACCTACAGTTGTTAACAAGGGCAAGACATGGCCTGTTAATTTTAATGGCTCTAATGTGAAACTGCTCTCGTTTTAGAGAACACTTTTTGACTTCAATCAGTATGGCTGATGCTAACCTCTAGGAGAGTGATTCATTGAGCCTTCTCAGGTTATCGGTGTTCCGCTGACATCTGCTGCTATGAAAGTTGACTCACAGAGTCGTGCAAGACAATGTTCGCGCCAGAATCTATCTTATACATTTATAATTCTACCATTCGTTCATACACTGAATATTGCTCTCATATCGGTTCTAGTGATTCTGCTATGTAGTTAGAGTTTCTTGATAAAATACAAAGATGAATCTGCAATGTTATTGGTCCTTAGCTTATATCCCAGCTTTAGTTATTTCTCCACCATCATAACGTAGCTTCCCTGTGCCTTTTCTATAAATATTTCCATGGTAATTGTTCTTATAAACTTTCCTCTATGTTTCCTAGAATTTATGATTTTAAGCGCAGAACTAGACTGGCGACAAGGTGTCATTATTTTATATTTGAAAGTTGAGAGTTCCACAAGCGAGAAGTTTGAGAGAAGAAAGTGTTAGCATAGAACTTACAGTTACATCTAGCCATTTCAACTGTAAAATGTTGAGACCTTTCCGCCAATCTAGTACTGCCCTTAAATACATAAATGTCAGGTACTATAGCGGAAAGTATTATTTATTTTGCAAATACAAAAATGTGGTACCAGGCTAAAAGTGGGGATAGGGGAAGGCTGGTCTCCAATTTGTCTTACCTTAAACTTAGCCACAATTACTGATCCCAACATACTACAGTATTCCTTACACTAAAATAACACGTTCTTTATCATTCTTATTACAGTCACCATAATATCTCAAGTCTCTATGAAGTCTTAACTAGTTACCATATGTACAATTTGTCTGTGGGCGGGGAGAATAGCGGAAATTATTTATAGAAAATATACAGGGAATTTTCGTTACTTTATGGTGGGAAAGTGAAATTTTATCTTTATATCTTTCATGTTCCTTCATTTTAACTTTTGTCCATTTGCTTTTAAAAACAGTTTTTGACAGTCTTTGACTGACAAAAATGTACAATACTGAAAATCTGTTTGAACGGATGAAAATCAAAGATACTAGGCAAACTGTAGTGTGCGTGCCGAAAATTATGAAAAAAATGTTTTCCCATTGTATCATCAAATATAAGGAAAATGGTTTTTGTATGTCTATGATAATCGAGGAAGATCCATACAAGGGCTGGATACGGATATGAAGCCAAAACATCAAAGAGAATTGCTATGTTTTGCATGAAACGTCGTTAGAACTTCCTTCAACAGGGTCCAGCAATGAATATGTCAATATATTAAAATAGTGTAAACGACTTTCTTGAAGGAATGTTGAAAGCTAATGAATCTAGCAGTTTTTGAATAATTTTGTAAAGAAAGGATTTAAGTGTTTTTAAAATCAAGGGTAGATAGTTTAGTAGAATGACATTTGTTTTTATCATTTCACCTAATGCAAAGCGGTAAATCCACTAAGGCACAAATGTTTATTGACAGTGAAAGAATCCGAGAAAAAAATGACTGAAGTGAATAAAAGAAAATGATTCAAAGAGACAGAAAATAACTATTGATGTTGCATTTAAACATTTGAAGATCGTAGTTGACATAAAACCAATAATGTTAGAAGAGAGTTCCACAAACGAGGATTTATGGTTACACCTTGAAGTTTCAACAGTAAAATAAAAAAGTAAACCTAACTGCCAATATATTAGTGCGTTTAAATTCGTGAACTTGGGATATCAACGAGGAAAGCTAATCAGAAAATCACCATGGGAATATTTATAGAAAAGTCACAGCCAGGCTACATTACAGCGGTAGGAAAGTGAATGAAGCCGAGATGTCAGGTCAGGACCGATAACATTGCCGATTATTCTTTGGAATTTTGCATCCAGAATTTCTTCTCTAGATACATAGCAGAAGCACCAAACCAGATATGGCATCAATATTAGATGGTAGACTAATAAAAGGTTTAAGATAGACTCTGGCGAGATTACAGGTCAGGGACAATAACATTGCAGATTCTTCTTTCAATTTTATAAAGAATCTCTAAATATATAGCAGGAGCGCCAAAGCGGATTTGGCAGCAATGTTCAAAGACAAATGGTAGCCTATAAATATGTAAAATAAATTCTGGCGAAAAGAATTTGTCTCGAACGACACAACCAATTTTCCCAGCAGCAGCAGACCTAGTAACTGATTTGATATCGTCGTTGTAATTCATGTCAATGGAAAACATTACACCGAAAACATTATAATGAGCTATTCTCAAGGAGGTTAGCATCAGCCATGCAAAAAAGGTATTTAAGATGATTGAGGAATCGGAGAGCCAAGGTCGAACTTCATTCGAATCCATTACATTCACTTACGTTCTAGTACCATTGGGGAAGGTATGAATCCTCTTCTTCTCCCCCACCCCAGCTATGGGTAAGTAGCAGGACAGACTGGGTTCTATAGAATTGGATGGCAACCTACTGCGGAAAAAATCTGCCTCGTCAGTCATGTATCGAAAGATACATGATCGCCTAAGCGTGTATCTCGCATGGCACATAACTGACTGACTGTTTTCTCTCTGGTGATCTGTGTTCAAGCTCCAGGTAGTGACACTTTATTCCATATATAACAGTTGATTGATTTTGTTTAGCGAAATATCAAATCTCTATGGGTTATTTAATGCCGAAATGTAACTATTTTGAACACAATTTTATGGATTTAACCAAATACATTTTGAATGCAATTGTATGCTTTCAACCACTGATAAAATGATAATCCTACTATAAAATTGTATTGTTGGCAATTTTGCTACAAATACGTATTGTTGAAAATATTTTATAAGAATGCATTGCCAGCAATTTTACTCTAAAAATGTATTTTTATACTTTCATAGTGTTTCGATTTTGTTTGGGGGTTCCCTATTTGGGTTCCTAACAGGTGCTACCACCCAGAATTGGGGAAGGACAGCAATTAAAAAACTTTCCGATGTCTTCATTTCTGGACTCTGTATAAGTAACGAGTTCAGAACTAAAGACTTCGGGATGGCATAATAGGCTTTATGGCCATATCACGTTGAAGTACCGGTTCTAGTACGATCACCAAAAGTTAAGCAACCTGGAGTCAGGTCAGTATCTAGATGGGTGACCACTTGAGAATACCAGATGCTGTAAACTTGGTTGTGCGGGTGGTGTAATGGAATACAGCTCGGAGAGCTGAGTTCAAATACTAGATCGGTTCTTCACATTCCCTTACGCGCAAATACACTTGAGAAAGGCATGAATCCACCGCTTCTCTTCTAGCTATGGGTAAAATAGTAGGACGTGCCTGAAAATCGCTATTATTCTCCAAGAAATGTTAATACAATATTAATTTGCAAAAAACAAGAGGAATTATTCCTACGATCTAAAAATGTGTTTCGGCTTTAAATAATCTAAAATGGGTTGATAAGCTATAAAAAATAGTCAATCTCTAATCGAAGACTAACTGTAAGAGAGTGGATTTATATCCTTAATTTTTCTGTCACTGTTTTACATATTTATTCTCTGTCGTATTGTTGACTAAATTGTAATGTTAACAGTGAAAAGTCGGGGTAGCGTAACGGTTATTGGGTAAAAAATGGAGTTGGTAAAATGTATTTAAGTTTCGGCTGAATTTGTTTACATTCACTTTGCACTTATGCCCTTGGGGAAATGCATCAGCTTACTTCTTTTACACCCAGCTAAATAAAAGGTCATTTGGAGCCATTTATTCCTGCAACGCTGAACAGGTAAGATAAATTTATTTTAAAAAAGTGAAATAAAAGATCAAAGTTATATATAGTTGATTCAAAACCTGGTTGAGTTATGAGGATGATTGTGTGTCGGATGTGAAAAATTACAAATAGATAGAGAATTAATGAATAACTCTCCAACGACCAAGTTCTATTTTCTTAAAAATGACCATTTTACAATTAAATTTAATTAAATTTTATAATCAGAGTAAACAATTAATTTTAGTTCATGCTTGCAATTAAATTCAATTTAGATAAAATTAGCAATTGAATTTAATTAAAATCTATAAATTAAAATTCAATTAAAATCTACAATTAAATTTTAATGTGATATCTGAAAAATAAATTGACTTAAAAACCTTGCGTGAAAAAAGATGAAAAAGTTTGTTAAAAAATTGCTTTTATTTTTGTTTCGCAGTTTCACGGGAAGTATAATTACAAATTTAAATTGAAAGACTTTTTAAAGCCTTCACAAACACGCAGATATATAATCCTCACCATCAAAGCCAAAGTGATCGAAACGAGTACAAACTTTGATGTATCATCACGGATACATTATATTTATATCAAAGACTACCCACTGTCAATCAACAAACCCAATAAATGGGTTCAACAAAAACTTGGATTGTGCAATCAATTCATCGTAAGCTCAATTTTCTAATTCGAAATTTGATTTTAAAAGCTGTTTTAAAATGTCCTATTTCAATTCTTTATTTGATAAAAGAAAGAAAGAAAGAAAGAAAGAAAGAAAGAAAGAAAGAAGGGAGAATGAGATAAACAGAAATGGCGTATACTCTCTCTCAGCTTTTCCCGGCCGGGTGGCGAAATGTTTTTGGATCCAGATATGAAACACTCCAACAAAGATAATTTTAAACTTATCTAGTTTTATCAATGCCGGAAACGTTTACATTTTCTAACTATCCATCTGGGGAGCCGTTTCAGATACGAAAGAAAACATGTCTGCATTTCTTGAGGCTTAAGATTCGACTCCCTGAGAAACCTTTACCTATTTCATTCCTTTGCTAGCTCAGCCAATCCAAATCGACTTCCTTATTTTGTCTTCCATGTGACCGCGAAGGTCAACCCCAGGACGTCAGCGCAGAGATACCATTCCCCCTAAAAATAATAGTTTGCTAAACTATTATTTAACATAAAGTGAGATTGGACAGCAATGAAGAGCAGAGCTGATATTCATTTAAATTCGAGATTTTAGTTTAATGGTGGATTGAATTAATTGTTTTTAAAATATAGGAATGTATTGGAAAGATATTTTTACTTTAAGAATATAGAGGAAACGGATTTTTACAATGGGAATGCATAGGAAAGAGAGTTGTAATATAGGAATAAATTGGAAATTGATATATATTATGTCGGAATGCACCGGAAAGGTATTTTTACTATAGAAATATAATGGAAAGAGATCTTTAATATAGTAATCCATTGGAAAACTATATTTAATATAGGAATGCATTGGAAACTGATTTTTACTATGAGAATTCATAGCAAAGAGAGTTGTAATATAAGAATAAATTGGAAAGGGATATTTTACGAAGGAATTCACCAGAAAAGAATTTTTACTATAGGTATACATTGGAAAGAGATCTTTAATATAGGAATGCATTGAAAAAGGATTTTTACTATAGGAATACATTGGAAACTGATTTTTAACACGAGAATGCACAAGAAAGAGAGTTGTAATATAGGAATGCATTGGAAAGGGATATTTATTATGAGAATGCATAGTAAAGGGATTTTTTTACTATAGGAATGCCTCATTTTTAATATAGGAATGCATTAAAAAGGGATTTTTTTCCTATAGGAATGCACTGTAAAGAGATTTTTGATATATGAATTTAGTGGAAAGGGCTTTTTAATATAAAAATACATTCGAAAGATAGTTTACTTCAGAAATCCATTCAAAAGACATTGTAATATAGGAAGGCATTGGAACGTCATTTTTACTATAGGGATGCACCGAAGAAAGATTTTTAATATAGAAGTGCAAAGGGTCATTGGCGTCATTTTAATTTGCTCTTTCCAGCGCTAAGGAGATCTGTCCCTTGATTTTGGCGCAATAAC
Organism: Acanthosepion lycidas; assembly: GCA_963932145.1. Classification (NCBI taxonomy): domain Eukaryota; kingdom Metazoa; phylum Mollusca; class Cephalopoda; order Sepiida; family Sepiidae; genus Acanthosepion; species Acanthosepion lycidas. Next base: position 88,613,202 of record OZ010603.1, on the reverse strand, counting down.
ATCATTTTTGAATGCTTGAAGCACATATCTGGGTTGGTTTCATTGAACTACATGGCCAAATCAGCGTGATTCTTCATTCTTCACTATTAATCAGTGATTTTACTTACCAAGTCATTTTCTAATATTGTCCATTTGGATTCGGCAAATGCAAATGACATCAACAACTGCTCTAAGGTAATCATTCTCAAAGACAACATGTTTTCTACAATACTCTTCTTTTAGGCTTCTTCACGCTTCTCCCTATCGGGGGTGGGGAGCAGAAATGAGATAACTAAGTCATAGAACAATCTGGCGTGAACAAGCGTTGGTTGAATCCGGTGACTTGGTCCACAGAGTTGTGAGTTCAATACTTTGCTAAAGCAGAGGTGAACAAAATCTTAGAGAGGCGAGTTAAAGGGAAATAACTGATACTGAGATATCCGGAAGAGGCACAGCACGTGGAACTAGAACAATCTACCACGCTGGACGAAATAAAGGTCTCGGTTCGAAATTCTGATCACACGAAGAAGGCCGGAGCGTACAACGGCCGAAACGTCGTGAATATGGCAACAAGAATGAGGACAACAGTCCGAACAATGTACATAGTGTAAATAATTGCAATAACTCATCTCAGAAATATAGACAGATCCTGAAGAAGGCCGGAGCGCACAACGGCCGAAACGTCGTGAATATAGCAACAAAGAATGAGGATAACATTCTGAACAATATAAATAGTCTAAATAATTACAATATCTCATCTCAGAAATGAAGACAAACATTTGATATGTCTTTTCTGTTCCATATCATGTCTTTAAGTTTACCAAATACTGAGAATGCTAAAGATAGTTGTCTGTTTACATCTGCTGATGTTCCAGTGACTACTGATTCCAACAATGTAAACGTAAATGTAAGGAATTTGCAAAGAAGCTAATTTTATTTATTACTATATATACGAATACCATCGCCGACTGGACCCAGAACTTTTACCAATCGTGATGGACGGATGTTCTCTGAGGGAGGTCCCTTATCTTGAGCGTCTGTTGGTCATTAAACTCAAACCAGACCTCAAGTGAAACTCGTAGCGAACCATCCTCATTCCCTTCATATCCCCCCCCCTGGTGAGATGTAATTTCCACTCAAGCAGCTACTCCCCAAAACCTGCTGAAACCGACTCCCAAGAGGACGCTTCCTCGGTCACTACAATCTGAACCTGTTCAAGTCTAGGGTTAACTGTCATCTTATAAACGTATCCACATAAGCTGTGCCTCTTACTCTGTAACCCACTATCTCGAGTGGCCTCCGGGCCTTGTACAGGGTCAATACCACTGTAAAAATACAAACCTTTCATCAACGAAAGGTGAAAGGGATGGTCCGTTAAAGCCGTCTGTTCGTAGATGGGAAGGGGTTATTTTTGAGTTATTAAACCACTATAGTAACTACCAGAAGTTATGATCATAATGTAAATACTATAAACATGTATATATGACATATATAAGTATATACTTAATATAGATATATTAATCAAAATAACAAAAATAATAGATTTCTCACAGCTATTTTCTCCCGCGCTAATGTAACGTACTTTATATACTCTACACCCAGAAGGTGTTTACAATTGGAATCCCCGCATGCGCCGCCAAGTGGTCACTTTGATAACTAATACGCCGCATATTTTGAAATACATCGCTGATTATTTGGGAGTTTTTTCTGCAGATTTTTAAAAAATTTGCCTGAAGATTTTGTCCGAAGTCCATTGATGGAAGTGGGGTTTCGTTGATGACACGTTTGTCTGTATACGAATATATATATTTATTACGAATGTGTATTGAAAATTAATTGGTATTTGACATCTCTTCAGAACAATTTTTGATTCGCTTATTTTTACTTGTTAATTTTCAGCTAATTGATGTGGTTTCTTTATTTTTCTCACAGGTCTACGTAAAGCCAATAACTGGCGATTTTTTAAACCTGCAAGACATTCAAGGAAAAGTGAACGTGACATTCTTTGGTCTCAACACAACGGTAACAAATACATATTGCATACCACTGGACGGTCTGATCAGGGTTGACATACCTAATATCTATATTAGGTGGATAATTGTAAGTAGAAGAATTTTTAAGATAAAATTGTAGATTATTTTAAGTTCTCGACAATATTCATAGAAAATTATTAACACGTGCTAATTTACAGGGTGCTTCAAAAATGTATACACACTTTTACAACTTACTTTCTTTTAGGTAAACACGTTAGTGTTAGCCTAAAATCACCCAGACTTAGCTTTGAACAAAGAAAAATTCAGTATCTGTCTATATTTTTGAGATGAGATGTACACTATTTACATTATTCGGACTATTGTCCTCATCTTTGTCGCCATATTTATTACAACGTTTCGGCCTTTCAGTATCTGTCTATATTTCTGAGATGAGGTATTATGTATACTATTTACATTATTCGGACTATTGTCCTCATCTTTGTCGCCATATTTATTACAACGTTTCGGCCTTTCAGTATCTGTCTATATTTCTGAGATGAGGTATTATGTATACTATTTACATTATTCGGACTATTGTCCTCATCTTTGTCGCCATATTTATTACAACGTTTCGGCCTTTCAGTATCTGTCTATATTTCTGAGATGAGGTATTATGTATACTATTTACATTATTCGGACTATTGTCCTCATCTTTGTCGCCATATTTATTACAACGTTTCATTATAACGTTATCAGTTATCTCCTGTTAATTTCCCCCTGAAAGTTCTCTGCCTTAACTGGGTATTGAACTCACACTCTTTGGGTCCTGTAACCGGCATCCATTAAACATGGCACGTGGAACTAGAACAGTCTACCCCAGTGAGCGAAATAAAGGGTTCAGTTTGACATTCCAACCACCTGAAGAAGGCCGGAGCGTACAACGGTCGAAACGTTGTAATAAATATGGCGACAAAGATGAGGACAATAGTCCGAATAATCTAAATAATGAAAGAAAAATGTATCCGGAAATGTGACTGGAAGTGCAAAAATGCAGTTGAATTTCAAAGACGGTATCGAAAAGAGATTCATTCAGATCCACCCACACAGCTTATCAAGTGATGGTGTTGAATGCAGAACATTGAACACCATCCCTTGATAAGACACCAGAAGTATTGAAACAAAATGCCTATTTTTGTAGTGATTTTATAACATATTTATGCTATAATTTTCGAATAAATAATTATATATATATATATATATATATATATATATATATATATATATATATATGTATATATATATATATAAACACGCGCACACACACGCACACTCACACACACACACACACATATATATATATATATATATAAAGAAATATAGTCTTAAGGTGTGCTATATTTATGGAATAAAGTGCTTAATATCAGAGATAGAGCGTGTGAATATAAAAGTGAACATAGAAGTCAACACTTAGAGGCGGCAGTCTGATTCATGCTATACGCAATCGTCAGGCCACATATGCTGTTATTTTTCACTGCTATTTATATATATACGGGTTAGTGGTGCATTCTGGGTATTCTATTATGGCGGTTATTTTACCGGAAGTCGTTTGTTTATTTATTTGGGTCAAATTATATTGCTTGTTTTTATTTTTTATTTTTTTGTTTATTATTTTATTTATTTATTAACGTAGTAAAAATTTGTTTATATCACTTATTTAACAGTTTTGATTTGGTTTGAGAATTTAATTAAAGCTATTTGTTCAATTCTGGGGTTGTTTATTATAAAATAACCGCAATAATAGAATACCAACAATGCACCACTAACCCGTATATATATAAATAGCCGAGAAAAATAACAGCATATGTGGCCTGACGATTGCATATAGCATGAAACAGACTGTCGCCTCTAAGCGTTGACTTCTATGTTCACTTTTATATATATATATATATATATATATATATATATATATATATATATATATATATATATATATATTAGTAAATGGATTAAATACGGCATATTTTTAAATTGCTTGTTTAAACGTTATTCTTAAATGGATACTCATATTTGAGTAGAAGCGCTGATTTTCTTATTTATTAAACAGTTTATTTATTTGCATCTACCAGCCTGAATATTCTAAAAATTTTCTTAGAAAATATGCGACATCTGGCACATTTTCTAGCAAGCAAGATTTCCCTAGATTTGAACAGGTTAATAAATTATATATATATATGTATGTGTGTGTGTGTGTGTGTGTGTGTGTGTGTGTGTGTGTGTGTGTGGAAGACGTTATAGTTGTTCCAACGAGAGAAAAGTGTATATTTTAAAAAGAAGAGAGAAACTGCAAACTTCTTTGGATATAATGTAGATTTTTTTTTTATACATGTAATATATTTTATTTTCCGTATTTTTGCTACACGTGTTTCCGGTATTTCAAACGTCTTCAGGCAACGTGTGGACATTTCCACATATTATTAAAAGAAATCAATTTTCCTTATGTTTTTCGAAGTCGAACGATTGTTTTGTGTAGTAGTAATCACAATATCTTTCTTGGAGTGGTGGCAGAAGTGATTTTCCGACAACGGAATATATATGTATGTGAAGAGTTAATTTTATGAATCATAATACGTGTAATAATTTTATACAAAGAAGATTATTAAATAAATATTGTATTGTGTGGAACTATTCATATATGCAGGGGAATATTATCAATTGTAAAGGAAATATAAACTTTGTACATATTAATTATCACTTAGCGTCAGAATGTGTGTAATCAGAAGGCATATATTTATTCATTTTGAACAAAACAATCATCAATATAAAAACATGAGATAACAAAATCTTCAGAGCAAGCATTTACAATAAATACTGTCTTCATATGTATTATTTAGGTAATAGAGTTGCTTCTAATGCCTTGAATTATTTCTTGAGTAAGCTTCAAAATGTGTAGATAGTTTTTCCAGCTTCTTCTTCTTCTTCTTCTTCTTCTTCTTCTTCTTCTTCTTCTTCTTCTTCTCACCCCTTTCCCCCTTTCTATTACACCCAACGTCTTGCGTTGATTTATTTTTTAAAATGATAATGTAGCTTTCTTTAGTTTTGTAAAAAAAACGTTAGGTGGTCACTTGATAAAAATCCTTTGTGGTTGAAACCAAAGTTGCGGATTCAACTAAGCTCCTGATTTTTAAAGTTAAAAGCATTACATGTTATTTTTACTTTTGTTTTTTCACACGTGTATGGAGAACTTGAACTCTGACAATTAACCTTATATATATATATATATATATATATATATATATATATATATATATATAGATAGATAGATAGATAGATAGATAGATAGATAGATAATATTAGTGATAAATATAAACATACATATGCAAAATATACAAATATATATACATGCATACACACATATATATATTTTTTTGGATAAAAAAATTCCAAGAGGATAAAATCCAGGTAGAACTCAATGTCCACGACAGAGTAAGGATATAATAAAAAGGCTAAAACACTAATGTTTAAGCCTTTTTATTATATATATATATATATATATATATATATATATATATATATATATATATATATATATATATATATATATTCAAACATGTGTCATTGAATAATATAGACATGTCTATTTATTTTTATACTGCACCGTTCCAGTTTTCTAATCAGTTTCTCAATATTAATATAAAATATAAAAGTTTTACTTATATCACCTCAAAGTTCTTGTGCCAGACACAAAATCAAGTTTGGTAGAAACTCCAGTTCACGATAATAAGCGCAATATTAAGAAACAAGAATTCGTGAAATTTTAAAATGGAAAAATACATTTATTATACAATTTGCAAATACAAAAATGCACAATACAAGAGTTGCACAAAAATGTTTTTTTTTGTGCGTATTTCAGCAGGATAACAATTTTATGGCGTAACAAAAACGTGATTACCCACAGAAACAAGAAAAATATGTTAAAATTTGCTTGATAAAGACACGGATAAAAAAACAAAAAATTGAACCCTTTAAAATAGAAAAAAAAATGGAAAAAACTTGGAGTAAGCAATAACAAAGGCCATAAAAATGCAACAATTTTCACACAAACCGTCTGGCCTTATCTCAAAAACGTGTATTAAACAAACCACCGATACGATTATGCATTTACAATTCTAACAGTAATAAAAATAAAATAGTTATAAAACTTCACCAATGAACATGCCATATTTTTTTCCTCTCCAAGTACTTTCGACCTCCTCCAAGATCATTCTCAGGGATACAAAGACAAATAAAATCTGCATTTCTTTGTGATGGTAAATGAAAGCGCTCTGTTATAATTATTTTAAAATTTTAATTTATCCATTGTAATTATGCAATGTTCTGTAAGACAAGCGTTTCAGTATAACGCGGGGGGGGGGGTGACCAGAAATTGGTATCGTGTAAAATGGAATTAAATGTTTGTTATATGCACTTCAGCACGTTCCTGTTCACTTTCACAATACATGAAAATACTTATTGACAACACCAATATACTACACCACGAAAATAATAAACAAAAACTTCAAATTCTCAGGGCCTGTATAACAAAACGTGTTGGAGCAGCATGTATCGAATTCTACAAACAGCAACTGTCAGCGCTAATGCATCGCTCTTCATTAATGAATAGAGCATTCTGGCTAAAACTGGAGTTTGTTTACATTCGTTAAAGCAATACGTTAGAATCCGTCTGTCTCTCTGCCGATGTGCCGATGGCTTAGGGGTAGAAATTCCGACCGTTACCAGCCCTGTATGCGAAAGGCTTTATATATATATATATATATATATATATATATATATATATATATATATATATATATAAATATATTAGGTTGGTGCAAAAATAATTTCGTTTTCTCACATATGTTACTATGTGAGAAAACGACATTATTTTTGCACCAACCTAATATATGCACATATGATAAAATATAATTTTGAGGTATGCGATATTTATGGGTTAAAGTACTGAGTATCAGTGATAGATCGTATGTAAATATAAAAGTGGGAATTGAAGTCAACACCTAGCAGTGACAGTCTGTTTTATACTTAAAGGCAATCGTCAAGTCATGTGCTTCATGTTTTGGATAGACTATTTTTATATACTGGTCAGTGGTCCATTATAGGTAGACCTATTGTATTATTTCAACGCCTATTTGGGTGGATGGTAACAGTTATGTTTCGAATTATTCTAGGGATTATTGAGCGAAAGTAATTGTGGACCCGAATGCAGTTTTGTGATTATGTTATAGCATTGTTTGTTAAGGTGTCCGCATTTCCATTTTCTGGAACCCTTTGCGTGCTAGTTGCATTAGCGGCTTGCAGAATTGGACGTCGTCAGTTAACTAGTGTAGGTTGTATTTTGCTTAACTGAATGTGCATTTCATCCAGTTGGTACCAGTAAACTTCTGCAGTGGTGCTCTGGTGAGATTCTAGGAAGCTGTAATGGATAAGAAATTAATATAAAATTAATTTTACACTTTTAGGATTTGATAAGCTTCAACAATTATAATAATATGTTAGAAAACAATTAAATTATTCTAAAATCGGATATTATGTTCTGAAAAGCCCAGTACACACACATACACACACACACACACACACATATATATATATATATATATATATATATAATTGTGTATTTGGGCAGCAACAACTCTTTTATACATGTTTCATTAAAGACGACTGACAGGGTACTGCTATTAAGCTTTTTATTCAATTTTTCTTTTCTGGACAGACGTACATTTGTACGAACACAAGAAAATTAAAAAAAAAAGGTTAATCGCAGTACCCTGTCAGTCGTCTTTAACGAAACACACACACACACACACACACATATATATAGTCAGAGAAAGAGAGAGAGAAATAAAAGTGCGTAAGAAATAAACATATACACTCATAATATGAAAAGTTTTCTTCCTGCAACTTTCTTCAACATCTTTTTCTTCTCAATCTTCTTCTTCTTCTTCTTCTTCTTCTTCTTCTTCTTCTTATTATTATTATTATTATTATTATTATTACCATTCTTTACAGTTTTAGTCTTGGCTAACGGCATCTAAGTGTAATTCATTTTTTTTTACAGATTTTATATACTGGTTTTTACCAAAAATATCAGTACAAGATCACTAAAAAAGTCAATGTGTGGCAGTATTCGCCTCATTTTAATCCTATAAAGGCGAGCCTCATCAACAAAGATTATTACGTGAGTAATTTTCCTTTAATAATTTTATTTTGTTGTGCCATCCAGCCAAAAGACCGTGTAACCAATGAAATTTAAACATATGCAACTTGAATACTTCTGGTTCACACTGTTCCCCGGTCTTTTGAACAGGAGTAATGGCTTATCCATTGTTTCCTGTTTAGAATTAGGTTTCTGGTCCCTTCTAAAGTCTACGTCACCTCTATGTTTCTCCACCTGATATCTGAAATTTTATTTACCATTTATTTTTATTTTTATTTCCACAATGGGAGTAGATATGTTCACCTACCACCCGGTTTAAACTCCTTCCCGGTTTTTAGAACTTTATCCATTGTTTCCTGTTTAGGATTGGGTTTCTGCTTCCTTCTAATGTTTACTTCAACTTTATACTTCTGGCGTACCAGCCTAAACTAACTTTATTTACTATTTATTTTTCCTCAATAGGAGTAGATAGGTTCACCTTTCGTGCGGTTCTCACCCTCCTCGGTATTCTGACGGTTGAGGCGAACAGGATTGAAGATTTACCCCTTGTTTCCTGTTTAGGAATCGGTTACTTTTACCTATAAAATCTATTATTATTATTATTATTATTATTATTATTATTATTATTATTATTATTATTTGTTGTTGTGGTAAACCCTCTTACAGTATAATGAACTCTTCCTCCTCTCATAAATACAAACTACGAGAGTCGGATAGGTGAAGTGGAGTGGAGTAGTAGACGCAGTGCTAATCTACTTATTACTGACACTATTGTTTTGTATATATCTTCAATATACTTTTTCAACCTACCTTCGTCTTCGGTGTCTTTCTTTTTGACCCCTAAATAGGCCACAAAATTATTATTATTACTATTATTATTATTTCATTTGATTTCTATAGTATACACATATCCTTCCAGGTCCCAACCAGAGACCTAAGGTCAGAAATGGCTTCATGACATTTTTCACCCATCATCTTTGTAAAAAACAAAACAAAACCCCCTAAGATCACATGCATTTTACATAGATAAAGCTCTTTATAATGTGTGAACTGTACGTGTGGGTACAATTTTTAGTAGTTCTTTAAGGCACTGGCTACCATGAAACCCTTAAATGAGTCTATCGGAATCTTTTCCAATCAATTGGAGGGCTTCAACTACAAATGGAATTATTGATGTCCTCATGTGTCACATTTTTGAGATTTCCGCTTTAAATTCCTAGGTATTTTGATAGTTTTTTTTATAAAAGATCTTCAAAGATACATTACAATCTGAAGGAACTGCTAGGTCAATAAGAAATTACATTCTGTATTTGGCAGTCTTCGATCACAATGTCTGGGTTATTATTATTATTATTTCATTGGGTTTCTGTTGCATGCACATTTCCTTCCGGATCCCAACCAGAAACCTAAGATCAAAAATAGCTTCATGCTATCTTCCACCTATCATTTTAAAAAAAGATCTTCAAAGATACATCATGATCTGCAAGAACTGCCATGTCAATAAAAAAGCATATTCTTTTTTTGTCGTCTTTGACGCCGATGTCTAGGCGATTAGCTTTGATTTCTTTGTCTGTGTGTAATGTAAAGTCGCATAAAATTATTACAGGTTCTATCTCTGTAACCATGTCTGGGCGGTGTTCATCCGAGTTTCTTGCAGTTTCTTTCCCCTAAAAGTTGTATATTTTTCCAGTGCAGATATTGGCCACTCTATCATCTCGTTTTTTGACGTATTTTTTAACGTCAAAAAACGACATTATTACGTCATTATTTTTGCACCAACCTAATATATTCAGTTGGTGCTGATACAAGATGATCAATTGTTTTTGGATATTTATCACATAATCTGCATTTGGTGGTCAACACAATTTTTCAGTATGGGTGCTTCGTAATTTCAAGTTAGCAAGCATTGGGTCCCCGTCCAGCAAGAATAAAACCTTCCGTTTCAGTTTTGAACGCTACGCTACATAACCACTGATTGGTACAGGGTTTGTCTATATCAGATTGTTTGGTACGAGTAGAGTATATTGACTGTGAAGAGGCTTATCGCGTCATCATTTGATACATTTTGAATTTACTTTTCTTTTCTGTTTTAGGTTCTTTACCGCTGCTTTAGGCGGATTTCGGAAATACTGCTGTTCTCATTTGCCATATTTTTAAGATTTACACTTCAAGCTCTTTGTATTTTGATAGTTTTTCTTGAAGATCGTCAAGAATATATTACAATCTGCAGGAACTGCCATGTTAATAAGAAAGCACATTTAGCTTCTGGTTTACTAAGTGTTATGGTCCAGGTTAGGACCAAGGTAGAACAACACGAACACAAGTGTAGAAATAACGAAGGTATATTACACGAAATAATAATACAAGATGTGGAAGGTGTTAGTATGACTGTCAGTCTGGTTTGGAGTGAACTACTATCGGCTCGACTCGATTCGGTATCTAGCCACACCCCCACGAGGGTTGCATGTGGCACAAGGCCGAGTTTAACGATGTCTGGATTATTATTATTATTACCATTTGTGTATATTATTTTTCCTGCTTTGTCTCCTGTAGAGGCTGGTCCAAATTATGGTCCTTAGGCCCTATAGGAGAATTGTCATTTAATTGATAGAACTTTTCTTAGTATATGAGATGTTCCTAGTAAGGCGATTTTCTGGGCAACTTCTATGTTGATGTTACCTGGGATACTGTTAATAAAAGTGTCCATTCCTTTTCTCATGAGGCCCAGTACTCCGATTACTATTGGTACAGTATCAGTCTTCATTCCCCCAAATCCTGTTAATCTCGATCTTCAGGTCCTTGTATTTGGATAATTTCTCGATAATTTTCATGGAGGTGTTTCTCTCATGGGGGTACTGCTATGTCAATAAGCATACACTAACTGAATTTCTTGTCTTTTATGATAATATCAAGTCTGTTGGTTTTTATTTCCCCTGTCAGTTTGAATTGACATGTCTTATTATTATTATTATTATTAAGTTTCTTTGCTATCTCCTTGGTTACCTCCGACTTCTCTTTCTACATTTCATATTACACTGTCATTTCGTTTTGAAACTCTTTCTACTGAAAATAGTCCGGCAATTCGAAGTCTTTTTTTTTTAAAATATGTTTATGAGATAAAAAAATTTAATTATGTAATCTGGAACGTTTTTAATGGGACAGCTCTAAGCGTTTTTGTTTATTTTCTGTTGTAGGCAGGCGACGAGGTACACATACGTCTAACATGTACAAGTTTCATCCTTAAAATCTACTATATGGTAATGAACATTCCTTTTTATTCTTACTCCACTCGCAATGCGCTTGCGCAGATTAGACGAATTATTTGAACAGACATTGTTAGCTTTAGCCGGTGTAGCTTCTGGTTTACTAAGTGTTATGGTCCAGGTTAGGACCAAGGTAGAACAACACGAACACAAGAGTAGAAATAACGAAGGTATATTACACGAAATAATAATACAAGATGTGGAAGGTGTTAGTATGACTGTCAGTCTGGTTTGGAGTGAACTACTATCGGCTCGACCCGATTCGGTATCTAGCCACCCTCTCACGAGGGTTGCATGTGGCACAAGGCCGAGTTTAACGTGGGTTTCCCTAGCCCGTAAGCTCGGCCAAAAAATGCCCGTAGAACCCATATAAACGAACGAGACTCCACCCTTCGGCGGAGCCTCGTCCGGGTTCCTCTCTGTACAGAGGCAGAGAGTTCGACCGTCAAGCCGAGAAGCTCGGCTCGATTCGGTATCTTGCCACCCTCTCACGAGGGTTGCATGTGGCACAAGGTCGAGTTTAATGTGGGTTTCCCGAGCCCGTAGGCTCGGCCAAAAAATGCCTGTAGAACCCGTATAAACGGGATCGGGTTGGTCAACCTCCCCGGACGAGACTCTGCCGCCCTTCGGCGGAGCCTCGTCCGGGTTCCTCTCTGCTCAGAGGCAGAGAGTTCTACCGTCAAGCCGAGAAGCTCAGCTCGATTCGTCCCTCTCTCTTGAGATGCGTAGTATACATAGTGTCAGTAAGAGTTCATTGTGTAGTTATAGGTAAGGACCCATGACACTAAGACTTATCACCAGGTAGATTTCATTATTTATTTATTTTTGCTGTCACCTGTAACAAACTCAACGAAACCAGGCTTGGGTTCTCCACATGGTCGATAATTCAGGGATGTCACTTGTAGATGTTATCATGCTGAGGAGGTGATCCACTTGCAACGCTTTCGTATAGACTAGATGATTTATTTGAGCGAGCATCATTACGTTTGTTCTTTCACTTGCTACACTTTAACCGTAGTAGTTTCGAAATCTATATGTGCTAGATCAGTGTTTCTCAACCTTTTTAAGCAATGGCACACCTAAGAGCAAATGAAAATATGTCAACATACTGAGCAAAATTTTTAAAGGGTATACATTTAAATGTTATGAAATAAGACCATAGTTTTTTTTAAATACACGAACAAATAAGGACTTACTTTATTCCAATGTTTCTATTCAACTATTTGTGCAGTTCATTTAAACAAATAATAATTATTAATTTATTCAAATACTAACGCTTTACCATTATTACTTCCACACGCACACACACATATATATTAAGGGTGTTTCATTAAGACGGATCAAAATCAGCAGTAAATAAGACAGTGTTATTGCTGAAAATGAATTTATTTCTCTATTGGATCATGTTATTTAAGTCATGGCAATTATGTGCGAAAAATAATATCGCCCAAATGTCCGTCAAAGCTTCGGCGGCACACCTCCACTCGATGGTCAAGGTTTTTGATGACGTCTCTGCATAGTTGCTCCTCGATCTCACCAATACGCCTTATTATCTCATCCTTCATCTGTTGAATTTTTGTTAACTTGTTGGCATAGACCTTACTTTTGAGATGACCATAAAGGAAAAAATCTAAAGGCGTCAAGTCGCACGATCATGATGGACAATTTACTTTGCTGTTTCGAGAGATGATACGACGTGGGAACTTCTAATTGCATTTCTGTTTGAATGTCCATTTTCGTAATAGGTTTCAATAACTTTAACACATGGTTTGATTGTTAATCTCCCCATGGTTGAAACTTCCAAAGACTTAAGTTAAATCCGAAAAAACAAAAAAAATCTTTAGACGTTTTCACATTTAAAATTGGTCCAAGGTATTAGGACACCTAATATGTCTGTATGTCATGAAGGAATGAAAGCTAATATCCTGTCTGATGGTATGATGTCAGAATCTTTTGATGTCACAAATGGCACCAGCAAGGTTGTGTCATGGCCCCTGTCCTTTTTGCCCTTTTCTTCTCGGTGATGCTGAAATATGCATTTGCGTCAATTGGCGTTAAGTTTCAGTTTCGAACAACTGGTGGTCTCTTCAATCATCAGCGCTTCAAAGCCAAGACCCACCTTCGTACTCAAATTATTCGTGATTTGTTGTTTGCTGATGCTGCGGCTCTTGTAGAGACATCCTTTGAGGAGGCTCAACATCTAATAAATCGTTTCTCTGCTGCATGTAAATCATTTGGTCTTACACTTAGCATAAAGAAAACTGAAGTAGTGAACCAACCTTGTCCTACTCCGAAGCAATTCTGCGATGAGAAACAAAAACCACCAGTCTACAAATTTCGAGAGACACCATTGAAATTAGACAAAGCCCTGAACGATGTAAAGTCTTTCACCTATCTTGCTAGCAAAGTCAACTACAGTGGAACTTTAGGCTACCAGTGCTTTCGGAAAAATTCGCCATCGCTTGTGGAATGAGCGGGTATTCAACTGGATACGAAAATCCGGGTTTAGAAAGCTGTTGTACTTGCAATCCTTTTGTACGGCTCAGAGTCGTGGACTCCATACAGGTAGCATTTACGCCAGCTGGATGTTTTCCATAAAAGCTGTCTGCGTGCAATCTGTGGTGTTAACCTTCAAGATAGGACATCTAACGTGGACCTGTTTAAAAGGTGTAATATTGGAAGAATTGAGGCTTTTCTTATATGGACTCAGTTATGGTGGACTGGTCATGTCTTGAGAATGTCTGATGACAGGATACCCAAAATCCTAATGTACAGCCAGTTAGATCAGGGCTACAGGAATGTAGGACGCCCATGGCTAAGATACAAAGACAAGCTGAAAAACAACTGTCAGCTGTCAATATACCACATAACACCCTTGAGCTCATGGCCTTGGAGCGGGTAGAATGGTGATCAACGTGTTTTAGTGGACTCAGCAGTTTCCAATCTGCTTGTCTGAATCATCTTCAAGAAGCGAGAGAAAGATGTAAAAGGTCAGCCAATCTAACAGTGATCTCATCCCACAATCCTCACTCTTGCTCCATATGTGGCCTCCTTTGTAAATCACTAACGGGCCTTAAGTGCCATTGAAGATGATCGCACAAAATTTCATAACTGAATCAATTAAGCTGTCATATCCTCATACGTTGAAACCGACGGGATATATATATATATATATATATATATATATATATATATATATTGAATAAAAACAGATCACTTTAATATATATATATATATATATATATATATATATATATATATATATATATTTGTATGCCGTGACAATATTTCGCTGCACACTTAAGGGGATCGCATGGCACACTAGATGAGAATCACTGTGCCAGATATAGATTTGCAGGCTATCCTCTAACTTTATAAGACCCAGATCAAGCCCAAAATGAAGTACAGTGTAACACGGATATAAGAGAGTGGTCGGGACCGGAGAAGAAATCGCTTATATCCGGGTTTCTCTTATATCCGGGTTTCTCTTATATCCGAGTTTGGTCTATTATATATACATTAACACAGGCTCTAATTTGGGACCAGAGAAAATCTCTCTTATATGCGGGTTTCTTTTATATCAGGGTCTCTTATATCCGGGTTATACCATTGCCATATTAGTACCTGACCCCTCATGCTATCCTCTACCATTATAAGAGCCAGATCAAGGCCAAAATGAAGTACTGTTGCCATATTAGTACCTGACTCCGCATGCTATCCTCTACCTTTATTTTTTGATTAGTTTATTTTTAGTGAGTACGCGTGTATTTTGTTGTCATCCCTGTATTTTTAGTAAACAATGAAATCAATAAAAACTAGAATAAATTAAGAAGTACTGTTAAAGAAAAAGTGTGCCTCCGATAGAAATCGAACCTACATCCATTTTTCCACCATGGAAACTACTTTTTAAGTAAGTTTCTCGATGGAAATTCTGCAAATCTATATCTGGCACAGTGATTCTCATTTAGTGTGCCACGCGATCCCCTTAAGTGTGCAGGGAAATATTGTCACGGCATATATATATATATATATATATATATATATATATATATATATATATATATATATATATATATATATATATATATATATATATAACCTCATGCTATCCTCTACCTTTATAAGAGCCAGATCAAGCACAAAAAGAAGTACTGTTGCCATATTAGTACCTGACTCCATATGATATCCTCTAAATTTATAAGAGCCAGATCAACCCGGAAATGAAGTACAATGGCCATGTTAGTACCTGACTCCTCATCCTATCCTCCACCTTTACAAGAGCCAGATCATGCCCAAAATGAATTATTATTGTCATATTAGTACGTGACTCCTCACGCTATCCTCTATCTTTATGAGAACCAAATCAAACCCAAAATAAAGTACAATTGCCAAATTGATGTACCAATGTCATATTAGTACCTGACACCTCCTGCTTACCTCCACCTTTATAAGAGCCAGATCAGGCCCCAAAATTAGTCCTGTTGCCATATTAGTACCTGACTCATGCTATCCTCTACATTTATAACAGCCAGATCAGCCCCAAATTGATTAATTTGATATATAATTACCTGAATTTTAATGCTATCCTCTAGCTTTATAAGAAACATATCAGGCCCAAAATAGAATACTGTTGCCATATTGTTACCTGACACCTCATGCTATCCTCTAACTTTATAAGAGGCAGATCAGGCCTAAAATGAAATACTGTTGCCATATTAGTATCTGTCTCCTCATGCTACCCTCTACCTTTATAAGAACGAGATCAGGTCCAAAATTGGTACTGTTGCCATATTAGTACCTGACTCCTCACGCTATCCTCTATCTTTATAAGAGCCAGAACAAGCCCAAAATGAAGTACAATTGCCATATTAGCACCCGACTCCTCACGCTATCCTCTATCTTTATAAGAGGAAGTTTAAGCCCCAAATGAATTACCATTGCCATATTAGTACCTGACTCTTCATGCTATCCTCTACCTTTATAACAGCTAGATCAAGCCCAAAATGAAGTACCACTGCCATATTAGTACCTGACTCCTTATGCTATCCTCTACCTTTAAAAGAGCCAGATCAAGCTCAAAATGATGTAGTTTCCATAATTTTACCTGACTCCTTATGCTATCCTCTACCTTTATAAGAGCCAGATGTAGCCCCAAATCAAGTACTGTTGCCATATTAGTACCTGACTCCTCATGCTTTCCTTCACCTTTATAAGAGCCAAATCAGGTCCCAAAATTGGTACTGTTGGCATATTAGTACCTGATTCCTCATGCTATCCTCTACTTTTATAAGAGGCAGATCAGGCCTAAAATGAAATACTGTTGCCATATTAGTATCTGTCTCCTCATGCTACCCTCTACCTTTATAAGAACGAGATCAGGTCCAAAATTGGTACTTTTGCCATATTAGTACCTGACTCCTCACGCTATCCTTTATCTTTATAAGAGCCAGAACAAGCCCAAAATGAAGTACAATTGCCATATTAGTACCTAACACCTCATGTTATCCTCTACCTTTATAAGAGCCAGATCAAGCCCACTATGAAGTACCATTGCCCTATTAGTACCTGACTCATCATGCTATCCTCTACCTTTATAAGAGCCCGATCAGGCCCAAAATAAAGTACTGTTGCCATATTAGTACCTGACTCCTCATGCTATCCTCTATCTTTATAAGAAGAAGATCAGGCCCAAAATGGAATACTATTGTTATATTCGTACCTGACTCCTCGTGCTATCCTCCCACTTCATAAGAACCAGATCAAGCACTAAATGGAGTACTGTTGCCATATTAGTACCTGACTCCTCATGCTATCTTCTACCTTTATAAGAGCCAGGTCTGCCCCCCCTCAAATTGTTACTGTTGACATATTAGTACCTGACTCCTCATGCTATCCTCTACCTTTACAATAGCATGATTAGGAACTATATGCAATACTGTTGCCATATTTGGTTATGAGCTGCCCAGTCCTCACTTTTCAGTCTGTATTGTGTTCAAAAGCGTCTGAGTCTTTGTTGGAGAAGAATTATTTTCAACCCTTCCAGGCATCTCACTCTTGTTCTCTCTCTCACAGACGGTATGTGGCAAGTCTTTCACTGCTCTACTACCATGGAAAGTGCTCGTGCGAACAACCTTCTTTGGTTTCGCCAGGTCTAACCTTCATGGTAAGGACATGCGATGCCACTTACATAGTAGCAAACCTCCCACATTCCCTCTGTATTTCATCGGCGAGAAGTAAATTCCACCCGAACAGCTTCTTCTCGCGCACCACTGCAATGTGAAACCGACTCCCAAGAGGATGTTTCTCTATAATCGTAACCTTTTCAACTCGTTAACCGTTATCTTCCCCTCCTATCCATATATACTACGCATTAACGTAAGCCTCTAACTAGAGTGACCCCCCGGGCCTTGTACAGTGTGACTTTTACTGTAAAAGAATCACCGTTCTGGTGCCATACGTAGCTATGAAATCCAGTCTAACCCATTGTAGTAGACGTACATTGACACTACAAGTAGGTTCATCTTCCCTTCCACAGGTATTTTTGATCCTGGTCAGTGTCTAGCCATTCTTTTTATGACAAAAGCCTTGTGCTGAAATCGACATAGTCACCGATAACCCAACTTGGCGTTTGGTAATATTGAATTACATGACCTCGGTAGCTTTCCGAAAGTGACACAAAAATACTTGTATACTAATAAAAAAGAATAACCCAATAAGTGTTGGTATATCATAAAAAAAAATTAACCCAATACCAGAACATATTATAATCAAGGTCGATCGCAGTTGGGATCAAAACGTCATTGCAAACAAGACGATAAGTTCATTATCTGTTTAGAATTTGCTTCGCCAGGGGTACATACAGTTTTAATTCAGAGTTGTCCTTCCCCTAGACTGGCTGCCACCCAAGGCTGAAGAGTTCAGTTTGCCCTACAATTTAACCCATAGCTGGTAGGAGTCATGAATTCATACCGTTACAAAGAGTATTTGCGCAAAAGTTAGATTAACGAAAATCGATCGGAATTCGAACTCGGCACACCGATTTCCCATTCCAAGACGCTATCCATTGCACAACTCAAACAACCTGACTGAGGATTAAATGTTCATCATTGAATATTTTCTGTTCAATTTTCCTAAACAGTTTCTCTTCTTTTTTTAGGTGGTAAGACGCCATGATATTGTCAGTGTTGGAACTATAAGTAAGTTTGGAAATAATTTGGTTGTCAACATTAAAACCAATAAAGACTGGCTTCCGGGAATCAAAATCTTTTTAAACGCCGTGACTATCACTAATCAGGTAGCAATAGACATGGTGGCAGTCCAACTGAAAATAAGATTTCAATATGAGGTTTGTAATTTTAAATATTGTTTAAGTGTAAATTCAAGTTAAATATCAAAATCACCCGAGAAGAGGGTGAAACTAATCATTATATAGACAAAGATTTTTGGGTGACGGAATGAAAATTAAATGATTCTTTGATGAAATGATTCTTAGATGAATGTGAATGATTTTATGTGAAGCGAAGGAAAGTGAATGATCTTTAGGTGACGGAAAACAAAAGTGAATGATTTTTATGTGACGTGAAGGAAAGTGAATGGCTTTTATGTAAATAAAAGGAAAGTGAATGATTTTAGGTATAGCGGAGGAAATTGAATCAATTTTAGTGAAGGAAAACAAAAGTGAATGATTTTTATGTGACGTGAAGGAAAGTGAATGGCTTTTATGTAAATAAAAGGAAAGTGAATGATTTTAGGCATAGCGGAGGAAATTGAATCAATTTTAGTGAAGGAAAACAAAAGTGAATGATTTTTATGTGACGTGAAGGAAAGTGAATGGCTTTTATGTAAATAAAAGGAAAGTGAATGATTTTAGGTATAGCGGAGGAAATTGAATCAATTTTAGTGAAGGAAAACAAAAGTGAATGATTTTTATGTGACGTGAAGGAAAGTGAATGGCTTTTATGTAAATAAAAGGAAAGTGAATGATTTTAGGTATAGCGGAGGAAATTGAATCAATTTTAGTGAAGGAAAACAAAAGTGAATGATTTTTATGTGACGTGAAGGAAAGTGAATGGCTTTTATGTAAATAAAAGGAAAGTGAATGATTTTAGGCATAGCGGAGGAAATTGAATCAATTTTAGTGAAGGAAAACAAAAGTGAATGATTTTTATGTGACGTGAAGGAAAGTGAATGGCTTTTATGTAAATAAAAGGAAAGTGAATGATTTTAGGTATAGCGGAGGAAATTGAATCAATTTTAGTGAAGGAAAACAAAAGTGAATGATTTTTATGCGACGTGAAGGAAAGTGAATGGCTTTTATGTAAATAAAAGGAAAGTGAATGATTTTAGGTATAGCGGAGGAAATTGAATCAATTTTAGTGAAGGAAAACAAAAGTGAATGATTTTTATGCGACGTGAAAGAATAGCTTTTAGTTGAAGCGAAAGAAAGTGAATAATTTTATGATGAACTAAATGAAAGTGAATGATTTTAAATTGTAGCGAAGAAATGTCGGTGAAAGAAAGTGAATGATTTTTATTAATGTGAAACGTGGCATTCTTTATTGCAGGCCATTTGCTGGTGCCCGTGAGTGCCAGAACTGGAGGCCTATTTCAAGTTTTGTCGTTCCACTGGAAACGAGAAATTTTAGTATCAGTTTTGGCTTGCGGTAGTTCCGTGTTGTAGCTGTCTTAATAAATTTAAAGAAACAAAATATAGATCAAGAACATAAATAAATTTGGCTTGAAAGGTTAATCCTTTTCATCTTGGTATAGTATTATTTTCTTAGGTCTTATTACACTTAATATATAATTTGGCAAAACTTTCGATCTATCACTTCTCACCTCGTTAACAAGGGTGTACAAAACGTTATACGCGCATTAATCTTTAAATGAATTATTTAAATAAAAAAAGCTATATTTGAATTGTGAATTCTAGAACAAAAATATGACATAAAACAAAATAAATATACGACATATATAGTCAATAAAATAACTAAAATAACTATAGTTATAATGACTTATTTTGTTATAGTGACTTATTTTGTCATGATTATATTTTTACATGATTCGAGAATTATTTAGAAAAATTACTCTTAAAAATGCGTGGTTTAGTCCAAAAGTTATTCAAAGTATTAAAAAACAGAAAAATTTCGTTAAAAACAGTACTAAAAAATTGCGTAATATCAGTCCACACAGATGAAAAAGAGACTTGAAGCAACAGAAATGTCGTTCTATAGAAGGATGCTGAGAATACCATGGGCTGAACATGTGAGCAATGGCAAAGTTTAAGAGAAAATGGAAACAAAAAGGGCGCTTATACTTAACATCAGGAAGAGACAGTTGATAATTATAGGGCACATAATGAGGAAAGAGGGTTTAGAAAACTTGACACTTACAGGATATATTGAAGACAAGACGGACAGAGGAAAACAATGTAAAACCTACTTAGTGAGCTTGGGTAAATAGATGGTGGAGCAAGGTTTTGGAGAGATAACGAAAGGATCAAATTTATTAAAAGCTACAAAAAGAGGAAATTGTGGAGAGACATGGTTTCCTATCTCCTGAATGGACATGGAGCATAGAAGAGAAATATCTGCTCTAAAAGTATGAGTGTGTCTATTGTCAAGTTTTAGAGAAAATGAAAGCATAAAGGACACTTATACTTAACAACTGAAAGAGAGAATTAAAAATTTTAGATTACATAATGAGGAAAGAAGGCTTGGGAAATCTGATACTCACGTGACATACATAAGGCAAGAGGGACAGAGGAAAAGAATACCATGGACCAAATGTAAACAAAAAGGACACTTATATTTAACATCAGGAAGAAACAGAAAATTTCTAGGGCACATAATGGGGAGGGAGGGCTTGGAAAATTTAACACTCACAGGACAGTTTGAAGGCAAGAGAAACAGAGGAAAACAACGCATAACCTACTTAGCGAGCTTCAGTAAATGGATGGCTGAAAAGATTTGGGAGAGATAACAAAAAGACAAAATTTACAAAGAGCTACAAAGGAAGGGAAATTGTGGAGAGTCTTGATCGCATATGTTCTGAAGAGATATGGTACATAGCAGTAGTAGTAGTAGTAGCAGAGTTAACGTTAACGTTTTATAAATCTCGTTCCAGATATCGAAAATACCAGATTAAATTTATTGATCTGCCTATATTTCTGTGATGAGATATTGTAACTGTTTACACTATTTACATAATTCGGACTGTTGTCCTCATTTTTATTGCCATATTCACGACATTATCCATTGAGCGGATAAAAGCATTGATTGAAGTAATCCAAAAAATGACTTGACCCAATGAATTCAATAACTGGCCAAAGTAATAGGAAAACAAATTTGGAAAGTTACTAAAGGGAAATAACTGAAACTGAGATATCA
Organism: Acanthosepion lycidas; assembly: GCA_963932145.1. Taxonomy (NCBI): domain Eukaryota; kingdom Metazoa; phylum Mollusca; class Cephalopoda; order Sepiida; family Sepiidae; genus Acanthosepion; species Acanthosepion lycidas. The sequence continues at coordinate 88,591,391 of OZ010603.1, read as the reverse complement.
CGAAAAGGCATGGCACGTGGAACTGGAACAGTCTACCTCGATGGACGAAATAAAAGGTTCGGTTCGAAATTCCAACTTTTATCACCAGAAGAAGGTCGGAGCGTACAACGGTCGAAACGTCGTGAATATGGCAATAAAGATGATGTCAACAGTCCAAACGAAGTAAATAAATTTATTGAATTTAATTATTTGATGTTATTAGGTTGGTGCAAAAATAATAACGTTAAAAAATACGTCAAAAAACGACATTATTACGTCATTATTTTTGCACCAACCTAATAACTTTACTACCGAACGTTTTTCATGAATGATTTCAATTTTGAAGTAATGGAGGAATATGCCATTTAAAAAATAAATAAATAAATAAATAAATAAAAAAAAAAATGGGAAAATTCTTTCGCAAGAAATCACAGAAATTCATAGAAAATAAATCTGTAAAGACTAAAGAGTTATAATTACTGATATGACATCAACCACCCAACTCTACAATAAAAAAAAAAATAAAAAAATACTCGCATATGAGTAAAACCTTTTGCTATATAGCGATTTTCCAAGCGTAGGTTGGATGTGGTCCAAGGCCGAAAGTAAGGGACACCCATTGAGAAGTGAACTCACTACTCATTCGTAAGTGTTCTAGCGAGATAAGCTTGCTAACAGTTGCACCACCTCGAGGTGCCTAAACATTTTCCTATATATAGAAGGTCAGTAATATGCCAGAGAGCGAATTCAATAATAATCTTTTGTTTCCATGATAATTTTATCTGAATGTGTCATATTTAGATTTGTTTAGTATCTAATATGAACGCATTGTTTTGCAGATTGAAGGACGTTTCTTACCATCTGCGAATTATGCTGGTACTTTCACGAAATTAAAAATAAAATCTGCTCGAAGGTCAACTGCGTTTTACTTGGTCGTTGATGATAGACTTGATGAACTAAGAAAATATAATTACATCTCAAAATACTTGGTAAGATTTTTGATTTTGGTTGATAAGCTATAAAGCAACGATGAACGTGACGATAAAGCACTGATAAAGGTTGTCTTAAATGTTGATGAAAGCAGAATATGCCTTAATATATACGAAGATCGGCTGAAAAAAGTTCATAGGTGACCAACTGGTGCGTCTATTTACATTTATATCTATGCCAGCCTCTGAACTTTCCAGTCTACCCTCGCATATATATATATATATATATATATATATATATATATATATATATATATATATATATATAAATTGTGTGTATTTAGGCAGCATCTTTTCATTCATACACGTTTCATTAAATAATATAGAGAACTGTTGTCTATTTATTTTATGTAAATTCTTTTCATAACGTCTGATAAGTTTAATAACATTATCGTTGAACGAAGAAAGAAATTCACAATATTGATCCATATTTTTTAATACAATCTAAGCTTTCGGCTTACATGAGCCATTATCAAAGATGTCAGTTACAACATATTAAGCAATGCACATGTTTATCGTTGCTTAGAAATCATCCATGTAAACAATCACAGACTATCATCACCGTCTTGTCCTTATATTGCTTAATCAAGGAAAATTTAATTCATTTTTTTTTCCAGCGTTCTTCCGTTTTCCCATTTGGTGGGAGTGAGGGAGTACAAAAATTTTCCATAATTTTTATTGTCCCAAGGGCTTTCGGTCATTTCCTTACCCATTTTCAAGGTTTTGTTTTGAGTGTTAGTTTTTCTTCATGTTTTGACTGTTTCAGTTGTATTTCTTTTTTGTATTGTTTTGATTATAAGCGTTTATTCCCAGTGTGTATATATATATATATATATATATATATATATATATATATATATATATATCTGTGTGTGTCTATATAAACAGTGTGCTATAGATAAATTGTCTTCTAAATTTCAAAAATGAAAATAACGCTGAATTACACTTTAACAGATATATTTAGCAAAATTCTACAAATAATATCTTGAAATATTAAAGAGTAAATTTATTCAGTAAAATCGCGATTGGCTTCAACCACGGCCTCAAGACGACTTCGGAATCTCCTGCATTTCTTCTGGAGAGTCACCTTGTTTAAGTTGGTAAATGCTGCTATAATCCTTACCTTCAGTTCATCTTTGGTCTTACAAGGAGTTTTGTTGGTCCTTCGCTCAACTGTGCCTCACACAGTCTGGAGAGTGAGGTGGCCAGATGTAAGGGGGTGATGTGGTCGCATCAAATTGTCTAACAGCCATGACTGAGTTCTCCTGCTTGTGTGGCATGGTGCAGAGTCCTGTTGCCAGATATAGTATCTTCGAGTAGCCACTTTCTTAACCCAGGGCGGCATTACCTCCTCAAGGTACCTGATGTAGGCCTCCGTATTAAGTCTGAGGTCGTGATCAATAAATTCGAGGGTTCTTTTCTTATCAGAATGATCAGAGTGAGTTTTCCGAGCTACCGTACCTTTGAATTCACTAGTAGACTCACCCAACTCTTTCCGAATCCGCTGCACTGGACTCAGATTGACACCTAAACACTCTGAAATGTTCGTATTGGAGATTCCGGTCCGAATGCCAAGCAATACAGCATGCCTTTCCAAATTTCTGGTGGAGCGAATTGCGTCATGGTGCTCTTTTCACACAGACAGTGCCCAGATGACCCTACTATAGTGTGCAGTAGACAAAATCTGAAACAAACAATGCGCATGCGCGAAATTAAAATACAAAATGGAGACAATTTTCCCATTGCACGCTGTATGTATATGAAAAGATAAAGAACAAATAGGATACGTTTACCAATCTAACATGTTTCACTTTTATTAAAACTTCACCATAAAATGAGAGATGAATAAAAAGGAAATATTTCCGTTTTTCAGTTAGGATTGGAATCCGTTAATTTTCTGGTACTTCGAAGGAACGCGTCGTCCCTTCTTGAATTTTTGAACGGCATAAATTATACTAAATCTTGTTAAGTCGAATACACGTGAAACCAGATTTACGGATGAAAATCAAACAACACAAAAAATAAGAATGTCATAATTTCTTCTTTTGCTCCGCATCTCATTCTTTGACGAAGCTTTAATCAAATGAAAAATGCACCTTATCCAATGTATATATATATATATATATATATATATATATATATATATATATATATATATATATATATATATTAAAATGACTTAAAGACTAATATTCCATGTTTATAATTTATTACAGTGGAATCGTACTTACGATCAAATTCATCAGACCTACAAATTCAAAAAGAAATCAGAAAAAAATAACTCCGTTATATGTGTATGTGTACATGTAGGTATATATGTATATATGTTTATATGTATAGTGAGATGGATAGATTGATAGACACGTTTGTTTAGGTGAGTGTGTGTATGTAAATGTATGGATGTGTGTAAGGTTTTATGTATATATGTTAATGAGCACGTATGTGTATGTCCGTATGTATATGTGCGTAGATGTATATATACTCAGGAGTATATATATATATATATATATATATATATATATATATATATATATATATATATATATATATGTGTGTGTGTGTGTGTGTGTGTACGTACACGCGTATAAGTATGTATGTACGTGTAAATATAAGTTTGTTGTTGTGTATGTGTATGTATATGTGTTTTGGGGCATAGAAATAGTGGGTCTTTGCTAGATTAAATATTCGTTATTTTTTATGTTTATATTAAATTTGATTTAAAGTTGATATTACTTTTGTCAAATTTTCTTGATTGACAGCGGCTCTTTTATAAATGCCCTTCGATTTTAGGTGTCTCCCCACAACTTCCACCTTTTTTCTTTTTTTTTTCTCTCTCTCATCTTCTGATTTTTAAATTTAGATTATATCGTCTTTTATTGTGTGTATGTCACCACAAAATATTCACCCATTTCCGGTTTCGTTTTTAAATTTAATTTAGCTCAGCGATTCAGTAATGAATTATACATAGGAAATTAATTCATATTTATCTGTATCTCACCCATTTAAACCGTCTTTTAGACTCCTCTCTTTAAAACTTCTCTCTGTTAAATTTTAATCCTCACCTTCACTTTTAGGCCTTCCTGTCCTTCTCTCGTATGTTATCCCTCTCTAGAGCTTTCATTTACCTCTCACATTCGTCCCCCACCCTCATGCATACACTCTCACTAAATTTTATTTTTTATTCCGGGAGTTATTTTTTCTGATTTCTTTTTGAATTTGTAAGTCTGATGAATTGGATCATAATTACGATTCCAATGTAATAAATTATAACCATGGAATATTAGGGTTTAAGCCCTTTTATTATACTCTTACTCTGTCCTGGACATTGAGTTCTATCTGGGTTCTATCTGGATTCTATCCTCTTGGAAATATTTACATATATTTATATATATATATATATATATATATATATATATATATATATATATATATATTAACCACTAATATCTATCTATCTATCTATCTATCTATCTATCTATATCTATATATATATATATATATATATATATATATATATATATATAATACTAACAGTAGAGCCCGGCGTTGCCCGGGGATGTAACAGTAAGAGATAGATCAAGTATCAACCATCATAAAGACTGAAAAATAAAATTGACAAAGATTATTGTTTAAGGTTGACGGACACGCATGTCTTAATTAGTTTTTTTTTTTTTTTTTTTTTTTACGAATTGGTCAAACCCAAACTCAAACAAAAACATTGTTTTCAATGGTTATGAGTCTACCGATTGAATAGAATTTTATTATAAACAATTGTCTTGTAAATGAAATTTTTAAAGCATTCTGAATGCAAAAATAAAGAAAAAAGTGAGCAAAACAATAAGAAACACTACCTGCCAAAAAAAGTGAAGTTTTGTTGAAATCTGTTGAAAAATGTAGGAAATCCAATCCTATATATAAGCGAACACACACACGCGCACACACACACACACACACACACACACACACACACACACACACACACACACACACACAAACAACCTGGGTTTTATAATAAGTATAACTCGATATGAGTTGTCACCCTTACATTCTCGACAGCAATGCCTCTTAATCGTGTTTTCAAATTGATTTTGTGCAAAACAATTGTGTTTTTCCAATTTTTGGCGCTGTAAGAACCACCGCAGGATAATTTTACGTAGTCCTGTAAAGTTTTGTTGAAATCGGTTGAAAAATATAGGAAATCCGATCCAATATATAAACGTAACACACACACACACACAACCTGGGTTTTATAAGAAGTAAGATGATCTAACAAATTTTATTTATTTAGTAGCCTTTCTGTAATCTTTTACAATTTATAATCTTTACTTATTGAATACAGTAAAAAAAATGTTATTTTTAGTTAGGAGGACTTGTGTATGTTTAGATTTCATTTGTTTACTTTTTGTGTATCCTTCTCTGAAAAAAAAAACGCTGAGTCACTGGAAGTTAACTGCATTCGGACGTTTGAGTAGCCGTCAGTACTTCCGGCCGGGTGCGATACACTTAACCGTGCTTTCAAATTGATTTCCTGCAAAAACAATTGTGTTTTTCCAATTTTTGGTGCTGTCAGAACCACCGCAAGGTAATTTTACGTAGTTCTGTGAAGTTTTATTGAAATCGGTTGAAAAATGTAGGAAATACGATCCAATATATAAACGTACAGACACACAGACACACACACAATCTGCGTTTTATAATAAGTAAGATGTACATATGCATCGGGTGTAACAGGAAAATTGTCCAAATCGTGTAACAGTAAAATTGTTCAATTGTTAGATTTAGCTTTGAACCATTGTATCTTAGAAATGATTAAAGATATCTTATTGGAATTCCCCGGAGATTTTATAAAAATATTGGCATCTACTTTGAAATACTAAGTTGAAATGATGATCTATATTGCAGCTGTGTCCTCCTGATTCAGTTTTCCTTTGATTCTGTTGATGGTTCTTGAACGGAATTTGAAGATGGAAGTTAGAGTATGAATTTTGATACCATTACTGAAGGCCTGAATGTTCTTTTTCTTTTCCCCATTGCTCATTTGGGAAGACAGTGGGGCTGCTACAAAACGATTTTAACCTGTTCTCTTTCTAGCTGAATAACCCAAAGGGTTTTTCAGTACTTTTTACGACAAATGGTCTCAAGATGGCTAAACGTCATATCTGAAAACCTGGGAAAAAGAAACCCAATTAGTTTGGTGTTTTTTTTTTAAGATATTAAATATTTTGTGGGATAGGCAATTATGTTGTTACACGATTTGCACAATTTTGCTGTTTTACCGGGAATGTACCTCCAAAGTTCATACACTTTTTGAATGTTTTACAATATGGAGAAGAAAAGCCTTGGTAATAACCGAATACAGTTCACGAGAATACCGTAACTATTATCATATGTGAAATGGTTAGACGGAAAGGACCTGAACAAGAATAGAACAAGATATGAACTTTACGCAGTTCATCGACAATTTTGTTCTCGAAGTACTACATATTAGAACCTCCTAGCAGCATGGTTTGGTTTGGTTTGTTTTACGGAATATCAACTTCAATGGGTTATTTAATGCCGACAAGATTTTATTGCTGGTCTTATTTTTTTTTTCCAAAATGTATTGCTGTTAATATTTTTTCCAAAATGTATTGCTAGTAATATTTTTTTTCAAAAATATATTGTTGGTAATTTTTTTTTCCCAAAATGCATTGCTGGTAATATTTTTTTTTTAAATGTATTGCTAGTAATATTTATTTTTTCCAAAATATATTGCTGGCAATTTTTTCCCCAAAATGTATTGCTGTCATATTTTTTTCTAAAATATATTACTAGTAATATTTTTTCAAAAATGAATTGCTGGCAATTTTTTTTTCAAAAATGTATTGTTGGTAATATATTTTTTTTTCAAGAATGTATTGCTGGTAATTTTTTTAAAAATATATTGCTGGTAATTTTTTCAGAAATGTATTGCTGGTAAAATATTTTTTTCAAAAATGTATTGCTGGTAATATTTTATTCCCTAAAATGTATTGCTAGTAATATTTTATTCCCAAAAATGTATTGCTGGTAATAAGTTTTCTTCAAAAGTGTATTGCTGGAAATAATTTTTCTTAAAAAAATTATTGCTGGAAATATTTTTTTACAAAATATTTCTGCTATTAAAACCTATTTTTACACTTTCATAGTGTTTTCATCCCAGTTTGGGGGTTATCTATTTGCCCATAGCTGGGATCCTAATAGGTGCTACCATACTGGGTCAGGGTGAATCTAGGAACACAACAGCAATTAAGAGATAGTTCTGCTCCTGCAAACTTCCTGATCAGAGGCCTTGCTGCCGGACGTAGTTCATCGTCATACCGAGGACGCCCTAACAGTACGTATATCACTGTACCGTGTCAATATACAATACTTGGTTAAAGAGTGACATATTTTTTTACGTATATTAAAATAAAAACCAAGTATCAAATGAAAAATCGTGTCTAAAATACTAATGCAAACTGTTTTTAATGTTTTAGATCATGAGAAAATTATTTCACACGTGGATGCCTCTTCATACGCCAATATTTTTTAATTTAAAATCCCTACTTCAGGTAAGAAAATTCGACTAGTATTTTCTAAACTTAAAACTTGAAGAACGTGCAAAAACCGTAACCCGCCGGGAGAATATGAAATCAGGGATGGCAGAGCATGTGTAAAATGAAAAAGTTACTTCGTAGTACATGGAATGCATTTAAAATGATAGAAAACTATATTGGAAAACAAGAAGATCTAAAATGTCGTCTAGCAGAAAATCCAGGCTAATAGTTATCTAATAGTTATCTCATAAACTTTACTACCTACTCTCTCCTTTTACATTTGTGCCACACACATCAATCACTAATCATATACCTTGAGTGGCTCTTAGGCCTTTTATCGGGTGAACATTAGGAAAATAACTACTTGTACAGAGATGCCAAAACACTAAAGATTGCTTTAAATAAGAAAAAAATTATTCTTTTCATACCACTTTATTCGGACATATGTTAGTGTTATTTATTAAGAATGTAGCTACAGATGTGAAAGAAAACGTAGTGTGGCATGTTTTGTATTTTACAAAAAACGACAAAAAACAAAACAAAAAAAAACAAAAAAAACAACAACAAAAGACAAAAAAAAAAAAAAACAAAAACCAAAAAAAGGACACTGGGATTTATAACGATAGAGTAGTAATTGAAATGAGTGTTTCTACTGAAAATGATTATTTTGTGAACTGGAGAAAAAACATCTACGGAAAATTAAAAGTAAATAGTCTAAAATTATTTTTGTTCTTTTTCCTCCCTACCCAGTGGTCCGGCATGGATTTAGCTAGTAACGCATTGATTGCACGGGGATCGTATAAACAACCAACATCATACAGTAAGTGGATTTTTATCATGAATCGGAATAACTTCCGTAGATCTAATTTGGTATTTCCTTTTTGAATTATTTATGTGCAAAAATGATATACTCAAAATTGTTGTTGTTGTTATTGTTGCTGTTGTTTTTGCTGTTGTTGTTGTTGTTCTTTTTGTTGTTGTTCTTCTTGTTCTTGCTCTTGTTGTTTTTGTTGTTATTGTTGCTTTTCTTTTTGCTGTTGTTGATCTTGTTCATTTTCTTATTGTTGCTGTTGTTTTTGTTGCTCTTGTTGCTGTTGTTCCTTTTGCTGTTGTTGCTGTTGTTTTGTTCTTTTTGCATTTGTTGCTGTTGTTGTTGTTTTTTTTGCTGTTGTTGTTCTTTTTCTTGCTGTTGTGTGTTTTTCTTCTTCTTGTTCTCCTACTTGCTCCTCCCCTTTCTTCTTCTCTTTGTCTTCTTCTTCTTCATTCTGATTCTCTTCTTTTAAAATTAGTTTTCTTTTTTTTCATTTTCATCCTTGTTCACCTTTTTCTCTTTTCGTTTTCTTCTTTGTCTTATTTATTCCCATTTTATCCCTTTCAGTTACGTTTTTTCTTTGTTTTTCTCGTTTTTCATATTTTCCAGTCTTTTGCGTCTTCTCATTGTTAGTCTTCTTCTTCTTCTTTAACTTATATATTTTCAGTGACTACTTTTTCTTTTTTCTTTTTCTTTGTTCTCGTTTTTCTATTTTCAGTCTTTTCTTTCTTTTTCGCTTTCTTATTATTTTTCTCATTTTTTATGTTCTTCTTTTCAGACGAATTGTCAGTTTCACCTTTTTAGTTTCTTTTTCTTTGTTCTCTTTTTCTCATTTTTAGTCTTCCTCCTCATTTTTTCTCAGTTTTCTCGTTCTTTCCCTTTTCATTTTTCTTTTTCTCCTTTCCGCTCGTTTTTCTCGTTTTCATCTTTCTTTTTCTTGTTCGTTTTCTTCTTAGTTTTATTTATTCTGATTCTCTCCTTTTTAATTACTTTTTCTTTTCCTTTTCCTACGTTTTTCTCTTTTTTCTCATCTTCAGTTTACTTCTCTTTCTTTATTCAAGAATGATTACAATACTTCTTTGTAGAGAATATTCTTTGTCTGTCCTGTGGAGTATAAACAAACAAATTAGTTTTACTTTCCACACGTGAACAAACTACAGTTAGGAGAAACAGGATTCTCCTAACTGTAGTCTAGTAACTGATAGAGTCTGGCCTTGTGCTTATTTAATGGACAGCAAAACTTACTCGTTATTCATTTTTATAAATAAATGGACTTTTTTTTTACGTTTTTTGTTCGAGAGTATATTATAATCTTATAGGGATCTCCACTAATTTGTCGAAAAATGTTATACCTGTAGTTTAAAATTAACTTGTCAGCTGTTGATTGATGTTATTGACAGATGAGGCCAGGAGTAGTCATCGAATGGATGAATGAAAGTGACGCATTTTACGAATTTTAATTCATTTTAGTACCCAGTAATTTTTACAAATTAACAAATATTTAAGCAATCTAATATTTTATTAATTATTAAGTACTTTAGTTTTATATCCTTACGTTTGAAGATGCTTTCTAGAAAAATAATAATTAAATTTAATATATCATATAACAATAAAATTATTTTAAAATTTTATAACTGAGATAATATAAAAATTTATATAACAAAATTTCATAAAAAAAAAGAAGAGATACCTATAATTTTTACGTACATCTCCTATGAAATTTTATGGTATTTTATTTATTATTAGATTTTATATTATTTCAGTAAATTTTAAATAAATCTTAAAACACGTGACTTTTTAATGATAGTATCATGTATGAACATCCGTATCTATAAAAACAGCAAGTTTATACACAACTAGAATCAATGTAAAATTCTTTTTTAAATACTGGTCATTTGCAGATTGTAATAAGATTTTAGATTTATGATTAGAAAAAATAGTTTTACTTAATAACAGTCCATTGAAATTGAATTTTAAAAGATTTAACAACTTTATAAATTATTGTTTATTAAAAATGTAAAAAAAAGAGAACCATTCTTGTAAAAATTCATTTTTTATCGGAAATTATTTTTTGCTTCATACAATATTATTCTTATATATTATCCATAAACAGTGGCGTAGCTAACGGGCGGTGAGGGGGCGTACTGCCCCGGGTGCCAGCACAGGAGGGGGTGACACAAGGTCACCCCCAACAAAATTGTTCAACTAGTCTAAGGTGCCAAAAATAGTCTGTAAACAGTGGTGGAGACACAGGGTTTCGCAGGCGGGCATGTGACCCCCCAGAAATAATTTATGACCCCCCCCAGTTTTGTCCCCCCCCCGTCAGAAATTTTCTAATAAATTGTCGGGAAATTTGTGAGTAGGAAAAATAGAAATGTTTTCAGCTTTCATGTGTTTCAGTTGCTACAACTTGGTTACTAACAAGAGACATTATTATAACATTTTATCGGATGATATGGTGTTTTAACTCTGCATCATTAATAACAACAAAGCGAAATACGAAGCCAAAAGTGCAACAATTTCAGTCTTGCCTGTGTATCAATTCGCTGAGATACAATTTTCCATTGAGTGAGCGATATACTTTTGAATATATCTACTAGTGTTGGGACGATTAATCGGAATCGAGAATCGGAAAAATCGGAACTTTTTGGGGTATCGGAAACGGTATCGGAATCGGAAAAATTTGTGCCTATTTTCCGATTCCAAAAACGATTCTTTTAAATTTTTAACTTAATTTTCCTTTATTGGTACTAATGATAAATATTTATTGTTTTTAAATTATCACTAAAACTAAAATCATAATAACATCAAAATACAATGTAAATTTATTTTACTTGTATAAAGAAAAAGAAAAAAAAAATTGCATAAATTCTCTAGGTAACCTTTAAAAGAATGCAGTTGATTTACAATGTTCCGAAAAATGATTAAAAATTAAATAGAATATTTTTGTCAAGAAAAATACTTTCAAACATCATTGTTAATTAAATAGTACCCAGAAAATGATGCAACGGAAAATTGGACACCGGAAAATTAGCAACATAAAATTACGTCAACCATGAGTCAGTCGAGACTGTCGGATCTGGCTGTGCTGTCCATTGAAAACGAGCTTACAAGACAAACAGATTTTGACGATGTCATTGACCAGTTTGCCACAATGAAAACAAGAAAACATTGATTCTAAGACCATAGTATCGAATGTCATTCTTTTGTGTATTGCCGTGTTTTGTATTTAGTTGTTCTGAAAATGAACAGCTGCATTTTAAAAATCTTTTGATTTGAACTGATTATTCTGTGGTATTGGATTTTGTCTTGGATCATACATGTAAACAGTAACGTACCGGTCAGTAGAGTAAAGTAGAGGTAGAGCATGTATGAAAAATTAGCTACAGCTAACCATTCAGCATAGGGTGAATCAGGGTCATTGGGGTGACATTTGAGCGGACTGCCCTGGGTGACGTTTACTCTAGCTACGCACTGTCCATAAAATCAATTGAAAGCTTTTCTAATTTAATGTTTTATTGGGTTTTGTATTTTACAATCCAGAGTTTATTTTCTTTAACTGGTCGTTCAATTTTAAGTTTGTTTTTATTCTTCTTCTTGTTTATTTTTTCATTTTATTTGTGATTTATTTATTTTTTTATTTATTTTTATTATGCTTTATCCTTTATTAATTTGTTTTATTTTTTGATAATTTTTAAAAATAAGTTTTTAAACTCCTCTCGGACAAAAAACAGTGTGTGGACTTATTGAAATTTCGTGTTTACTGTTCTCCACCCACTTTTCTTTTAATGAAAGACGTGCGCTCGGACGTGGTACAAAAACATATAGACATACAGATACAATCTTTCTTATATATATATATATATATATATATATATATATATATATATATATATATATATATATATATATATATAGTAGCCATACCCAGCTGGTCGATAAGAAAAATCATTTAATTAGAAAAGAGCAAAAACAGTATCATGTTTAGATGCAACAGAGTCTATCTTCTTCAATTACTTTATAGTACTTTCATTAAAAAAACATTTTGAATTAATGCAGTTACTAATATAACAGACGTAGTCTGTATTTATTCAATCGAAGTTAGCCGAGGACACAAAGGGGTAGAAGTAAAAGAGATGACATGAAGACCGACTTCAGACCAAAATTATTTTGATGTTTTTGAAATTCATTTTGTCATTGTGCTACCAGGGATGTAAAAAGGATGAATTCATGAAACAATTTTAAGTTTCATGAAAATTAGTTGAGAGATCAACGAAAATACGAAAGAAACCAATAAAAATCCTCATTTTTCGCTATTTACGCGGGTTTTCACTATATGGATGGACTCAATTATCAACTTAAAGGACTGTAAAACAATAGTTATTGAGTGAAATTTGTATTAGACTGCTTGAAAATTGTGGAAGTTTTTAGTTTAAAATTTGTGTTGAAATCGATTTCAGTTGAAACCGATTTTTTGTTTTTCGCTAAACGCAGTGGCGTAGAAATAAAAATCAGACATCGTTGAGCTCGTCATGATTTAAGTAACCTACATGCCGAGTCTGAACGAAATCGGAGGAAAAAAGTTGAATTTATTGATATTTGATCGGCTTTATCTATTATTGATTTTGAAAAAAATATCGATTTTTTTAACGCTAAGGATCCACCTCTTACATTGTACAATGTATGTGCCAAGTTTCGTCAAAATCGGTTGGATGGATCTCGAGTGAAAATCTATCACACAGACAGACACACAAGCATCCTCTGTTTTATATGTATAGATTATTTTTTCCTTTTAATTTCTTTTTTTTTTAATTTTTCTCCTTCGTCCCATTTTCAGTGTGTTTCCGTCATTCACTTTTTTCTTATTTTCAATGTGGCTGTTATTGTTATCACTGTTAAAGCTTTGGCTAACGTTTTATTAATATTCTATTATTTTTAGTGCCAACGCTACCAGTAAGAAAGTCAGAAGAACAGCCAAAATTTTGTTTGAATTCTCGTTCAGTTTGGCGATGGCGGAAAAAACATTTTCGGTAAATATAATTTAAAAAAGAAACAACAATTAAAATAACACAACTGTTAATCGCTATTGTGAATTTATTCTTGAAATTTATTAAAAAATCTTTTTAAAACACTTTTCAGGAAATTGAACTTCTATAGACCATTAATTTACTATTAATTTATCTAGACCATTAATTTATCTAGACCATTAATTTACTATTAATTTACGTTAATTTATCTAGACCATTAATTTTTACCGCTCTTTCCAGTATTTGTGTTTTTTCTTTCTAACCTTTTTGTTTAAGATAATCAGGAAAGGCAACATTTTCATTATGTTATCATTTTCATTCGACTTCCATGTGGAACACATTTTACTTGTTGTTGTTGAAAGACTTCAAGTGATGTGGATTTTGCTATTTGGTAAAGATCTTTATTTGTAACTCTGTAGTTCCAGTCTGATGAAGAATTGTCTTCTTCAAGACTTAATGACGCGTTCGCTTAAATACATTTTAAATCATTATCCGAGCAAACGGTTGCATGTAGATGAGAGTTTAGAAATCTCAGAACGATTTGGACCTTTATGCATGGCAAGATCTGACGTGTTAATTTCATAACATGACTTTTGTTCTCAGGTTAATATGTTGGCTTTGTAACAGCCCAGGTGACTCACTGCGGAAAGGAGTTGTTAAATGCAAAACGGCCAAACCCAAACTAATAAAGTCCAATCACCTCCGAGCAGAGCTTAAGTGAAAGTTCTTCCTCTGCTCGGATGGATGGATCCCCGCTGTAGGAGGCTGCTTACTTTTAACGTCTATGAAGACTCAAGCTCACCCCAGACCTCAAGTGGAACTAATATATACAAACTATTGATAAAGACGCTGGAAAAATGGTCGGTTCATTGTACCTCTCCAGTAACTATATGTCCCCTACCACTGCTACAATTCTACCTTTAAAAGAACCAAATCAGACCAAAAATTGGGTATTGCTGCCATATCTGAGCTACGACTCCCCAATCCTCATTTGCCTGCCTTGAGTTCAAAAGCATCTACGCGGCCTTGTAGGTGATGAATTATTTTCAGCCCTACAACCACTTTTCCATAGACAAAACGTAACGGACCTCTCTCTACTCTACCTCTATTTCCATGGCATGTGTTCTGGCGAGCTATATTCCTTAGTTTCACCACCCCTGACTTTTACAATTGGAACCCGCCCTGTCGCATACGCAAGTATGAATCATCCTCGTTCCTCTCGTATTCCTCTAGTAAGAATTAAGTTCCATTCAGGCTAAAATGTAACCCCCTTTTAGTCAAAGACGTGCAACCATACAATTTGATCCCTATCTCTCGTACATATCTTCACCTTAGGATGGTTGTAGGGTCAGGTTGGTTACATACAGTTTTAAACTGGCCAAAGAGTTGGTGTCAGTTAGGTCGTCGATCGTCTAGAGTTGCTGGTAACCTACATACCGTTGTGTTTCTTACTTACAAGAAAACGGTGGGGGGTTGTACTTCCTCTTGATTTATTAAGCCATGGTATTTTCTTTGAGGACTGGGTTGAAGAAAAGAAAGTCATGGACTTGTCGGAAGAAGGAGAAGGCATGATCTTGATTGAAAAAGATAGTTTTAATAATAGTAAATAAAAATAAAATATTACAAAAGTTTGTTATAGCTTAACACCTCTGGATGGGGTAGCGACCTGGGACCAAAGTATGTATTCTCAAACTTTTATCAGAGAATCGAACATCGAGTTAATTTCAGGCGAGTGTGAATTGCGTGTGTGTTGATCAGTCAATTTAATATGTATCTTTCCTCTAGATTCTTCCGGCTCACTCTGCCTCCGTTCACCAAAATGTTGTATATATGACCTACCCACTCACGGGTTTCTTACGGTCTATCGACCACAAGAGGGGTAAAAAAGGGTCATTCCTCTGTTTTTTTTTTTTTTAACTTATCCAGACTTTAAGTATCGCCAACCTTTAAGGCCATTTGCATTCGAAATAACAACCTTACATATCCGTCCGATAAGCCTCTAGACGAGCATAGACAAAACGATATTGTCACGTCAAAATGTGTAGCCCTATGAAAAACAATCAAATTTCCTGGGACAATTTGATTTTACCCAAAGAATCATGCTTATACATTTTTCTGTTCCAACTTCTCTACCACCAGAAACCAGAACTTTAAAATATGTTTCCTTAACAAACAAGTTACCTTGTTATACAGGAAGTTCCTTCCAAAGAACTGCCGTTTTGGGGACCAGATTCCCGACAAAATGTTTTCCCAATTACTATAATCTTGACCACTTCAAGTCGAGGGTTAACCGTTATCTTTCCTTCATTATCCCATGACATATTCTCAGAGTTTCTTTTCATGCACTTCTCGTCTGCTGTGAAACTCACATCCGATTTCTTGCTTCCCTGTCACCTACTATATTGAAAAATTTAAATGCAACAACAATCGCCATCTTCAGTCTTTCTGACCTGAATCATGATTTTATTGTCGATTCTTTTCACTAACATTTTCTCCTTTTCTTTCAACCTTAGTCATCCATTTAGTCTTAGTGCCATTACCATCTTGCCTGGGTTGAAAGAATTATATATATATATATATATATATATATATATATATATATATATATATATATATATATATGCTTGTCTATGCGAGTGTAATATATATATTTTCTATATCTGTAGACAAATTATTTCTCTCTCTCTCCATACACAGATACACACACACACACACACACACACACATATATATATATATATATAAAATTGCGTTGTACACGAAACTCCTTGTCGGGCTCCTAAGGGATAATATGTGTATGTATTGATATGCTAAAATTCCCGTGGCCCGTTGGGTCACTGACAGTTCAGATTATAAAACATGGAAGTTGATTTTAACATTAAAAAAAACTGTCTGAAAGTTGAAATAAAAAAAATTCTTACTGTATAAACAACTTGTATTTTTATATCTGATTCACGGAGTCTTGTTTTTCTGACGTGTCCATAGTTATGTATGGTGTAGCTGACGACAAATTTCATTAGGATTTTATTGTTTTTTCTCGGAAGTGGGTGTAACCCTTAAAAAAAGTGACCTTTTAAGAATTAATTTATCGATTTGTACAGCCATACTTCAGGAATTCTACATCTATGTACATATATAAAAACAGATCGAAATTCTTTTAAAAATGTTCAGAGTCTTCAGATTGTAATAAGCTTTAAAATATATGATTAGTAAATATAGTTTTACTTAATAAAATATTCCCTAAGAATGACCTCATTGAAATTGAACTTTACAAGATTAAAAAACTTTATAAATTATTCAATTTTAAATTGTAAAAATCGAAAACAAATCTTGTAAAAATTCATTGTTTATCAATTTTATTTTTCTTCAGACATTCATAAAAGCAATTAAAAGCTTCTCTAATAAAATAATGTCTTAGTCTTATTGCGTTTTTTATTTTTCGCTTCATAACAGTTTTTCGGTAAGACCGGGTCCGATTCTGCAAAAAAACAAAACAAAAAAAAAAAAAACAAAACAAAAAAAAAACAAAAAAAAAAAACAAAAAAGTTCGGTAATTTAAATTCTTCAAAAAATTCTGTTTTTAACTAATATAAAAGTCAATGAATTTCTCAATCTTTCATAAAATTTAGTAGAGGGGAGAAACACATATAAAATAAAAAAAATATTTTTACCAAGATTGTCTAATAAAATATTTAAAAAAATAATTTCATCCTGAAAATTTCATTAAAATCCGACAATTATTTGATTTTTGTAAGAATTTTCAAATTAATGTGTCTGTTACTACAAAAAAAGGCGAAAATTTGCTATGCTAAAAGTATAGTAAAACCGCAGAGGAAAGAAAAACAAGTTTTTTAATCAATATTTCGGATGTTTTAAAAAGGAGAAAAAAAAATAATTAAATAATCAAAAAATACTTTGATCTTTCTTCTTAATAATCACATAAGGATTTTGACGATAAAACTAGGTTTTCATTACGTTTGGAGCATGTTTTCATCTCGGTATATTGACTTTTTAGCGATCTCCTGGGTGTACCGATATACAATATTTTTTTAAAAATCAGATTAACTTAAAATAAATAACTAAAAACGAAGTATTTTTAAATCATATTCACCTGGAATTTTTTTAAATATTGCAAAAAATATTTTTTTAAATATTTAAAATATTGTTTGTTTAAACTAAAGAAATCTGAAATATAAATAAGCACCAACGCAGAGGTGGAAAGAGAGAGAGAGAGAGAGAGAGAGAGAGAGAGAGAGAGAGAGAGAGAGAGAGAGAGAGAGAGAGAGAGGAGGAAGAGAGAGAGAGATGAAAAGAGAGAGAAAGGTGGAAAGAGAGAGAGAGAGAGAGGAAGAGAGAGATGAAAAGAGGGAGAAAGGTGGAAAGAGAGAGAGAGATGAAAAGAGAGAGAAAGGTGGAAATAGAGAGAGATGGAAAGAGAGAGGTGGAAAGAGAGAGAGGGATGAAAAGAAAGAGGTAGAAAAAAAGAGAGATGTGGAAAGAGTGAGAGAGAGGGGGGAAGACAGAGTGAGATGTGGAAAGAGAGAGAAAGGTGGAAAGAGAGAGAGATGTGGAAAGAGAGAGGTGGAAAGAGAGAGAGGAAAGAGAGAGAAGGATGAAAAGAAAGAGAGGTAGAAAAAAGAGAGAGAAAGAGAGAAGTGGAAAGAAAGGGGTGGAAAGAGTGAGATATGGAGAGAGATGTGGAAACAGAGAGGTGGAAAGAGTGTGTGTGTGTGTGTGTGAGAGAGAGAGAGAGAGAGAAAGAGTAAGGTGGAAAGAGAGAGGTGGAAAGAAACTTAAATCATTATTATGCTCCGGACGGATGACGCACCACGCAAAAATTTAGCATTATATAGTTAGCTACCTAGATAGATAGATGGATGGATAGTTAATAGCTCTGTTGCAATTCATCGAGCACTGTTTTATTAACACCATCACTATGTGTACGATATTATATATATATATATATATATATATATATATATATATATATGGAAGTGCGTATTTTTGAAAATATTATATACAGGCTGCGATGGATAAATTGTCGTCTAAATTACGCAAAAAAGAAAATAACACTGACATCTCATTTTAACAGATATATTTACCAAAATTACACAAAAATATATTGAAATACTAAAGAGTAAATTTATTCAATAAAATCGTCATTGGTTTCAACCACAATCTCTAGACGACTTCGAAATCTCCTGCATCTCTTCTGGATGGTCTCCTTGTTTAAGTTAGTGAATACTGCCATAACTCTTGTCTTCAGTTCATCTTTGGTGTTGGTCTTTTGCTCAACCGCTCACCACACATAAAAATCAAGGAAGTTGTAGTCTGAGGAATTATGTCGCCAGATGTCATGTGGTCAGACAATCTTGTTGCCAGATATAGGGTCTTCTAGTAGCCACTCTCTTGACCCAGGGCAGCTGTAGCTCCTGAAGGCACTTGATGTAGGCCTCCGTCCGAGGCCCTGTGGGAAGATGGATAACGTCACCAGCACTAGTGATCACTTCAAACCCCTTCGTAATCACCATTAGACTCATACAACTCTTTCCAAATCCTCTGCACGCTCCTCAGTTTGACACTCAAATACTTGAAATGTTCGTATTGGAGCTTCTAACGCAAATGCCAAAAAATGCAGCATGCTGTTTCCAAATTTCTGCCGGAGTTAATTGCGTCATGTTGCTCTTTTTCTTACAGATAATGCCCAACTGACCTTATTATACTGTGCAGTCGACAAAAAAACAAAAAACAAACAAACAAAATGCATGCGCAAAATTAAATTTCTTGTCAGATTTAGAAAATTGAGCAAGAAAAATACCAAAATTTTCTTTCAAATAGTTTTTATTTTCCCAAGTAGTTTCAGTCTAATCTGAGATCATCTTCAGGGAGTTAAATTGTCTGTGAGTGCGTATATGGGTTTCTGCGAATTTAAAACATTTCAACTGTTCGTTTTATTACTGCTTATGCAGCGTT
>OZ010603.1:88406988-88571855 GCA_963932145.1 Acanthosepion lycidas | reverse complement strand
AGATGCCATGTGCTCAGACAATCATGACTGCGTTCTCTTGTTTGTATGGCATGGTGCAGAATCTTGTTGCCAGATATAGGGTCTTCTAGTAGCCACTCTCTTGACCCAGAGCAGCTGTAGCTCCTGAAGGCACTTGATGTAGGCCTCCGTCCGAGGCCCTGTGGGAAGATGGATAACGTCACCAGCACTAGTGATCACTTCAAACCCCTTCGTAATCACCATTAGACTCATACAACTCTTTCCAAATCCTCTGCACGGTCCTCAGTTTGACACTCAAATACTTGAAATGTTCGTATTGGAGCTTCTGGCGCAAATGCCAAAAAATGCAGCATGCTGTTTCCAAATTTCTGGCGGAGTTAATTGCGCCATGTTGCTCTTTTTCTTACAGATAATGCCCAACTGACCTTATTATACTGTGCAGTCGACAAAAAAACAAAACAAAAAACAAACAAACAAAATGCATGCGCAAAATTAAATTTCTTGTCAGATTTAGAAAATTGAGCAAGAAAAATACCAAAAATTTCTTTCAAATAGTTTTTATTTTCCCAAGTAGTTTCAGTCTAATCTGAGATCATCTTCAGGGAGTTAAATTGTCTGTGAGTGCGTATATGGGTTTCTGCGAATTTAAAACATTTCAACTGTTCGTTTTATTACTGCTTATGCAGCGTTCTATTAGGTTGGTGCAAAAATAATGACGTAATAATGTCGTTTTTTGACGTTAAAAATACGTAAAAAAAACGACATTATTACGTCATTATTTTTGCACCAACCTAATAGATTTCAAAGTTCACGTGTTCTTTTTTTTTTCAGTGTAAGGTGAGTAACTTTTTTGTTTTTGCTCATACATATATAATAATTTTTTCATAAGCTTTTAAGGACTTTGTTGCTAATAGTTGACTTTATTTATTTTGGGCTTTAACTCTCTTATATAAAGGGCTTCAAGGATTTTTAGTTTTTGCTTGTTTACATGTAATATAGATGTATTTTCATCGAATATCCGTCTAATCTGTGAGTTTGGTATTTTTCTTACTCAGTTTTCTAAATCATTCTAAAAATGAATCCGCGAAGGATCACAACAAAAACTAATCAACAATGTCTAAATTATTTGACCAAACATGTTTGAATGAAAACATACTACCTAAAATTATATATATATATATATATATATATATATATATATATATATATATATATATATATACTTTATTTTAGGATATTACGTCAAAAACGCTACACAAATGCAATCATGTTTCGATGCGTATTAACACGCGTTAATCAGGCGTTAGTAAATTTACTAACGCCTGATATATATATATATATATATATATATATATATATATATATATATATATATATATATATATAATATCAAAATGGACGCTGAGATTAACACGCATTCAAGCAAGAAAGAGACTCTTGTCACTTGGTGTTGACCCCAGTATAAATATAGCATACCTTAAAGTAATATTTTAATAAACACACACACACACACTCACACACACACACACACACATATATATATATATATTAGTTGGGTTGATAGATAAATAATTATGTGGGTTAGATAATGTAAAAAAATAATATCTTGTATTACTGGTTTCGCATTTCGAAAAAACTTCATTGATTTATATATCATAAATCGTTATGCCCGGGGACCTATAAACATATTAACACACACACACATACACACACACACACACACACACACACAGGCAGACAGGCAGACAGGCAGGCAGGCAGGCAGACAGAGAATAAGGTTGAGTAAGTGCGAAGGAAAGAAAGAGAGGGAGAGAGGAAAATAAGAAACAACAGAAGGAACGAAAGAGAGAGAGAGAGGGAGCGAGAGCGAGAGAGGCCGAATGAAAGAAAGAGAGAGAAGAAGGAAAGAAGGCGACAGAGGAAAAGAAATTAGAGAGAGAGAAAAAAAAGGAAAAAGATATAGAGGTAGAAGGTTAGAAAGAAACAGAGGGAGAAGGAAATAGAGTGAGAGAGACGGAAAGAGTGGCAGAGAGAGAAACAGGAAAAGGTTTAAAAAAATATTTGTTCTCTGAGAATTAATATGTTCGCAATTTTTCATTTTTAGAGCAAAATATCTTTTTTTCTATATTTAGCAAAAACACCTACGTCTATGATAACTTGAGGGTACCGGAAAACATCGCCACATGGAAAACAAACGTCTTTGCTGTTCATCATACCAAAGGAATTAGCATTTTGGAGAAGCCATTTGAGGTAAACTATTTCGTAGACAAAATGTTACTATTAATATCCATTTAATTTTTAAAGGTAATTTTATTTTATATTCATAATTCATGACAGTGAAAAAGACGACTGGACATTTTTAAAAAGGTGTTCCAATAATTGGGACCGATTTTAAATGTGAATTAAGTTTAGAGCGTCTAATGATTTTTTTTTCTTTTTCTTTCAGATTTAACAACTTAAGTCTTTGGCAATTTCATATGTGGATCAGTTTTAATAATTAATATTACTAGGATCCACCCAGATTATATAATAACGGATCGATTACCTGTACTATATATATATATATATATATATATATATATATATATATATATATATATTCTGTTTATACGTTATTTTTATAGATACAAGTAGTGTGCAAAATATAGGTCCTCCGAGAGATACCGAAACTGCATCCTACAAGGAACCGTCATTTGGTCTGACGTGCTCCCATTTAGCTACAGAGGAAGCGTCTGATTAGCAAAATGAGATTATTGTTTTTAAACAAAAAAATTCCCATGATTTTTTTCGAACGATCATATCTGCTCGAGGAGTATATTAACGTAAAAAATGACAACATATATTATGAAATTGTCGGATTTATTCCATTCCTTAATATATATATATATATATATATATATATATATATATATATATATATATATATATATATATATATAATTGTCTTCTTAGGAAAAGAAACTCTTACTGCTGAAGTTAAGTGTAAGAAACACTGAAAAACCCTTTGAGTTATTCAGCTAAAAAGGGTACAGATTAAAATCGTTATGTGTCAGCCCCACTATGTCTTCCCAACTGAGCAATGGTGAGAGGAAAATATCATTCAGGCCTTTAGTAATGGCACCAAAATTAATGCTCTGGTTTCCATATTCAAAGTACATTCAAGAACCATTAAGAAAATGGTGACTAAGTTTAAATAAGAGGGAGCAGTGGAGAGCAAAACTGGATCAGGAGATCACGACAGGAAGAGGGATCATCATTTCAACTTAGAGCGAAATACATTCTTATTGTTCAATGTAGAGTTCAATAGTGTTATAAAAACCTCAGATAATTGCAATAAGATATTTTTAATCAATTCTAAGATACAACGGTTCAAAGCTTAATCTAACAATTAGACAATTTTGGTGTTACACGATTTGGACAATTTTGATGTTACACTCAATATATATATATATATATATATATATATATATATATATATATAAAGAAAGAACAATAAGATATATAATCCGGTGTTCTTATAGATATTTTTATTTTTACAAAGTAGTGCTCAATGTAAATTTACAGACCATTAATATTATAAATTAACTGATTTAAAATATGATTTTTCGCTACACAGTTCTAACAATGTTTCAAAAATGGAAGCTAAAAGCTTCGAATTTAATTTTGTAATTAAATTGAAGACATTAGTTGCATTTAATCTTCAAGCTAATTTGTATTATATTTATAATTTGTATTTATATTTGTATTATATATATATATATATATACAAAAAAGTTTTTCATTTAGCTGATTGATATTACCTTCCGCACCCCGACTCCAGAGTTTCGTAGACAGATTTTCCAGGAATCGCTCCGTCCAATCGTCAGGGTGTATCAGCAATTGTTTGTTTACATTTCTCGATTTTTTATCTGGATTTTTCATTGCTACAAGTTTCTTTTCCATAGTATGTGTTCGTGTGTGTGCGTGCATGTTCGCACATTTATGACCATCTAAAAACACGCAGTTGTCAATAAAAAGCTTTACTTTTCTGATTTTTCGTACACGAAAAACATGAAAACTTCTCAAGGAAAATCAGTTGAGTGATTATCATTTAATTAAGATTCTGAGAATAAGGACAAAGTACCATGAAAGCAGACCTTGACACAATATTATAAACAGAAAGCAATGCCAAAAACCACATTGAATTTATTCTATTTTCTGTATGTATAATTTCTTTTTGGATAATGTCAATAATACAGTATTTTTGTAATTATATGTATTTGTTATTAAAATTTGATATTCACAACGTTTTGAACTTTTTAAATAAAATACTTTTGTGGTCCGGTCAGTCAGTTATGTGCTATGCGTGATACACGCTTAGGCGATCATGTATCTTTCGATACATGATTGACGAGGTAGATTTTTTTTCCCGCAGTAGATCAGTTGCTACCCAAGGCAATAGAACCCAATCTGTCCTGCTATTTACTCATAGAGGATTCATACCTTTACCAAGGGTATTAGCACTGGATTTCGAACTCGGCTCTCCGATTCCTGAATCCGAGCCGCTATCCATTACTCCTGTGGTCTGCTAAATACACTTAAGTTTCTCATTTGGCCCATTAGGAAAAAAAGGTTGGATAATCGAGGATCCATTCAGATATGAAGGCTCAGTGAATAGCTTTTCTCCATGTAAGATCTAAAACTATCCCAGTCAACTTTGGTGTATTGAAAAATCGTTATATGATACGGCATATCATATCATATATTTCGTTTGGTATAACCCTGAAGTACTCAGGGGAGAAAAACTTAATCAAAACACTTTTCAGATTAGAATGTGAGGAAGAGGTCTAACAGTTCTTGCAATTAAACAATATTGGTAAACACCCTTATTATTACGTGGGATTTTGTAGCTAAAGCCAAATCTTACAATGGGAAAGGTGATATATGTAGTTTATGCCTCGCTGAAAAATTAGTAATCTTAAAACCCTTAAATGACTCTAGCTATATTAAACAAGAGAAGCGAATTGATGGTTACATGTAGGCATAAAAATAATACGTTGATCTAGATTCATTTTTAATGTAAATTATTATTTTTTTAATTTAAAAAAAGAAGAACCAGCAATGTCCAGTTATATTTAATATAAAAAATTAATATTCACAACTCTAAAGAAAAAATGTTTTTACACCCCCTCATATATATATATATATATATATATATATATATATATATATATATATATATATATATATATGAATCCTATTTATTTTAAATGCCAAATACATTTTAAATAAAAAAATATAATGTAAATGTACCGTATAATACATAACTTCACTAACATCGCGGTAACCAGATATTTTGATAAGAATTTAAATTACGTAACAGTCAGTCTATACTCAGGACCTGGAGATTGTGTTGTGCATGAAACTCCGAGTCGTGCTACTGGGAAGCGATAATAGGTATATGTATTAATATATACTTAATAGCTTTGTTTTATTACATTGAGCGCTGTTTTATTAACATCAGCACTATATATATATATATTTGAATAAAAACAGACCATTTTAAGGTTCCATGTAATAAGTTATTTCACCACAACCCCTTTAACAGGGCTCTGGATCATCAGACTTTACTTCCAAAGGTTGAAATGAAAAATGAAAAGAAATTCACGCCTCTCTCTCTCTCTCTATATATATATATATATATATATATATATATATATATATATATATATATATATAGAGAGAGAGAGAGAGAGAGAGAGAGAGAGAGAGAGAAAGAAAGCGAGAGATGTATACATACATATATATATATATTTTAAAATTTTATATATTTAGGCAGCAATGTTGAAGGACGAGAGAAATGTGTTGGATAATTTTTTGACGTTCTAATGATCGCTCAGCACATTTTCAACCGTTTTGCATTTAAAAGCATAATGAAAAAATTACGGTAATGGATAACAATGTACAACTATTTATAAATACTTATAATAATGAATAACATATAGTTTTGTACTACTTGCACCCCTGAAGATTATCTTAGAAAAAAATCGAAAGTACTTGGGAAATAAAAATAAAAGAAATTTAAACAACTATAGCATATTTCTTTCAACCTTTAGCATCAATACACGGAAGGTTATTCGTGTGTATGAACGGATTTTGTTAAAAAATTAGCAGACATAATGTCTGTAATTTATTCAATCAGACATATATATATATATATATATATACATATATATATATATATATATATATATATATATATAAATTATTCATACAAAAAAAAATGAATCATTCATACAAAAAATATACTTCCATACCTGATGATGTCTGTAGGAACAGACGAAAGCTTGTAAAAAATTAAAAAGACCTTATGCAACTGGAATTTATAAACGGGGATCATATCATTCATATACAGGTTCCGGGTTAATGTATCTTATTAATATTGTTTGCGAAGATGTATTCTCACCATTTAAATCATTAACCTCTATATTTGTTTCTTGTATGAAAGATTCATGAATTTATAAATTATAATTGCACCTTTTAATTGAAATATATATATATATATATATATATATATATATATATATATAAAGAAATATAGTCTTAAGGTGTGCTATATTTATGGAATAAAGTGCTCAATATCAGAGATAGAGCGTGTGTAAATATAAAAGTGAACATAGAAGTCAACACTTAGAGGCGACAGTCTGTTTCATGCTATATGCAATCGTCAAGCCACCGTGGCTTGACGATTGCATATAGCATGAAACAGACTGTCGCCTCTAAGTGTTGACTTCTATGTTCACTTTTATATTTATATATATATATATATATATATATATATATATATATATATATATATATATGTGTGTGTGCGTGTGTGTGTGTGTGTATTTAACACTTGTAAGGCGTAAAATAATTAATTTTTTATATGCCAGTCGGCATACTTAAATAGTATTTAGGTCATCATTTTTTTATGGACTATTTATTATTATTTCAATTTTTCTCATATTTTTGAAAAAATAAACCTTCTTATCACTTAGATAAGAGATATTTTAATTAATTTTAGGGATGCTAAAACAAGAAAATTGTCTTTAATTCCTTTTCTTTTTCCAGTTCCAATCTTATCAGAAAATGTGTCTTACTTTTGATCTTCCGAGATGTATTTTCGTGCGCGAACGTTTGCGTATCAAAGTCATTGTATTCAACTGTTTTCCATTTGCTCGAAAGGTAACTATCAATGAAACTTTATTTCATTTTCTGGCAACAGATTATTTTTTCGGTTGTTTTCTGAAGTTGGGGGATTAAATACGGACACTTCTCAGTTAACGTCTGAACTGTTTAATAATTTCAGACTTACGACCAGCGATAAAAAAATAAAAATAAATCCGACCATTGTTCATTGCACGAAAACATTGACCCTGTTTAATTTATCTTTCTTTAAAACGAAAAAGTTTCCAGCATCTTTAGCGATGTGTCGTATATACGAGTACTGTACATGAGTACCATATATGAGGATATATAAGTACTGTTATGGTCCGGTTCCTTGTACCACGATGATAGTCGAAGTTAGAACCAATAAAGAAGAACTCGAACACGGATATGGAATAACACAGATATATTACAAACAGGAATATATACAGAGAAGTAGAAAGTGTTAGTACGAATAATCAGGTTTAGTAGTAATTGTCTGAACGCGACTCTGTTTCGGACTGCCTCTGACTCGACTGACTGACTCTCTCGCTCGCTCTGACTGAATGACAGACTCCTGACGGACCTCACTCCAGACTTCAGACTGATTTCCAGACTTCAGACGGAACTCTAGACTTCAGAGAACTTATTTTTTTGCTATACGTCTCACATAACAAGTGGCGATCTGGAAAACCCTTAAAGAAAAATAAACTCCCTACTTCCTCTTGAGGCTCAGAAATTTATTACGTATGGAATTGTCCATTATGTTATTATGGGTAAGGTCCCATAACAAGTACCATAATGAGTATCATACATGAGTACCATATATAAGTATCATATATGAGTATATATGAGTACCATAATGAGTGTCATAAATAAGTACCATTTATGAGTACCATATATGAGGATATATGAGTACCATATATGAGGATATATGAGTACCATATATGGGGATATATGAGTACCATATATGAGGATATATGAGTATCATATATGATATATGAGTACCATATATGAGAATATATGAGTACCATATATGATATATGAGTACCATATATGATATATGAGTACCATATATGAGGATATATGAGTACCATATATGAGGATATATGAGTACCATATATGATATATGAGTACCATATATGAGGATATATGAGTACCATATATGAGGATATATGAGTAACATATAAATAAGTGCCACCTGAGATATAATCTGATATAATCCCGGTAGACGTTCACAGGAAGGAACCTTATTGAGCCTTATGCTAAAATGACCAGCATTGAAGCCATCGTCATAAAAAATCAACTTCGATGGAGTAGGCATATAGTGCGAATGGATGTTAAACGGTTAACAAAGCAATTTTCGGTGCCGCTTTACCTTGTTATCTACAAGGAAAAAACATCTACCCCGTACAAATTTTTCTCGTTTTATCCTCTTTCGGTATGTACTGGTCGATGTATAGTGAATAGCTTCTTTTTTTTATTCCTTTTTGGATTATTTTACATTTGTCAGAAAATAGCCACCGGCTTTCAGGACTGTAGTAGATATCTTCAGCTATTTACTCTTTTCAACATAGTTGGTAAGCATGTTATCGGTCTGTACTTTCTTGGACATCTTACTCTTTTGGATAAAGGTAAATTTTCTTCGTGCTATAAACTGTAGCTTCTTTTAGATACATGCTAATTGCTGAGCTAGTCTCTAATAGTGGTAATTAGCTTGATGCAATTGCTAATGAAAGTCCCCATACGAATTCATTTCAATTGCATTTTATATGTGAGTTCTTCTTATTATTTCTCTTCGTTGCTGTCTTTATTATTACCTTTTGTGTCTTGTGGTTTTTATGCCGGAATAGATATTGAACTCAATGGAAGCCAGATGCAGGTCTTGATGCCACTCTTGGTCACCGAGTGGGAAAAGCACGTGACTTCACAACTGCATCTAGTTTGCAGGTGCGGGAAAGTTTTGTGATATTACGGTTACATAAACAACTACTAAGGAAATGTTGGGGGCAGCCATTCACATATCGCAGACAGAATGTAAAGTCCACGTACAAATCTGAAGTGATGAGGCTCGCAGACTCTTTTTACATCAGTTTTCTGTTGTAATGTTATTATTGTGCCTTGTAATTTCATCCTCCTCCTCTTCCTCTTCTTTTTCTTCTTTTTGTTGTTCTTCTTTAATTATTTCCATTTCTTTTTCTCTATTTTTCTAGTCTTTCTTATTTTTCTGTCTTCTTCCACTTCTTTGTGCTTTTAAATAGCTTTTGCTTAAATATCTTATGAGTAATTCTAAGTAACATGTGTTGTTTTATTACAGGCCACAGTGATTTTTCTCAATAAAAGGCTGCTTTGCAGAAGGAAACGCTCCGAAAAAGTACTGGTAAGAAATCTTTGACATTTTTTTTTTATCTCCCAGAAGTTTTATGAAAGAACATGCGCTCTTTGGCAGGGTTCGAATCTGCGTTCCCCTTTGCAGGAGAAACCAACATCTGATTGATTGTTAAAGTGCACTGGATTAGATGACGGGCACATTCCTTTAATAAGGTTTCTCGAGAATATGCAGGCTGTTAGACGAAAAAAAATACTGTTTAAAATACATACCGGGGCGTCTACTCAAATACGGGTAACCAATAAAAATAATGTTTGAAGTAATAAAAATATGTGAAATGAAAAAAAAAAAACTCTCTAGAAAATTACTTTTTTTACGTTTTATATACGACACTGAGCAGAAATGGTGAGAAGATTTTGCTTTAAGACAAATAGAACCTTACCTGACTTGAGGCTCTCCATAGCTTAGTGGCCTAAATCACTGGACCAGACGATGGTTTCTCCTATGAAGGGGGACACAGGTTTGAATCCTACCGGTGGGAACGTTTACTTTAATGAGTAGATGTAATAAATACTATTTAAAATAGACAGAACGTCTACTCAACTACGAGTATCCATGAAAAATAACTTTTGAAGTAATGAAAATATGTTGAATTAAAAAATAGAATCCATTAACTCTTAAAAAATGCAATCAATAGTAAATTTTCAAATCGTTTCCATTGTAAACCATTTTCTACGTATTTCTATTGTAAATTACTTTCAGTGCATGTTTATAGTAAACTATTTACACTGTATTTCTATAGTAACCCATTTCCAGTAAAAACTATCAGGAATTAATTGCAATGCATATCTATCGTAAAATAATTGATGCATTTGTCTAGTAAAATATTTGAAATGAATTTCATCTTAATATTTGCAAAGAATTTCTTTTCAGAATTATTTTAGCATATATCTATAGTAAATAATTTACACTACATTGCTACCGCAAATAATTTGTACCGCGTTTCTATAGTAAAATCCTTTGCAATGCTTTATTTTGTTAAAAGTTTTTAGTGTATATATCTATAATAAATTATTTTCTGCAGGAAATAATTTACAATATATTTTTACAGCTTAACGTTTTCTTATAATAACTTATTTGCGATGCATTTGTAGAACAGTATAACGCAAGTCCGATTGCAAATTTTCTCCCTTTTTTTCAAACTAGGCTTGAGCCATGAAATATATATATATATATATATATATATATATATATATATATATATATGATATTAGTGGTCAATAGATATATATATATATATATATTTATTTCCAAGAGGATAGAATCCAGGTAGAGCTCAATGTCTAGGACGGAGCAAGAATATAATATAAAAGACTCAAACTCTAATATTTCATGCTTATAATTTATTACATCGGGATCATAATCACGATCCAATTCATCAGACTTTCAAATTTCCAATGTGATAAATTATAACCATGGAAAATTAGTGTTTGAGCCTTCTGGGTTTTAAAGACACAGCTAAAATCATAATTCACGTTTCCAAGGTTACAGATTAATTCACTTCCACTAGACAGGGGTGTTTGAGTGTTCTTTATGTCTGTATTTTGATGCATCCGTTATTAGCTACGTTTTGGTAGGGGGTAGGGATGTATTCTTCAATGAAATCTGACATCCGTTAAATGCATGTCGTCTGCATTTTTTAAAAATTTTATTGTTAACGGCAAGAATTCTTACGGCATTTTTTTTATTTTTCTATTTAAAGATTTTTTTTTTGTTTGTTCAGGTTAGAATACGTTTTATTTAACTACAATTTTAAAAATATTTTCACTATTAATTTTTAATATACTACAGTGTAACCTGGATATAAGAGAGTTGTCGGGACCGGAGAAGAAATCTCTTATATCCGAGTTTCTCTTATATCTGGGTTTGGTCTATTTTGTTTAGGTAAGTATGGCTCTAATTTGGGACCAGATAAAATCTCTCTTATATCCGAGTCTCTTATATCAGGGTTACACTGTATATTTCTTTTAAGAACAAGTAAATGTATTAGAATCCCTTACAGTATGTTAGACTTAAAATTTTAAATACGACTTTAAAGTATTTTCACTGTTATTTTAATAGACTTTTTTTTTAGAATTATTACAGTATATAAGATTATATTTTTCCATTAAATATAAGTACGTATATTACGAGGTCACACTTTTTAAATTTATTTTTATTTTTAAATATTATTTAAGGAAAATTATTGACAATGACAGCATAAAATAGCTATTTCATTTCTCTGATTCAGTAAATTTTTGTTTTTTATAAACTTAGTAATATATAGTTTCTCATGTATGCACAAAGGACATGGCTCATTTAATGGCCTACATATTCTAGCTTTTCTTATTAATTTCCATTTTACTGTAGGTGTTTTATTTGATTCTTTTAGGTGCCAGAAGTACTTCGATAGAGATGTTTGATTTTTATATTTATTTAGCCTAAATGAACTATGATGTTGGTTGAATCGTTTTTTGAACTCTTGGCTTGTGCAACCTATATATATTTTTATGTTTTCAGGATTTTCAATTGAAGAGATATTGCATTGGTATACTAATGATTCAGTGCGACATTTATTTTGTAGAGGGCAATTTTGAGGGTTTCTATAGTTACATAATTTTTGTTTATTTTCATCAGTTTTTATTTTTATTTTTCCATTGTCTAAATTTTTTTGGTTTTGGTATAAGTGTTTATTTAAGATATTAGCATTTATTTTTATTAATAATTTTTTCGAAGTTTTCCATACAGCTGTAACTGTAAATTGAGGATGAAATGGAACTAATGTCTTTAATTTAATTACAAAATTAAATTCGGACCTTCCATTTTTGAAACATGGTTAGAACTGTGTAGCGGAAAAACCATATTTTAAATCAATTAATTTATAATATTAATGCTCTGTAAATTTACATTGAGCACTATTTTGTAAAAATAAAAATATCTATAAGAACACCGGATTATATATCTTACTGTTCTTTCTTTCTTTATATATATATATATATATATATATATATATATATATATATATATATATATATATATATATATATCGTCTAGGTAGGCAGTGCCTACCCTGAATAAAATAGATCAGCAGCTACATTTTCCTTCTGTGGAACAATATACACCTAATCCAAGAAAATTATGACGGTTACTCTGATTATTATACATAAAATACCAAATTTTTCTTTTGTAGATTTGTTACATAAAAATCACAAGCTACCTACCCTGAGTAATTACTGACTGATATATATATATATATATATATATATATATATATATATATATATATATATATATATATATATATACTAAATTAAACATTTCTTTTTTCTTTTCTTCGTATCAAAGGTTCCAGCTAAAAGTTACCGAATCGTCTATTTTTGGGTGTGTCCTCGGAGTGTTGGAAAGAAAACAATTAGAGTGAAATTGTTTATTAATAAAAAAATGATTGATCAATTTCGAAGATCATTTTTAGTGAAGGTAAGTTTTTTTATTTACCCCGGTGAAAATTATTTTTAATTTCTTTTCAATTAGTATTACAAATTACCCCATTCGACGACAAATATTCTACCCGATTATTGTTATTCCGAAGGTTCTTCTTAGGTACCCATATTTGTGTCTTTGTACCCCAAATAAGCGACGTTTAATAAATTTTTACGCTGTAATTTTCGTCATCTCTCTTCAAAGAACCATGGATGGCAGACATTTAAAACAAAGTCATTACTAATTGTTTTATCTCTGAATTTCCGGGGTGAAGAGTTATCATTATTTACACTATTTATATGTCCAGACTGTTTTCGTCATCTACGTCTCGGCCGTCGTGCTCTCTGGCCTTCATCAGATGTATATCGATCTGGGTGACCTACAGATAATTCTAAACTGAACACTATTTAATTTACAGGTGTAGACTGTTCTCGTTCCACTGCCCATGTTCAGTTCTTAATCCTGATGAAGCCAGGAGAGTACAACGGCCGAAATGTAGTGATAACAACAACAAACATTAGAACAATAGTAGTCCGAATAATAGCGTCAATAGTAATTTTGCATGTTTGAAAGCACGGGTTACATTTCGCATCCGGAAGGTTTGCGGCCATATCACATTGAAACATTGGTTCTTGTACGATCACCGAAGATAAGTTGTACCTGACCAGTTTCTATATGGATGAGAGCTTAAGAATATCAGGTGCTGTAAGTTTGGATGTGCGGATGGTGTACTGGATAACGGCTCGGATCTGGAAATCAATGTACCGATTTCGAAGTCCAGTAGGATTCGTTATTTTCACTTACGCGCAAATACGACCACGAAAGATATGAATCCATCTTTTCACCGTTCCTCTACCCAGCTGAATAGTAGAACTTGTATCAGTAAATCATTATCTACAAAAGAATTCTCCTTCACCGTTAGGTGACAGATATCAGTTCTCCAGTGAATGGAGGACGTTTTTTTTATTTATTTTGGGTACATATTTCGTATTTGTTGTTGTGTCGGGCTGAGTGATAGTTTGGTAGAGTGATAAGCCCATATTTTCTTTTAGACCTGAATTAATTTCCTCTAGTTAACTGATGCTTTTGTACAATTTAGGATTTGTGAGGTGGGATTATTATAGGCTTTTATTACTAATACTATTTTGTTTAGCTTTAAAAATAGGAAATTTTGATCATTGTAAGTAGACATTGCGGTTTAGATTTTTAAAGATCCCCCCCGCTCCACAGACATATTGTACATACTAGATTAAAAGCCGCCATATCAGGCGGCATTTAAGCTAGCTCCTGCGGAGGTCTCTTGATTGAGCCTTTATCACAATAAGTAGGGAAGAGTAGATACAGAACAACTCAAAATTGATCGCTGCATTTTAGTACTGCATCAATATTTAAGCTTACCTTTTAAAAGTTCAACGATAATTCTTCTACTGCCGCTTAATTTAAAGACAATTTGATGTACGTAGATCCTGACTTTCCGTGCAAACAATTATTTTTATTTCATGACTGACTTTCGTTGGATTTCACAATTTCCATCATTCCCAAATTTATTTCTATATCATAAAACTTGTTACCGTCGCAAAATATCGCGTAATAAAATCGCTAAAAGCAGTCGCAATAATAAAAACTTGGGAATCCAAAATTTCAGGATTACGGGTCCGGATCCGGCCCGGAATGATTTTAATTTGCTCATGGAGTTGGCCTGATTCCAAAATGGTAGGATATGCTGGGCTACGGCCTCGAGGAGTAATATTGTAAACACGAACAATTTTATTTTGAAACACTGCAATTTTTTCATTGGAACATGAGCTATTGAAAGTTAGAGAGTTGTGGTTCTTTTAATTATTTTTATCAGCCAAAATGGCGGAATCCAAAAATAATGACCGTAATGAAAACTCGAGAAGCCCCAATTTCGGGAATGCGGGCCCGGATCCAGGCAAAATGTTTTTAATTTACTCACGGAGTCGGCCTGATTCCAAAATGATATGATGCGTTGGCCTATGGCCTCTAGGAGTAAAATTGAAAAAGTGTGACCTAGTGACACACTGACATTCGCATTTATTATAGATGGGCATTTATTCGGATTTCATAGAGAAATTGTGGTATTATAGTAACTGTAGTAAGAATGGTACGCATAAATTTGTTGTTTGGGTGTAAGGAAAATTATAGTACGTTTGGGCTAGCTAAGTTAAATATAGGACAGTTGAAGACCAGCCTTCTCCATCTTGCCTTCTGGCCTTATGCCACATTTACTTAACGTAAATAAATAAAATGGGCCGTGCTGATTGTATGACGTGATTGCCGTGCGACATCGAGGATTTCTGAGTTGTGAAACTATTATTCATTGGAGAAATGAACAAAATTCAAATCTCATGCGGACATGAAAAAGAAAAAATTATTTTAAAAAAGCAGTCATTATTCAATAATTTTAGGAATTCAAGGATAAAATTCGGGTAATTTGCTTTTTAAGCCCCGCACTAAATATGTAATAAAAATTTGTCGAATAGTTATATTAGGTGTAAAATTACATGGTTAATTCGAAAATAACAAATAAATTTTAATAAAATCTACCGTTTAGGAGTTATCGACAATAAAATTTCGGACTCATTCGCGTTACGGCACGGCACGGCAGCCAGTACTGGCGTTGTTTCCATACATTCGCTGCTGATCAGATTTGCGCGGAAGATTATATTGTTAACGGCCTTTTTACAGTTCTTACTTGACTGAATTACTGTACAACTAAGGACTCATTGAGTGCGCAATAAAAAAGGTTATTCCGTAGCAAATATATGCAAATAAAACCCGTAATGGATGCCGCTACGCAAATGGGTCTGAAGTTCTATTGTCGATTACTCCAAAACGGTAGATTTTATCAAAATCTCTTTGTTATTTTCGAATTAAGCATGTAAATTTACATCTAAATATAACTATTCGGCAAATTTTTATTACATATTTAGTCCGTGGCTTAAAAAGAAAATTACCTTAAAATTCAAACCTATTTATAGAGACATGAGATGAATAAATGAACAAAAAGTAACAAAATCGCTGTCTATTTTTTATAAAATGTATATTTGCTTAAATTTTCTTTTCAGTTCATAGGACATACTGTGTATTTCACTAACGAAAAGAGGATAAACTTGCGTAGTAAGAAAAAACATGTAATGAAAATTCGTAAACCCGGCCGGTATAAAGTATGGATATCTACAGATGTGAAAATATGTGTGTCAGGTGAGATCTTTCTCAGTCGAAACGATTTATGTTGAAATTTTATGCGGTTCAATCTAAGACTAAGATTCAAACAGAGATTCAAATGGGAACAAACAGAAATATTCATGCCATTAGAATATTTTTAGATGAAAGAATCAAAGATTAAAGAAAAAACCAACAGTTAATAATTATTGAATAATACTTACACGTCAATCTATTATAGAACCATCCTTATTACATTCTTGCCGCGCCTTTCATTCCAAGGTCACGTCTCTCGCACCTCCTGTCCCTCAACCATATGAAGGTTTACGGTAATATTAAGTTGAAACACCGGTTTTTGTATGGGGAATTCAAAGGGATATCGTCTAGTCGTTATTCTTGATGAAGGCCGGAGAGCACTACGACCGAAACTTAGTAATAAAAAATACAGAGATGAGAATAATTGTCCGAATATAGTGTAAATACTAATTGCATGTTTTAAAGCTTACGGCTATATTACGTTGAAACACCGGTTAAGCAACACCGAGCCTGGTCAGTACTTAGACGAGTGACCGCTTGGGAATATCAGGTGCGGTAAGCTAGGATGTACTGATGGTGTAATAGATAATCGTTCGGATTTGTTAATCGGAGAACCGAGTTCCAGTTCCAGTTGTTTTCGCTATAGTTGCTTACGCGCAAATATCCTTGGGAAAGGTATGAATCCACCTCTTCTCCCTCCAACTATGGGTTAATTAGTAAGATGTGTATCACTAAAATCATTATTATTTCCAATGAAATAAAATAAATTTGTGCACAAAATATTTAGATTTCTTGAATGTGCGTGTGGTGTAAAGGATAACTGCTCGCAATTGGAAATCGGAGAGCCGAGTTCAAATTCCAATCGGGTTCATTATATTCACTTACGTGCAAATATCCTTGCGAAAAGAATGAATTCAACTCTTCTTCCCAAGCTATGGCTTCTTAGTAGTTAGTGTATCAGTAAATAGTTATCTTCAAAAAATTTTTAAATCCAAAATTATTAATATATAAAAAATTATTACAATCTAAAAATATTTTCTGGCTTTAAATAACCTACAAAAGGGTTGACAAGCCGTAAAAACAAATCGATCAATAAAAGAATCATATGAAGACCCTACTTTCTTAGTTTAAAGTATATAGAAAATTTAATACAGTAACTAATCTAACACTGTAAAGAAATATACATTTCAGTTTTTCTTCCATGCCATTAGGTAAGATACCGCCAGACGAACATCCTTAACTATATCGTTTGGTAACTATGGTAACTGTTCTGGAAAATTACCCTTAATCAGTGGTTAGTTGAAGTTAAGGAATGGTTTGTAAATTTTAACGCCTCCAAAACAAAACTGCTTTAATTTAATCACCATAGAGAACCATTTCTGCCATCAGTATGGCTGATGCTAACCACCAGGAGATCATCTCTTTGTGTCTTCTTGTGCTCACATTTTCCACTGGTATGAAGTAGAGAGATTATATTGAATCAAATTGCTAGGTCTGCTGCTAGGGAATTTCGTTCAGTGTATCATATCAGGCAATTATGCTTATCAAACTCCATCTTGCACATTTATAAATCTACTATTCATCCGTGCATTGAATATTGCTGTCAGATCTTGTCTGGTGCTCCTACCATATATTTCTAAATTCTTGACAAAATTCAAAGAAGGGTCTGTAATGTAGGTACCTTCACTAATTCGCTGAAAAAACAGCAAATCTTGATGAAAAAAGTCCCAAAATTAATAACAAAGTTTTATCGTCAAAATGTTTTATTCTATTATTAAGAGTGTTTTTTTTTTTATTATTTTATTAAATTTTTATTCCTTTCTAGTACGTTAGAAATTTTGGTTAAAATCCCGTTTGTCAGCGTTTGGACTAATATTTAGTATTGAGGTTTTAGTGTCCCTTTTCCGGTAAAAAAACATAGATTTGGAAATTCTTGTAAAAATCAAATAATTGTCGCATTTTAAAATTTTCAGGACTTATTCACAAATGAATTTTGAATTTTGAAATCGCTCTTTTAGAAATATTTTTTTTTATATATTTTACTCTCCACACTAAAGGAATGGTTTGTAAATTTTAACGCCTCCAAAACGAAACTGCTTTAATTTAATCACCATAGAGAACCATTTCTGCCATCAGTATGGCTGATACTAACCACCAGGAGATCATCTCTTTGTGTCCCGAAATTTCGAGAAATTATATTTTGACTGCAAAATTTGTTTTATTAGTTAAAAGCAGGCCACCTTGGAGAATGTAAATTCTTAATTCTTTTTTCAAACTGCTACTCATTTCCTAAAATTCTGCTCAGAACCGTAAAATAAAAATGGAATAAAACTATGACATTATTTAATTAGAGGAGCTTTTAACTGCTTTTATGAATAAGAATTATTAAGGACACTATTGTCTTAAAAGTTTTTTTGATGAATAATGCATTTTTATAAGAATTGTTTTCCTTTTTGTAATTTTAATTATTTTTTAAATTTTAACTGTAATAATTTAGTAAGTTTTAAATATTTTAAATTTCTGCATTACTTTGCGTTAGTTTATATTGTTATTAAGCGAAAACTATACTTATATATTGAAAAGCTTAATACAAATTATGCACCAAGATTTTCAAAATAATTTAAAAAACATTTTTATATGTAAAAACATGCCCTTTTTGAAATTAGAAAATAAGAGCGATGACTATGCTAAATTTAAATTCAATATTTTTAAAATTAGATTACGGAGAATATTTTCCAACTATTTAAAGATTACTGTGTACTTAAATATATATAAAAAAGGCGCTCACCCGTCATTTTTTAAAATTATGTTTTACAGATAAAGTCTATGTAGAACAACAATAAACCTGTCATCACTTGTTATCGCTCGTCAATCACGTAAATATGGCTACTTTCGGTTAAAAACACAGCTGCTGTTTTTAAAAATTAAATTCTGTGTTATTTTAAACTTAAAGTAAATAATATTTGTTTCAAAACATTAATTATACTTTCAGTCATCTTATATTTCTTAAATAAAGTTTCAGAAAAATATATTCTATTTTTGGAAGATTTTTAACACAGAGAATTACAATGTGACAAAAGACGACTAAAAAAGGTGCTTATCAGCTATGTTAGGAAGCATAATACGATTCCACACAATATAATTTCGTTTTGAAATACACTAGAGTATTTTGCTTACTGAAAATAGTAAATTGAATCCTTTAGCTTTCAATTAAAGCTAAAATAAAAGCTTCAAGAAAGCCTTTTCATTTTTGAAAAATTCATTTCAAACCTTAGGTATCGCGAATTAGTGGCGGTTCCTACTGATTCTAAACTGGCATATCGACTTCAGTCACTTTCTGACCGACGTGAGGTGGCTTTCCACTGTCTTTTCTACAAATAGTTTCAAGTCAATTGTTCTAATGAGGTTTTCTTCTTGGTGCCTTACCTGCATGAATTTAAGCGTGTTACTAGATTGGCTATTAGGTCTCGCCACTTTAGTGCTGAACTAAGTAGATGTTAGTATGTTCTATTCTCATAGTTTCTTTTATCGCCTTTCTCGCTAGTGGAACTCGTTTCCGATTTTTTGTTTCCCTGTTACCTACAACCTGCAAAAATTTAAATGCAATGTAAATAGCTATCTTTTGTCTTCCTGAAGCCTGTTGTTTTATTGTCCTTACTCCTCACTTCTCATCACCAGTAATTCTTTTTCAATCGCAATAACCCATCGTGTCACAGTGGTACATACTTAGGGCGAAAGGATAATAAAAAACAACAAAAAATATCAAAACAAACTTAGAACATTGGCCGCTGTTGACGCCAGCTGTTGAATATGACTGACGTATTGCTCGTCTTATCAAGATATCAGCAAGATACAAAAAAACCTGGGGACATTTAACTTCAGACAACAAAAAATAAACCCTTGCATTCGTATGTAATTCTCATGTTAATTTTATTCCACGTAAAGCGTACATGTTACTTCGATGTAAGTGACTTAGATTTTGATAACATAAAAAAATTCCAAAAACAAAAAGAATGTTAGTTGGTACTAATGGCATCTTTCTACCTTCTTGACACCACATAATCAAAATTGGTGCTACTATCTACCGTCCATTTTCGACTTTTGTACAATATCTATTAGGTTGGTGCAAAAATAATGTCGTTTTTTGACGTTTAACTTCAAAAGAAAAACCACATTACTTTTGCACCAACCTAATACTATTCATTTTCTACTATGGTATGATAGTTACTAACTCTTGGCAGTCTGAAATATGTTAGAGTTAAAGGCTGTGAACGGTGAATTGGTTATTTATTAAAAATCGTTAACAATTTTTCATACAAAAAGAAAAAATAAATATAATGAAAAAAATCATCAAATAGTGATTTTAATGTTTGTAAACTGATTTGATGTTAAAAAAAAAAAACAGTAAACAGGTCATCTTTTTTCCTGATCATTTTACAGTAACTCACCGGGGTTTTTATAACACCATTGGACTCTACTTTGAGCAATAAGAATGTCTAATTACTCTCCAAGCTTAATAGAAGAATCGTGATGAAATCGATCATAAACGAAGATGACATCATTAATTAATCATAGCAAAAGATCGGAAGATCATGAAAGATTGAAATAAAATTCAAATATATATATATATATATATATATATAACTCCAGGATCTTTTTGTAACGTACGCAAGATGATCTTTGCTTTCTCTAACCTTCTAAATTTCTGTCCTGGAGTAACAAGGTGCCGCACAGGTTTCACGTACGATTCCATTTTCAAGTCTTTTTTCACTGTTCTTTGGACTGACGTAGGTGAAACTCCTCTCTCACGAGATAAACGTTTTATGGATTGATATGGATCTTTTCTAATTGATCTCTTTAGCTCTAAGTTGAAATAATGATCCCTCTTGCTGTTGCGACATCCTGATCCAGTTTCCCCTCTCTACTGTTCCCTCTGAGGAAGAACCAAAACGGAGGTTGGAAATGAAAGGTAATCTTTATAACATCAACTAAATACAATACTAGCCAGCGGCGTGAAGTAGGTAAACCACTGCTAGTGGTAGGCTACATAGACAGCATATTACCCTCCCCCCACTTGTAATAGTGTCCAACGTGTTTATGAGGATTGGGACATACCCATTAGTATTCACTGATATGGTATATAACACTTATTCCCTGTCTTCTTATGGTTCTTGAATAGACTGAAGATGAAAGCCAGAGTATGAATGTTCTTACCATTACTGAAGGCCTGAATGATCTTTTTTCTCTCACTTTGCTCAGTTGATAAGACAGTGGGGTTGACACAAAACGATTTTAACTTGTTCTCTTTTTAGCTGAATAACTCAAAAGGGTTTGTCAGTGATTTTTACAATAAATCATATCAAAATGGGTAAACGTCTTGTCTGAAAGCCTGGAAAAAAGAAACTCAATTAGTTTAGTATTTTTTAAGATATTAAACATTTTATGAGATAGGCAATTATGCTGCCGCACGATTTGGGCAATTTTGCTGTCTGGTCATATCATATATGATAGGATACTCAAGGTCCTAATGTACAGCCAGTTAGATCAGGGCTACAGGAATGTAGAACGCCCATGGCTTAGATACAAAGACAAGCCGAAGAGCAACTTGTCAGCTGTTAATATACCTCATAACACCCTTGAGCACTTAGCCTTGGAGCGTGTAGAGATAAACGTGTTTTAGTGGTTTTCAATCTGCTAGTCTGAATCGTCTTCAAGAAGCGAGAGCAAGATTTAAAGGGTCAGCCAATCTAACAGTGACCTCATCCCACAATCCTCACTCTTGCTCCATATGCTTCTTGGCAAATCACTTGCGTGACTTAAGTGCAACTTAAGATTATCGTACAAAATTCATAACTGAATCAATTGGTTAAGTTGTCAGATTCTTGTACGTTCAAACCGACGCTAAAATCCATTATATATAAATATATATATATATATTTTTTTTTTCAGGTGACATCATGGCAATTGTGTTTCGAAATCTTGGAAAGCTTGTGCGTCTCCCAACAAACTGTGGCGAACAAATTGCATCAATATTCGCTTGGAATGTTTACATGTATGCTTACTTACAGTCCCGAAAAGCTCTTTCCAGAATACAAAGAACAAGGCTTGAAAGCTTAATTAAAAGCGGTAAGGAATTCAGTTTTTCGGTTATCGCAATTTACTAACAAAATCAAGTCCAGTATTGGAAGTGCGTTGACCTCATCATCATCGTCATCATTAACATCATCCAGTTGTATGTTTTACAGATAAAGTCTATGTAGAACAACAATAAACCTGTCATCACTTGTTATCGCTCGTCAATCACGTAAATATGGCTACTTTCGGTTAAAAACACAGCTGCTGTTTTTAACACAGCTGCTGCCTCTTCCTCTCCTTTCTTCCTATGTGACGTGTCCTTTCAGTACGAAGGCGATCACGGCTCTCCACCTCCTTCAATCCGTTGCAGCTCTCGAAAAGTTCCTTCCCTCTGCCACCTTCCCCAGACCACGTTCTGTCATTCACTTGCTTAAGGCCGCTAGGTATGTCATGCGTTGTTTTCCCTTGTCTCTCTTTCCTTCTATTCGACCCGTGAGTATCAGATTCTCCAGGCGCTCTTTTCTCATCATGTGTCCCAGAAACTTCAGCTGCCTCTTCCCTCTCTTTCCTTATATTCAACCTGTGAGTATCAGATTCTCCAGGCCCTCTTTCCTCATTATGTGTCCCAGAAACTTCAGATGCCTCTTCCCTCTCTTTTCCTCTATTCGACACGTGTGTATCAGATTCTCCAGGCCCTCCTTCCTCATTATGTGTCCCAGAAACTTCAGCTGCCTCTTCCCTCTCTTTCCCTCTATTCGACCCGTGACTATCAGATTCTCTAGGCCCTCTTTCCTTATTATGTGTCCCAGAAGCTTCAGCTGCCTCTTCCCTCTCTTTCCCTCTATTCAACCTGTGAGTATCAGATTCTCCAGGCCCTCTTTCCTCATTATGTGTCCCTGAAACTTCAGCTGCCTCTTCCCTCTCTTTTTTTATATTCAACCCGTGAGTATCAGATTCTCCAGGCCCTCTTTCCTCATTATGTGTCCCTGAAACTTCAGCTGCCTCTTTCCTCTCTTTCCCTCTATTCAACCCGTGAGTATCAGATTCTCCAGGCCCTCTTTCCTCATTACGTGCCCCTGAAACTTCAGCTGCCTCTTCCCTCTCTTTCCTTATATTCAACCCGTGAATATCAGATTCTCCAGGCCCTCTTTCCTCATTATGTGTCCCAGAAACTTCAGCTGCCTCTTCCCTCTCTTTCCTTATATTCAACCTGTGAGTATCAGATTCTCCAGGCCCTCTTTCCTCATTATGTGTCCCAGAAACTTCAGATGCCTCTTCCCTCTCTTTTCCTCTATTCGACACGTGTGTATCAGATTCTCCAGGCCCTCCTTCCTCATTATGTGTCCCAGAAACTTCAGCTGCCTCTTCCCTCTCTTTCCCTCTATTCGACCCGTGACTATCAGATTCTCTAGGCTCTCTTTCCTTATTATGTGTCCCAGAAACTTCAGCTGCCTCTTCCCTCTCTTTCCCTCTATTCAACCTGTGAGTATCAGATTCTCCAGTCCCTCTTGCCTCATTATGTGTCCCAGAAACTTCAGCTGCCTCTTTCCTCCCTTTCCCTCTATTCAACCCGTGAGTATCAGATTCTCCAGGCCCTCTTTCCTCATTACGTGTCCCTGAAACTTCAGCTGCCTCTTCCCTCTCTTTCCTTATATTCAACCTGTGAGTATCAGATTCTCCAGGCCCTCTTTCCTCATTATGTGTCCCAGAAACTTCAGCTGCCTCTTCCCTCTCTTTCCTTATATTCAACCTGTGAGTATCAGATTCTCCAGGCCCTCTTTCCTCATTATGTGTCCCAGAAACTTCAGATGCCTCTTCCCTCTCTTTCCCTCTATTCGACTCGTGAGTATCAGATTCTCTAGGCCCTCTTTCCTTATTATGTGTCCCAGAAACTTCAGCTGCTTCTTCCCTCTCTTTCCCTCTATTCGACACGTGAGTATCAGATTCTCCAAGCTCTCCTTTCTCATTATGTGTCCCACGAACTTCAGTTGCCTCTTCCTGATGTTAAGTATAAGCCTCCTCCTTGTTTGCATCCTCTGTAAGACCTCATCGTTGCTCACATGCTCGGTCCATGATATCCTTAACATCCTTCTGCAGACCTATATTTCCAAAAATAACCCCAGAACATTCGAGAAAACAAATCGCCCTAAAAAAAAAACTAAAAGATTTTTTGTCTCTGATACTGGAAATAGTATTGTTACATTATCCTTGATACTCAAAGGAGAGAGAGAGGGGGGAAAAGGGAAAGAGAGAGAGGGGGAAGGAAAGAGAGAGAGGGGGAAGGAAAGAGGGGAAAGAGAGAAAGGGAGAGAGAGAGAGGTGGAAGAGGGAAAGAGATAGAAAGGGGGGAGGGAAAGAGAGAGAGGGAAAGAGAGAAAGAGAGAGAGAAAGAGAGAGGATGGGAGGAAATAATCATATCGTTTAGCACACAATTTTCACCCGCGCACGTATACGCACAAATACACACACGCATACACAGGCAAACATGCATACACACGCGCACACACGCACGCATACACAGGCACGCACCCACACACATATACGCACACACGCAGGTAAACAGAAAGAGAAAAATCAACGCCAAGAATAAGAGTATCCCAACTAGCGCATAAACTGATTACATCATCAAAGTTACTATAAAGAAAATAGAAAATGAGAAAAATGGCAGTT
The DNA here is from genome assembly GCA_963932145.1 of Acanthosepion lycidas. Lineage (NCBI taxonomy): Eukaryota > Metazoa > Mollusca > Cephalopoda > Sepiida > Sepiidae > Acanthosepion > Acanthosepion lycidas. The sequence goes on along the minus strand of OZ010603.1, from coordinate 88,546,894 downwards.
AATTGCTGAAACCTCCTGAAGAGTGGATGGAACATTTACCAAAAAGTTAATCTACTAAACTCTAGAGTCGCAGTGCCTATAACAGTGATAAATTACATCTATTTGTATTAATCTCTCTCTCTCTCTCTCTCTCTCTCTCACACACACACACATACTCACATATATTGAGCATATACTCCCTGATATTGAGCACTTTAAACCATAAATATAGCATATCTTAAAACGATATTTTATTATATATGTGTATACTAGCTTAAAAATACACCCCATCGGGTGGCATTTAAACTAGCTACCGCGGAAGGCGCTTGATTCGGCCTTCTACTTGTTCAGGAGTTTTCAGAGTCCCTAAGTCTTTTTCATATTGTCAGCAGTAGGAGCTCTCCTAGCTGCCATTTGATCTGGGTTTTCATCTGCACGAGACTTTCTTTTCCTCACTGCAGCCTCGGTTCTTTTAATTGCAACCTGATTCTCTGTTGGTAGAGATATCTTTTTGCGAGGCATACTGCTACCGTACGCGATAGGCAACAATAAACTACAGAAGAACTCAAAATTGATTGTTGCATTTAACTATTGCATTAATATTTAAGCTTACCTTTTAAAAGTTCAACGATAATTCTTCTGTCGCCACTTAATTTAAAGACAATTTGATGGGCGTAGGATCTTTCTTTCCGTACAAACAATTATTTTTATTTCGTAGGTGACTTTCACTGGATATCGCAATTAATTTCGATTATTCCCAAATTTATTTCCAAGTTATAAAAATTGTTAACGTACAAAAAATTAATCGCATAAAATCACGTAAAAAATCGCTGGAAACAATCGGAATGAAAACTTGGGAATGCAAAATTTCTGTAACATGAGCTATTGAAAATTAGAGAGTTGTGTCCCTTTAATTGAAAAAGCATGACATTCGCATTTATTATATATATATATATATATATATATATATATATATATATATGTTTTATTATCTCAGATGTTATTTTTAGTGGATACTCCTATTTGAGTAGACTCTCCGTTTATTTCAAATGCTGTATATTTAATCTACTGAAGTGTGTGCTCGAGAAATGTGCATCCAGCATGATTCGAACTCGCGTCCCCTTTTGCAGGCGGAAACACCGTCTAATTTCGTATGCGAAAAGCGTCATAAAGCAAGGCTCCATTTTTTTTAAATTTTTTGTCAGGAAATAAATATGTCGGATTAAAAAAATAAATTCTTTGTCCCTCCCTCTTTCTCTCTCTCTCTATACATACATACATACATACATATATATATATATATATATATATATATATATATATATATATATATGGAGCTTCAAAAGTAGGTACACAGTAAGTATTATACCATACTATACTACAATACATTTAATTCGTTAAAATAATTTTTAATCTTTTTATTTTCATAATCTTTATTATAATACTTTTGTTATAATTTTTGCTTTTCAATAAATAATGATAATAAATGTTTTGCAAGTAAAGATGAGTGTGTGAACAAAGGGTCAAAGAGTCTGAATATTTGACGGAATGAATTGTTTATTTTTTTTATATTTGTAGAATAAATACTATACGTTTCATTTTTAATAACTGTATGCCTACTTTTGCACATACATGTATTTTCATATGCGTGTAGGATATAGAATATGAACAAAAGTCTGTAAAATAAGACAAACTGTTTTATCGACTACACGTCGTCAATAAAGAATTTTTCCACTTTGTCTTATTTGTCAAATATATATTGTTGTATAAAAGTAAGTATCATAGCCGATACTGTGGTTTGAAACTAGATCGTCGGTGAGTAACATGGGCGACTCCATTATTAAGTAGATCATGTGATCATAAAGGAAGTGAACAAATAGGAAGTAGCGTGATGACTATAAGATCACTATTCACTCTTCTTGTCTATCCACCATTGCTATACGTTCACTCTCTCCATTCTTCTATTATACGGATTACGATTCTTTTCTGATCATTATACTATTTGGCGGTTAGTACTTGAACAAGTATTACTAGTGTGCATATTACTTGAAGGCGTTACTACTACTACCGACGTCTACGAAGTTTCGAATATAACGAGCATTTTTGGAAGTGATAACGTGCTTTCACTTGACGTAGCACAGGTGACAAGCGAAGCCGTCCAACATCACAATACATATATATATAGAGAGAGAGACATGTCATGGTATTTATTTTTATTTCAATCCTCTTAAATTCATGGATCAATTTCTTAGTGCTGTTTAAACTGTTTAAGAAAGCTGTCGCAGTTTTGGCTATTTCTTTATTTTTCCAATTATTTTCAATCTAATCCATGATCATCTTCAGGCGTAAATTGCTAAGACGAAAAATTAATGTAATTGATAGTTTCAATTATTTTTGCAATGAAACCCTCTCTCCGTTAGAGTCAAATAAAAAATTAGCTATTAAGTAAGGGAGATAACTTAGTAAGGGAGATAACTTAGTTTATATTTTTTTTATTATTAATGTTTTAAAATACTCAACCTGCAATTTGACAAAAAAAAAAAAAAGAAAAAAAGTATCCCAAAACATTGCTTTTATAGGCATTTTAAAACATTGTTGCTATAAAGATTAATCTTATTTAGTGTTTTCATTGGTTTCATTTTTTTTTATTTAGAGTTCTTCAAGCATTTTCTTTTATATAAAAAGAAAATTTCGTGGATTTCTAACTTTTCAAAATGTAAAAAAAGAACTCCAGTATCGCGACATTGCACGCTCCAAAACATATATTCACCTCTCAATAAATAGCATAATTTAATAAAACATCTACACGTCGTTTTTCTTAGTATTTGCCTATATATAAGAAAATTGTTCCATGAAGATGACAATTTGAAATTGTCGAAAGTGTTTGGCATGTGTCTTCCATCTGACAACAACTCGAATATAAGGATCTTATTATTCAATGAATTGATAGTAAGCTAATGTCTCATTATGTTCTGTTGGCGAAGTGATTTCGCCATTAATCACATTAATATTGCTATTTAATTCCTTGTATAAATTATTTCTCTATGAAATAAAATAAAAGCTGCAAACTCTAATATATATATATATATAATATATATATATATATATATATATATATATATATATATATATATATATATATATATATCCAAGTATAGGATTGGTGCACATGAATAAATTCCAATAACCCAAAAATACTATTCTTAAAAGAGTGCCCAGTATACAGTAGAGTAATTTATTCGAAAATTATAACATATATATAAAGATCTATGAGATATATATGATATTTGAAACATATATGGTATATAATATATATATATATATATATATATATATATATATATATATATATATAATATCTATATTATATATAAGACATATGATCTATACGATATATATACATATATACACATATATGTAAAATGTGCGTGTATATATATATATATATATATATATATATATATACACGCAGTTTTTATATATATTATTTATTTATTATATGTGCGCCGTACTTATTGGAAAGCGCTCAATATCAGTGATAGAGCTAACATATGCTATATAATAGATATGTATAGCATATACGAAAAGGAACTTAATACACAATAAATTTAAGTATGCGAAAATTTGTAAATTCAGTATTGTTTAGAATCCCTGGTCATAATTATACAGAAAACTGATTTATTAATTTAGGTTAAGCTATTTATAAGGAAAAATCGGATTACTGGGTGTTCAATTCAATTTAGGTTAAACTATTTATAAGGAAAAATCGGATTACTGGGTGTTCAATTTAGAAGCTTTACTGGTTAATAAATATATTTTCTCAATGTTTAAATTCGAGTTTTAGGAGGGAAAAGAGTGTTAATCATTTTCTGGCTGTGAGTTTTTACTTTTTTACCATACCACAAGAAATGGTTGCCTGCTTTTTCAAAGCTTGTATTCCGTTTGAGACTACCTCGCTGAACTATAATTTGTAATTACAGACTACCAAAGCCAGTTATGCTACCAGCTATACGATGGATCGTATACTATATTCAAATATCAGGGACGTGGAAATGTGTGGTAGGTGATATTTTATTTGATGTAAAGAGGGATTTTATTACACTGAGATTAATAATTGAAGTGTCTGTGAATGGATTAAGTGTGTGTTAGAAAAATCATTTAATCACAACTTACGACAACTCATGTGACCATTTTTGTGTATTTATAGAACCTTATTTCTAAGGATATGTGGTTAGTGTAACAGTTAGGGACACAGAAAAAGTTATCTTCGAATTAGCTCGGGGTTACCAATTTTGTTGCGGAATTTTGGCAACTCGCAAAAAAGAAAAAGCCGAAAAAGGTTTTTAAATACAAAAATATAGAATATTTCTATTTTTTTGTGTTTTTACAACTAAATTTTTCTTAGTGTGTATGATTAAAAGGGATTTCTTCGTGTTTATGTGTTAGAAAAAAGAGGTAATGGAGAAAGTGAGAAGAAAGTGTAAGTATTACATAGCTTGGTGAAGAAGACGGGTGAATGGGTAAGGGTATGTCTTTTAAGCCGAGCGCTCTGAACTGTCGCAGTCCTTTGCCGTCTGTATCGATTTACAGGCTTTATGCGACTAGAGCCTTTGCTTAAATACCATTCAAAGGGACTACGTAGTATGCTTTTTAAAATTTTTGGTGTGAACACGACACATTGGTTTAAAAATGTTAAATACTTATTTTCAAAGCATTAATTTATTGACTGGAACGATGCGTGATTCTCCAAACCAGAAATCCTTTTTTTTGACATTTGGAGTTTGACTGTGTTTGCATTTATTTCCGTCTGAAGGTGAAGGAAAGGGAAAGAAAAACAAAATTGTTTTTCTACTACAATAAATTGTTTTGATAAACGTGATTTTTTAACCAATGGCTACTCGAGCCGGTTGAAATCTGAAATTCTTGGGTTGACCGCCAAAATCATTTGGATAAATTGAAGTCGACGTTTGGCTCTAAAAATCCCTGCAATACGACCATCTACAGGATCGGAAGACACGGTCCCGGGATCGGGAGACGCGTCGGCTTCCATAGCAGCAAAACACCTGACTAAGCGTAGACTCAAAGAAACCTACTCCTCATCGAAGTCTTGACAACCAAATTGTCGTTTTTACGATTGAATTAAGTCATATTTTCAACCGACTACTCTAACAAAATAATCGTTTTCACGGTAGAGAACAAGTAGTGTTCTCAAAACAACACTTTATTTTGAAGACTCTGAAATCACGAACGGATTCTGTCATAAACTTCAACAATTTACATCAAATCACAAGAACTATTAAGAATATTCATATTATATACCTTCAAGATTGGCATATATCATGTTATTTGATTGATTTTGATTGCAAACTTGGTCTTTCCCCCACAACTACACCTAGCCTTATTTTTTACATTTTTTTAAAATCGGTATCACCCCATGCAAGGCAGTAGATAGCGATTGACATTACATTTAAATTTTTGCAGATTAAAGTTGGCTGGAAAGCATGGAGCTGGAAGGGAGTTCCACAAGTGAGAAATGCGAGAAAAGAAACTGTTAGCATAGAACTTAAAAAAAGTTACTTGCTCAGAAATTTATTATCCCCTTCTCGGGTGCATGAACCACGAATTGTGCATTCCTAATATTTAGTAAGATTTGTTTTTATTTTAGTTTAATAAAATTATTTTGGTTTTTATACAGTGTTACCCGGATATAAGAGAGTTGTCGGGACCGGAGAAGAAGTCTCTTATATACGGGTTTAGCTTATATCCGAGTTCTCTTATATTAGGGTTTCTCTTATATCCAGGTTTGGTCTATTTTGTTTAGGTAAGTATGGCTCTAATTTGGGACCAGATAAAATCTCTCTTATATCCGGGTTTCTCTTATATCCAGGTCTCTTATACCAGGGTCACACTGTATCTCACTGAATATCTCTCGTCATTTATTTTTACGGTGCGACTTGTTGTCGCTTGATCGCCATTCTATCAGCATTTCTTAACCGAACCCAGAAACAACATACATTAATAGGTTTCTCTTTTATCCCAATATGAGAAAGAAGATATAACTGACTGATTTACGTAGAGAGAGAGATGGAGACCCATGTACGAATGGGGTCTGGAGATTCAAGAGAGAGAGAGTTCTTTAAACAGTGGGAGATGTTCGGGGGCATAAACTCCCATGCTATTTAGAGTCCTTTTTATGGAAAGTAAGGTAGCCAGGAATCGAGAAATCAGAGGAGGGGATTGAAAAGTTAAGTTTGGTTCTGCAGATAGCTAGGATGTCCGGAGACTTTTCGAAGAGGAACGATTCCAGACTGCAGAATTTGGTACGAATACCACTAATGCTGGAGAAAGAAAGATTAAGTGGTTTAGGTGTTTTTAGTTGAGCTGGTTTAGGTTTATATCTTTGGTTCTTTATAGTCATGGTGTGTTATATTGGTAAAAGAAGACCTAGGGTAGTAGTAGAAATCAGTTATCTAATGTAACATATGCAAGAAAGGAACTGGTGCAGATTGCATCACAGTGTGGCCTCGGTGTTGCCTACCGGAGGTGCTTTCAGGAACACCCTTCCACGGCGCTGCTAGATCTCCGATATTAAGCAACTGTTGATCAGAACAGTTCTCAAGACACTACGCAAGAGTTCGGGCTCCTAACTAGCAACCAGAAAACTGCCAACTCTGTACCCTCAGTATGAAGAGACGTTGCCACCATCCGTGCATATCATAATAAAAAAAAAAAAAAAAAATGACAGCACCACTGATAAGGCATGAGAAGAGGAAAGGAACCGGGAACCCCTTCCTGAACGAGAAACAAGGGATAAGCCTCTACTCCTGTTCCGTATGTGTGTGTGTTTACATGTATGTATAGATGGTTTGTTTTCCTTTAAATAGTCATATTTATACATTATCTATATCTTTATAACTTTATCAGTATATCATTCGAGCCTGCTTTGAATATTACTGCCACATCTGGTCTGGTGTTTCGTTATGTATCTAGAGATTCTTGATGAAATCCAAAGAAGAATCTGCAATATTATCGGTCCTGACTTGGCATCTCGGCGTCAGTCCCTTTCCCATCGCCGTAATGTAGCTTCCCTGTGCCTTTTCTATAAATACTTTCATGGTAATTGTTCGGATGAATTTTCCTCCATGGTGCATAGACTTTGTGAATTTAAGTGCAGTACTAGATTGGCGACAAGATCTCATTTTACAGCTGAAATGCAGCTAGATGTAACCGTAAATTTCTTGCTAACATTTTCTTTTATCGCACCTCTCGCTTGTGGAACTTACTTCCGGTTCCATGTGTTCAAAAATTGATATGCAGTATCATTCGTTATCTATTGTTTTCTTAATTCCTGTTCTTTTATCGTCCTCCTTAATAGTAGATTTCTCATATTTTGTAACACTCTGTAAACCCTTGTGTCTTAGTGGCTTTATTGCCTTGTTTGGTAAGAAATGATTTAAAAAGCAAGCTTAAAAATGTATAAGCATTCATTTTTTTTATTATCACGATTGAGCAAAGAGAAAATTATATTGCGGACTAGATTTGGAATTCGGAGATTTTTGTGTTTATTTTGCTATAGTTTGTGTTTAATGGAAAATGTTCAGACGCATTACATTCTTCTGTTCTCCAATTTCTAACCCCATTGTTAAGACCGCCCAAGCCGCGTACCCTTCCCTTCGTATTCCATCAGTGCGTGGTTTACGGCCACATTAATTTGAAATCCCAGAAGTTAAGCAACATCGAGTCTAGTCAGTACCTAGATGGGTGTCCGCTTGGGAATGCTAGGTGCTGTAAGCTTCGATGTGCGGGTGGTGTAATGGATAACGACTCATAATTGGAAATCGGAGAGCAGAGTTCCAATTCCAGACGGGTTCGTTATGTTTACTTACGCGCAAATACCTATGGAAAACGTATCAATCCACCTTTTCTCCCCGCAGCTATGTGTTAATTAGTAGAGCTTATATCAGTAAACTATTATTATTTTCCCCAAATTATTACCATGTCAAAATATTTTCTAGTTTAAAATAACATGTAAAAGGTTGACAATCCGTAACAATCAAATCAAATTAGTGAGAAGTACCACTCAAACCACTTCCTCTCACGAACCACTACTTTGTGAAACCGAAACCCAAGAGAATGTTTTAACCGTTATCTTTCCTCCATATCCCCTTAAACTGTGCCTTACGGTTCACATAAAACTACTTCAGTAACCCTCTATCTCGAGTGACTCTTAGGCCTTGAATAGGGTGAACGGTATTAAAAAAAATAATGTAAGACAAGTTTTGCTTTTTTGTTCAAACCTTGTATATCATCACTGTCTTTATTTCAGGCTGACTGCTTTTGTACTGGAAAACTTTCAGCAAGTAATTGATAATAAAATCAATGTTCAGATTGATGAGAAAAAAATGAGAAGCTCTTTAAGCTGGTTGCTCGAAAGACAAAATGCTGACGGTAGTTTTCAAGAGACGGGACGCATATTTCACCCACAATTGCAGGTAAGGAAATCTGATAAAATTAATAGTCAGAGTCAAAAAATGTTTGAAAGCAACAAAGACAAAATTCCGTCGTCATTGCCTTTAAAATTGTCTTGCGAATACGTCGATACAGAAATAGCAATACATTGCAAACGCTATTTACATTATTCGGACAATTGTCCTCATCTTTGTTACCATATTTATCATAACGTTTCGGCCGTTGTACGCTCTAACCGACTGAAGAAGGCCGGAGCGTACAACGGTCGAAACGTTGTGATAAATATGGCAACAAAGATGAGGACAATAGTCTGAGTAATGTAAATAGTGTACATAATACCTTATCTCAGAAATATAGACAGAGGAATTGTAAACGTTTACCGTAGATTTAAAACGATTTAATACAGTCCTGTCATTGACAAAAGTTTAAGACCACCTTATACTTTTATTATCTTAAAATTAAACAACACAATAACAAGTCATTTATAAGAGACTGAAATGGATAGCGGCTCGGATTGAGAAATCGGAGACTCGAGATCGAATTCCAGTCGAATCCATTACATTCACTTACATGCTAATACTCTTGGGAAAGGTATGAATACTCTTTTTCTCCGTCCCAGCTATGGGTAAATAGCAAACAGACCGGGTTCTATAGCCTTGGATGGCAACTGGTCTAACGCAAAAAAGAAATGGCAGTCTACTTCGGAAAAAAATCTGCCTCCTCGTTAATGTATCGAAAGATACATGATCGCCTAAGCGTGTATACCGCATGGCACATAACTGACTGAGTTAATTTTATTCACAAATTTGTACATGACAAAGTTTTCTATTCATTTCAAGCCAAATAGTCCAGCGTTTTCTAGCACTGGTTTTCTTTGGACGTCTACTTCTCCAAATGTTTCTGACTTTTGGAAATTCTCTATAGCAGTGTACACAGCTGTTTTGCTGCAACCTACTTTCAGTTTCTACTGCAGTAGTTGCACATACCTTGCACCATCCATCGTCGTTCCTGGAGGCAAGAAGTAGAGTTCAGCTATTCCACATTTGGACATGGTAACCCAAAACATCGGGTTTGGTAGCTGCTCTGAATTGTATACTTATTTTCATTAAATCTTTCCCCAGGTGGCTCTCTAATGTATTTTTTTTTTATGCATGACCATTTCTTGAAGGGTAGATTCATCTGAAAACATAACTTTGGTCCAGTCTTCAGCTTTCTAGGTTTCATGCTGCTTAGCAAATATAAGAAGTTTGAATTTCATAGCTGCAGTTAAACATAGTTTACGAGCCGGTTTCAGACCAAACTCAAATCTCAGACGACGTGAAACTCTCATAGAACTGACGTTTTTGTACCAGAGCAGCACGTATATTCTTACAAGAACTTGGAATTGTGTATCAATGCACTTCATCAAACAGTCATCTCTAGCACTTCTCCCATTGTCGCCAAATGTTCCTGACTTTTGGAAATTCACCATAGCAGTATGCACAGCTGTTTTGCTGCAACTTACTTTTACACTAATTTCACGTTCAGAATAGCCGTCATCGAATAATTCACCACACAAATACTATCACAATGGCTGCTAATTTGGCAATGACAAAAATGCTTCGAACATACATCATGTGTGAAGAATGGCTGACGTAATAACAAAGGTTATCGCACTATGAAATATCATCTGACGCAATCTCGTATGATACAAGTTAATACAAAACAAAACGATAATAACCTTGTTGCAACTAGGTGGTTTTAAACTTTTGTTAATGACTTTAAATTAATGTAAACAATATCGTAGGAAATGAATTATTATAAACTAGGTGCAAACAAGTTAATGTATATCTATCTATCTATCTATCTATCTATCTATGTATCTATTTGTTGTAATTTTGACTAATCCTCGTCGTCAAAATGTTGTAACCTAGGGAAGGTTGCTGAATAAAATAATCAAACGAAGGTTGGTAATGAACGATAATATTTAGAACATATAAGATTCGCCAGCGGCGCGTAGATGTAGTCAACTGCTAGAAGTGACTCAAGTGAATTCCACAATGAATCTCCAACTGCAAAATAACAACCAACTACCACACTCGGTTAGATGTGGTACAAAGTCGAATTTAATGTGGGGTATACAAGCCCGTAGGCTCGGCCAAAAATTTTCCGTAGACTCCATATAAAACGGTCGGGTAGCTGTTTCCCGAGACGAGACTCTGCCCTTCGACATAGCCTCGTCTGGGGATCCTCTCTGTCCAGAGGCAGAGAGTTTGACCAGCACAGCTAGAGACGAATCTCCAACTGCAGACCAACATTCAGTATTTACTACTGTATTTATGTGAGTGGGAACATACTCATTATCGTCCGTAGGTATGCTACAACACGCTCTCTTACTCTCTCTCTCCCTCTCTCTCTCTCTCTCTCTCTATATATATATATATATATATATATATATATATATATGTGTGTGTGTGTGTGTGTGTGTGTATGTGTATTTAGGCAGCAACCCTTCTTTCATGTACATTTCATTGAATACGACAGACAAGCTGCTTTGATTTAGTTTTTTATACAATTTCTCATGTGATCTAATAATTTTTTTTCTTTTCAGATGATAAATTATATAAAAACTGTCCGAATGTTCTTTTTATCACTTGGATATAAAGAACATTCGAACAGGTTTTATATAACGATGGCATCCGTTTTTCGCACGTCGTCTGGTCGTTAGAAATTATACATTATTAAGTTTATGAAAAATGAAAATTTACTTAAAGAAATGAAATAGCTAATTTTTGCAGACACTGTCAAAGATTTTCTTTAAATTATGATTAACTGGAAAAAAAGAAGAAACATGAAAAATGAAACAGATTTTTCTACTTGATCTTTGAATAATAATTTTTAAATAAGAAAGTAATTCTAATATATTAGGTTTTTCTCACATAGTAACATATGTGAAAAAACGACATTATTTTTGCACCAACCTAATATTTATTTGTTTTAAAAGTAGTATGGACTATTAGTAATTAGAATTAGGAATGATAATTTAAAATTGTATTTTAATAGGATGTACTCATATTCAAAAGACCCCTTTGAAAATTTTTTTTACAATTATAAATTTAATTGCAAAAGTAAAATGCCGTAAAACTTTTCGTCAATGAAAAACAAAAAACAAAAAAACAAACGACGTGCGAAAAACGGATGTCATCATTTGTTGAACAGGAACCCATAACCTACCTTAACATAACCTCATTTGGAAAGTAACTATTTTGATACAATAGTTGTCAGTGAAAATAAATACCCTACCACCCCTTGTCAAATTGATTGAATTTCTTCGTATCCTTAGAAACTAATATTATGAATGTATGTTGTTATAAAACTCAGTAAATTTCAAAATAAGTTATTCCAAATATCGCTTCAGTACTAAGGGTTTTAATTTAATTCTATAATTAAATTTAAAGTTTTTAGTTTCTGTTTTTGAGACATGGTAATTCCTGTGTAGCGATGGGACAATATTTTTAAATTAGTAAATCTATAATGTTTCTGTTATGCCAAATTGTATTGAGCACTGTTTTTTAAAAATAAAAGTAATTACTAAGAACCCCAGATTATAAATCTTACTGTTTTTTCTCTTTATTTTAATATATATATATATTGTTGTTTTCATCTTGAGCTGTTATTACAGGGAAAGCATTTCGACCAAGTAAACTGCTTATTTTTGAATCTCGTGGATATAGAATAGTTTTTATCTGCTGAGTATTCTTATTTTTGTCCCTGTAAAAATCCGCTTCTTTTTTTTTCGTTTCTGCTCATTACACAACTTCGATTAAATTCACGACCATTGGATTAAGAAATGCCATCACCCACGACGCCATATCTTTGGTGTAAATTCTGGTGACTTTAAAATACAATGTCAGATGGTTTCGACATTTGGCTATATTGATTTCAGATGAAGAATTGTCAGTATACTTCAGCTTACTCAAATTATTCGAATTATTTTTCTCGTTTTTGATTGTTTGAAATCAAACCGCATCACAGAATCAAAAATAAAACAATAATAAAAACCTACAAGATATCCTATATAAAGCAAAATAATGGTCACCTGAAGATGGCAAGAGAGTAGTTGGTCAAAACGTTGTGTCTGTAATAACATTTAATTAAGGTCAGCATTATAGACCAACATAATTCAATAAACGAAACATACAAGATATCATATATGAACTAAAACAATGGCCATCTGAAGATGACCAGAGGGTAGTTGACCGAAACGTTTTGTCGATAATAACATCTCTAATAATGAATTTATGAACAACCATTGGAATAAAAAATTGAATAAGACAAGGCGTATTGACAATTTCTCATTTCAGATCAAACAGCATTTCAGACCATATATCGTATATACTTGCGTATCATGTGATATTTGAAGACCTAATTTTGAAGTTAATTTTAAGGGGGTCGCATCATACATGAAATATAAAATTAGCGTATGTACTGCTTTCCCTCGTTAAACCGTTGACCAAACTATATATCCATTTATTGTAGTCAAATTAGCTTCAAAATCAGGTTTTCAAAAATCGCATGATACGCGAATATATAGGGTAAGTGCACATTTCAAATGGATTCTTGATTTGAGATGTATTGTGAATAATTTTCCGTTATAAATGCATTTCCTCGTAAAATTTTATTGGGCAAAAACATCTTTATAGATAAAAAACGCTTTGACAATAAAAGTATATTCTTAACAAATTTTGAATTGATTGATGTCAGTTTTTATCCCAAGAATCCTTTGTCCAATTGTATTTTTATTCTTGTAGGGACAAGGAAAAAGCAGCATCCCTTTGACAGCTTATGTGGTGGCATCATTAATTTCACTGAAAAACATTAAGCATGTAAATATGGCGGACGTCTTTTATTCTTTTTGAAAATCATTTCGCCCCAAGGAAGATAAAAAAAGCCACTAAGACGCAAATGGTTACTGAGAAAAAGAAAAAAAATTAAGGAGAGAAAGCAGCAAAAGAACACGGATTAAAATAAATCTAAATTTTTGAAGATTAAAGTTTAGTGGAAAGCAAGAAGCCGGACGAGAGTTCAACGTGCGAGAGAAGAAACTGTTAGCATAGATCTTACGGTTGCAATCTAGATATTTCAACTATAAAATGATGAGACCTAACTGCCAATCTAGAACTGCGCTTAATTTCGTAAAGTCGAGGTAACAAGTACTATTTGTTTTGAATAATACAAAAATATGGCATAAGGCCAAAAGGAAGGATAGGGGGAGGCTGGTCTTCAATTTGTCTTATCTTAAATTTAGCTAATCATGATTACTGAACCAAACATAACACAGTATTCCTTACACCAAAACAACACATTCTTATCATTCTTACTACAGCTACCATAATACCTCAAAGTCTCTATGTATTCCTGATTATCTCCCATATGAAGGTTCATCAGAACAATTACCATGAAAATATTTATAGAAAAGCACATGTAAGGTACGTCACGGCGATGGGAACGTGACTGAAGCCGAGATGCTAGACAAAGATCTACAATATTGCAGATTCTTCATTAGATTATATTAAATTCTCTAAATACATAGCAGAAAAACCAGACCAGATGTAACAGAAATATTCAATGCATGGATAAATGGAAGATTTATAAATCTGTAAGATAGATTCTGACGAGGAAAATTGTCTACGGTGGAGTAATGGATAGCAGCTCAGATTGAGGAATCGGAGAGCCGAGTTCGAATTCCAGTCGAATTCATTGCATTCACTTACGTGCTAATACACTTGGGAAATGTATGAATCCTCTTCTCCTTCAGCTATGGGAGCAGGAGAGACCAGGTTCTTGGATGACAACTGGTCTACCGCAGAAAGAAAGAAATGGCGACCTACTGCGGGAAAAATCTGCCTCGTCAATCATGTATCGAAAGATACATGATCGCCTAAGCGTGTCTCACGCATGGCACACAACTATGTTAAACTAAAGATCGCTAACTTCATATTGAATAAAATCTAAAAAGATTTATATTTCCAGTTAATACGCTTGTGTAGCATTTTCGGAAAGTGAAATCGCCGTGTCAGGTTCGAGTTCTGGCATTCGTTTCGCACAAATATCCTTGGAAAACGCATGAATCTACCTGCCTCTAGAACACTAGGCTTGTATCACTCAATAAGTATTATCTAGAATAAATTCTTGCAATCTAACAATATTTTCTGGCTTTAAATAACCTGCAAAAAGTTGATAAACCGTAGAAAACGAATCAATTAATCAATCAACCAACTTTCCTAGCAGCAGATCTAGTAGTTGATTTAATATAACCTATCGACTTCATATCTGGAAAACGTGAGTCCAAGAAGTTGCATATGCCTAAATTATGTTAAGCTGAGTGCCAAATTCCAAATCCAAGTGAATCTGTTATATTCACTTACGCGTAAATACCTTTAGGAAAGGTATGAATCCACTGCTTCTATCCCCAGCTATGGGTTAATGAGTAAGACTTGTATTACTAAAACCATTATTATCTAAAAACAAATTACAATTTAAAAAATACGTTATGGCTTTAAATAACCAGCAAAGGGTTGATAAACCGAAAAAACGAACGAAACAACTATTACATTTTCCTGTTTATATTTCACATTTATTTTTCGCTTTTCCATTTACTTTTTTTTCCTACTTTTTCCTTCGCTTTTGTTACTGTTCGTCTTCGATTCTTTCTAAATTTTTTTTTAGTATTTTTCATGATCTTTTGTATTTCATTCTTCAACTTGGCAAATTTTACATATTTTCCTTCATTCTCATTTCTCCCACTCTTATCAGTTTTCAAATTCTTTTTTTTTTTTTTTAATTTACTTATTCCTGAATACCACACTCTTTTCTTTTTCAATTATTCTTCATTTTTTTTTAAATTTTGCCATTCCTTTATATTCCAACCATAACTTTACAAATTATTCCTGCCTAAAAAATTCCTTTTTCTTCTGATTTATTTCCATTCTTTGCTTTTTAGTTTCTTTTTCTTTTCCTTCGTTCCTATTGTCTTTCCCATTTTCACTCTTCTTCATCTTCTACTTCTTTTACTCTTCTTCTTCATGACATATTTCTTTTTCTTCGTTCCTATCGTCTTTCCCATTTTCACTCTTCATCTTCTACTTCTTTTACTCTTCTTCTTCATCACATATTTTTTTTTCTTCGTTCCTATCGTCTTTCCCATTTTCACTCTTCTTCATCTTCTACTTCTTTTACTCTTCTTCTTCATCACATATTTTTTTTTCTTCGTTCCTATCGTCTTTCCCATTTTCACTCTTCTTCATCTTCGACTTCTTTTACTCTTCTTCTTCATCACATATTTCTTTTTCTTCGTTCCTATCGTCTTTCCCATTTTCACTCTTCTTCATCTTCGACTTCTTTTACTCTTCTTCATCACATATTTCTTTTCCTTCGTTCCTATTGTCTTTCCCATTTTCACTCTTCTTCATCTTCGACTTCTTTTACTCTTCTTCTTCATCACATATTTCTTTTCCTTCGTTCCTATCATCTTTCCCATTTTCACTCTTCTTCATCTTCTACTTCTTTTACTCTTCTTCTTCATCACATATTTCTTTTTCTTCGTTCCTATCGTCTTTCCCATTTTCACTCTTCTTCATCTTCTACTTCTTTTACTCTTCTTCTTCATCACATATTTCTTTTTCTTCGTTCCTATCATCTTTCCCATTTTCACTCTTCTTCTTCATCTACTTCTTTTACTCTTCTTCTTCATCACATATTTCTTTTTCTTCGTTCCTATCATCTTTCCCATTTTCACTCTTCTTCTTCATCTACTTCTTTTACTCTTCTTCTTCATCACATATTTCTTTTTCTTCGTTCCTATCATCTTTCCCATTTTCACTCTTCTTCTTCATCTACTTCTTTTACTCTTCTTCTTCATCACATATTTCTTTTTCTTCGTTCCTATCGTCTTTCCCATTTTCACTCTTCTTCATCTTCTACTTCTTTTACTCTTCTTCTTCATCACATATTTCTTTTTCTTCGTTCCTATCATCTTTCCCATTTTCACTCTTCTTCTTCATCTACTTCTTTTACTCTTCTTCTTCATCACATATTTCTTTTTCTTCGTTCCTATCATCTTTCCCATTTTCACTCTTCTTCTTCATCTACTTCTTTTACTCTTCTTCTTCATCACATATTTCTTTTTCTTCGTTCCTATCATCTTTCCCATTTTCACTCTTCTTCTTCATCTACTTCTTTTACTCTTCTTCTTCATCACATATTTCTTTTTCTTCGTTCCTATCGTCTTTCCCATTTTCACTCTTCTTCATCTTCTACTTCTTTTACTCTTCTTCTTCATCACATATTTCTTTTTCTTCGTTCCTATCATCTTTCCCATTTTCACTCTTCTTCTTCATCTACTTCTTTTACTCTTCTTCTTCATCACATATTTCTTTTTCTTCGTTCCTATCATCTTTCCCATTTTCACTCTTCTTCTTCATCTACTTCTTTTACTCTTCTTCTTCATCACATATTTCTTTTTCTTCGTTCCTATCATCTTTCCCATTTTCACTCTTCTTCATCTTCTACTTCTTTTACTCTTCTTCTTCATCACATATTTCTTTTTCTTCGTTCCTATCATCTTTCCCATTTTCACTCTTCTTCATCTTCTACTTCTTTTACTCTTCTTCTTCATCACATATTTCTTTTTCTTCGTTCCTATCATCTTTCCCATTTTCACTCTTCTTCATCTTCTACTTCTTTTACTCTTCTTCTTCATCACATATTTCTTTTTCTTCGTTCCTATCATCTTTCCCATTTTCACTCTTCTTCATCTTCTACTTCTTTTACTCTTCTTCTTCATCACATATTTCTTTTTCTTCGTTCCTATCGTCTTTCCCATTTTCACTCTTCTTCATCTTCTACTTCTTTTACTCTTCTTCTTCATCACATATTTCTTTTTCTTCGTTCCTATCATCTTTCCCATTTTCACTCTTCTTCATCTTCTACTTCTTTTACTCTTCTTCTTCATCACATATTTCTTTTTCTTCGTTCCTATCATCTTTCCCATTTTCACTCTTCTTCATCTTCTACTTCTTTTACTCTTCTTCTTCATCACATATTTCTTTTTCTTCGTTCCTATCGTCTTTCCCATTTTCACTCTTCTTCATCTTCTACTTCTTTTACTCTTCTTCTTCATCACATATTTCTTTTTCTTCGTTCCTATCATCTTTCCCATTTTCACTCTTCTTCATCTTCTACTTCTTTTACTCTTCTTCTTCATCACATATTTCTTTTTCTTCGTTCCTATCGTCTTTCCCATTTTCACTCTTCTTCATCTTCTACTTCTTTTACTCTTCTTCTTCATCACATATTTCTTTTTCTTCGTTCCTATCATCTTTCCCATTTTCACTCTTCTTCGTCTTCTACTTATTTTACTCTTCTTCTTCATCACATATTTCTTTTTCTTCGTTCCTATCATCTTTCCCATTTTCACTCTTCTTCATCTTCTACTTCTTTTACTCTTCTTCTTCATCACATATTTCTTTTTCTTCGTTCCTATCGTCTTTCCCATTTTCACTCTTCTTCATCTTCTACTTCTTTTACTCTTCTTCTTCATCACATATTTCTTTTTCTTCGTTCCTATCATCTTTCCCATTTTCACTCTTCTTCATCTTCTACTTCTTTTACTCTTCTTCTTCATCACATATTTCTTTTTCTTCGTTCCTATCATCTTTCCCATTTTCACTCTTCTTCATCTTCTACTTCTTTTACTCTTCTTCTTCATCACATATTTCTTTTTCTTCGTTCCTATCGTCTTTCCCATTTTCACTCTTCTTCATCTTCTACTTCTTTTACTCTTCTTCTTCATCACATATTTCTTTTTCTTCGTTCCTATCATCTTTCCCATTTTCACTCTTCTTCATCTTCTACTTCTTTTACTCTTCTTCTTCATCACATATTTCTTTTTCTTCGTTCCTATCGTCTTTCCCATTTTCACTCTTCTTCATCTTCTACTTCTTTTACTCTTCTTCTTCATCACATATTTCTTTTTCTTCGTTCCTATCATCTTTCCCATTTTCACTCTTCTTCGTCTTCTACTTATTTTACTCTTCTTCTTCATCACATATTTCTTTTTCTTCGTTCCTATCATCTTTCCCATTTTCACTCTTCTTCTTCATCTACTTCTTTTACTCTTCTTCTTCATCACATATTTCTTTTTCTTCGTTCCTATCATCTTTCCCATTTTGACTCTTCTTCTTCATCTACTTCTTTTACTCTTCTTCTTCATCACATATTTCTTTTTCTTCGTTCCTATCATCTTTCCCATTTTCACTCTTCTTCATCTTCGACTTCTTTTACTCTTCTTCTTCATCACATATTTCTTTTTCTTCGTTCCTATCATCTTTCCCATTTTCACTCTTCTTCTTCATCTACTTCTTTTACTCTTCTTCTTCATCACATATTTCTTTTTCTTCGTTCCTATCATCTTTCCCATTTTCACTCTTCTTCTTCATCTACTTCTTTTACTCTTCTTCTTCATCACATATTTCTTTTTTTTCGTTCCTATCGTCTTTCCCATTTTCACTCTTCTTCATCTTCTACTTCTTTTACTCTTCTTCTTCATCACATATTTCTTTTTCTTCGTTCCTATCGTCTTTCCCATTTTCACTCTTCTTCATCTTCTACTTCTTTTACTCTTCTTCTTCATCACATATTTCTTTTTCTTCGTTCCTATCATCTTTCCCATTTTCACTCTTCTTCTTCATCTACTTCTTTTACTCTTCTTCTTCATCACATATTTCTTTTTCTTCGTTCCTATCATCTTTCCCATTTTCACTCTTCTTCTTCATCTACTTCTTTTACTCTTCTTCTTCATCACATATTTCTTTTTCTTCGTTCCTATCATCTTTCCCATTTTCACTCTTCTTCTTCATCTACTTCTTTTACTCTTCTTCTTCATCACATATTTCTTTTTCTTCGTTCCTATCATCTTTCCCATTTTCACTCTTCTTCTTCATCTACTTCTTTTACTCTTCTTCTTCATCACATATTTCTTTTTCTTCGTTCCTATCGTCTTTCCCATTTTCACTCTTCTTCATCTTCTACTTCTTTTACTCTTCTTCTTCATCACATATTTCTTTTTCTTCGTTCCTATCATCTTTCCCATTTTGACTCTTCTTCTTCATCTACTTCTTTTACTCTTCTTCTTCATCACATATTTCTTTTTCTTCGTTCCTATCATCTTTCCCATTTTCACTCTTCTTCTTCATCTACTTCTTTTACTCTTCTTCTTCATCACATATTTCTTTTTCTTCGTTCCTATCATCTTTCCCATTTTCACTCTTCTTCATCTTCTACTTCTTTTACTCTTCTTCTTCATCACATATTTCTTTTTCTTCGTTCCTATCGTCTTTCCCATTTTCACTCTTCTTCATCTTCTACTTCTTTTACTCTTCTTCTTCATCACATATTTCTTTTTCTTCGTTCCTATCATCTTTCCCATTTTCACTCTTCTTCTTCATCTACTTCTTTTACTCTTCTTCTTCATCACATATTTCTTTTTCTTCGTTCCTATCGTCTTTCCCATTTTCACTCTTCTTCATCTTCTACTTCTTTTACTCTTCTTCTTCATCACATATTTCTTTTTCTTCGTTCCTATCATCTTTCCCATTTTCACTCTTCTTCTTCATCTACTTCTTTTACTCTTCTTCTTCATCACATATTTCTTTTTCTTCGTTCCTATCATCTTTCCCATTTTCACTCTTCTTCTTCATCTACTTCTTTTACTCTTCTTCTTCATCACATATTTCTTTTTCTTCGTTCCTATCATCTTTCCCATTTTGACTCTTCTTCTTCATCTACTTCTTTTACTCTTCTTCTTCATCACATATTTCTTTTTCTTCGTTCCTATCATCTTTCCCATTTTCACTCTTCTTCTTCATTTACTTCTTTTACTCTTCTTCTTCATCACATATTTCTTTTTCTTCGTTCCTATCGTCTTTCCCATTTTCACTCTTCTTCATCTTCTACTTCTTTTACTCTTCTTCTTCATCACATATTTCTTTTTCTTCGTTCCTATCGTCTTTCCCATTTTCACTCTTCTTCATCTTCTACTTCTTTTACTCTTCTTCTTCATCACATATTTCTTTTTCTTCGTTCCTATCATCTTTCCCATTTTCACTCTTCTTCTTCATCTACTTCTTTTACTCTTCTTCTTCATCACATATTTCTTTTTCTTCGTTCCTATCATCTTTCCCATTTTCACTCTTCTTCTTCATCTACTTCTTTTACTCTTCTTCTTCATCACATATTTCTTTTTCTTCGTTCCTATCGTCTTTCCCATTTTCACTCTTCTTCATCTTCTACTTCTTTTACTCTTCTTCTTCATCACATATTTCTTTTTCTTCGTTCCTATCATCTTTCCCATTTTCACTCTTCTTCTTCATCTACTTCTTTTACTCTTCTTCTTCATCACATATTTCTTTTTCTTCGTTCCTATCATCTTTCCCATTTTCACTCTTCTTCTTCATCTACTTCTTTTACTCTTCTTCTTCATCACATATTTCTTTTTCTTCGTTCCTATCATCTTTCCCATTTTCACTCTTCTTCATCTTCTACTTCTTTTACTCTTCTTCTTCATCACATATTTCTTTTTCTTCGTTCCTATCATCTTTCCCATTTTCACTCTTCTTCATCTTCTACTTCTTTTACTCTTCTTCTTCATCACATATTTCTTTTTCTTCGTTCCTATCATCTTTCCCATTTTCACTCTTCTTCGTCTTCTACTTATTTTACTCTTCTTCTTCATCACATATTTCTTTTTCTTCGTTCCTATCATCTTTCCCATTTTCACTCTTCTTCATCTTCTACTTCTTTTACTCTTCTTCTTCATCACATATTTCTTTTTCTTCGTTCCTATCGTCTTTCCCATTTTCACTCTTCTTCATCTTCTACTTCTTTTACTCTTCTTCTTCATCACATATTTCTTTTTCTTCGTTCCTATCATCTTTCCCATTTTCACTCTTCTTCATCTTCGACTTCTTTTACTCTTCTTCTTCATCACATATTTCTTTTTCTTCGTTCCTATCATCTTTCCCATTTTCACTCTTCTTCTTCATCTACTTCTTTTACTCTTCTTCTTCATCACATATTTCTTTTTCTTCGTTCCTATCATCTTTCCCATTTTCACTCTTCTTCATCTTCTACTTCTTTTACTCTTCTTCTTCATCACATATTTCTTTTTCTTCGTTCCTATCGTCTTTCCCATTTTCACTCTTCTTCATCTTCTACTTCTTTTACTCTTCTTCTTCATCACATATTTCTTTTTCTTCGTTCCTATCATCTTTCCCATTTTCACTCTTCTTCATCTTCGACTTCTTTTACTCTTCTTCTTCATCACATATTTCTTTTTCTTCGTTCCTATCATCTTTCCCATTTTCACTCTTCTTCTTCATCTACTTCTTTTACTCTTCTTCTTCATCACATATTTCTTTTTCTTCGTTCCTATCATCTTTCCCATTTTCACTCTTCTTCTTCATCTACTTCTTTTACTCTTCTTCTTCATCACATATTTCTTTTTCTTCGTTCCTATCATCTTTCCCATTTTCACTCTTCTTCTTCATCTACTTCTTTTACTCTTCTTCTTCATCACATATTTCTTTTTCTTCGTTCCTATCATCTTTCCCATTTTCACTCTTCTTCATCTTCTACTTCTTTTACTCTTCTTCATCACATATTTCTTTTTCTTCGTTTCTATCGTCTTTCCCATTTTCACTCTTCTTCTCCATCTACTTCTTTTACTCTTCTTCTTCATCACATATTTCTTTTTCTTCGTTCCTATCGTCTTTCCCATTTTCACTCTTCTTCATCTTCTACTTCTTTTACTCTTCTTCTTCATCACATATTTTTTTTTTTTCGTTCCTATCGTCTTTCCCATTTTCACTCTTCTTCATCTTCTACTTCTTTTACTCTTCTTCTTCATCACATATTTCTTTTTCTTCGTTCCTATCATCTTTCCCATTTTCACTCTTCTTCATCTTCTACTTCTTTTACTCTTCTTCTTCATCACATATTTCTTTTTCTTCGTTCCTATCATCTTTCCCATTTTCACTCTTCTTCATCTTCTACTTCTTTTACTCTTCTTCTTCATCACATATTTCTTTTTCTTCGTTCCTATCATCTTTCCCATTTTCACTCTTCTTCATCTTCGACTTCTTTTACTCTTCTTCTTCATCACATATTTCTTTTTCTTCGTTCCTATCATCTTTCCCATTTTCACTCTTCTTCTTCATCTACTTCTTTTACTCTTCTTCTTCATCACATATTTCTTTTTCTTCGTTCCTATCATCTTTCCCATTTTCACTCTTCTTCTTCATCTACTTCTTTTACTCTTCTTCTTCATCACATATTTCTTTTTCTTCGTTCCTATCGTCTTTCCCATTTTCACTCTTCTTCATCTTCTACTTCTTTTACTCTTCTTCTTCATCACATATTTCTTTTTCTTCGTTCCTATCGTCTTTCCCATTTTCACTCTTCTTCATCTTCTACTTCTTTTACTCTTCTTCTTCATCACATATTTCTTTTTCTTCGTTCCTATCATCTTTCCCATTTTCACTCTTCTTCATCTTCTACTTCTTTTACTCTTCTTCATCACATATTTCTTTTTCTTCGTTTCTATCGTCTTTCCCATTTTCACTCTTCTTCTCCATCTACTTCTTTTACTCTTCTTCTTCATCACATATTTCTTTTTCTTCGTTCCTATCGTCTTTCCCATTTTCACTCTTCTTCATCTTCTACTTCTTTTACTCTTCTTCTTCATCACATATTTTTTTTTTTTCGTTCCTATCGTCTTTCCCATTTTCACTCTTCTTCATCTTCTACTTCTTTTACTCTTCTTCTTCATCACATATTTCTTTTTCTTCGTTCCTATCATCTTTCCCATTTTCACTCTTCTTCATCTTCTACTTCTTTTACTCTTCTTCTTCATCACATATTTCTTTTTCTTCGTTCCTATCATCTTTCCCATTTTCACTCTTCTTCATCTTCTACTTCTTTTACTCTTCTTCTTCATCACATATTTCTTTTTCTTCGTTCCTATCGTCTTTCCCATTTTGACTCTTCTTCTTCATCTACTTCTTTTACTCTTCTTCTTCATCACATATTTCTTTTTCTTCGTTCCTATCGTCTTTCCCATTTTCACTCTTCTTCATCTTCTACTTCTTTTACTCTTCTTCTTCATCACATATTTCTTTTTCTTCGTTCCTATCGTCTTTCCCATTTTCACTCTTCTTCATCTTCTACTTCTTTTACTCTTCTTCTTCATCACATATTTCTTTTTCTTCGTTCCTATCATCTTTCCCATTTTCACTCTTCTTCATCTTCTACTTCTTTTACTCTTCTTCTTCATCACATATTTCTTTTTCTTCGTTCCTATCGTCTTTCCCATTTTGACTCTTCTTCTTCATCTACTTCTTTTACTCTTCTTCTTCATCACATATTTCTTTTTCTTCGTTCCTATCGTCTTTCCCATTTTCACTCTTCTTCATCTTCTACTTCTTTTACTCTTCTTCTTCATCACATATTTCTTTTTCTTCGTTCCTATCGTCTTTCCCATTTTGACTCTTCTTCTTCATCTACTTCTTTTACTCTTCTTCTTCATCACATATTTCTTTTTCTTCGTTCCTATCATCTTTCCCATTTTCACTCTTCTTCATCTTCTACTTCTTTTACTCTTCTTCTTCATCACATATTTCTTTTTCTTCGTTCCTATCGTCTTTCCCATTTTGACTCTTCTTCTTCATCTACTTCTTTTACTCTTCTTCTTCATCACATATTTCTTTTTCTTCGTTCCTATCGTCTTTCCCATTTTCACTCTTCTTCATCTTCTACTTCTTTTACTCTTCTTCTTCATCACATATTTCTTTTTCTTCGTTCCTATCGTCTTTCCCATTTTCACTCTTCTTCATCTTCTACTTCTTTTACTCTTCTTCTTCATCACATATTTCTTTTTCTTCGTTCCTATCGTCTTTCCCATTTTCACTCTTCTTCATCTTCTACTTCTTTTACTCTTCTTCTTCATCACATATTTCTTTTTCTTCGTTCCTATCATCTTTCCCATTTTCACTCTTCTTCATCTTCTACTTCTTTTACTCTTCTTCATCACATATTTCTTTTTCTTCGTTTCTATCGTCTTTCCCATTTTCACTCTTCTTCTCCATCTACTTCTTTTACTCTTCTTCTTCATCACATATTTCTTTTTCTTCGTTCCTATCGTCTTTCCCATTTTCACTCTTCTTCATCTTCTACTTCTTTTACTCTTCTTCTTCATCACATATTTTTTTTTTTTCGTTCCTATCGTCTTTCCCATTTTCACTCTTCTTCATCTTCTACTTCTTTTACTCTTCTTCTTCATCACATATTTCTTTTTCTTCGTTCCTATCATCTTTCCCATTTTCACTCTTCTTCATCTTCTACTTCTTTTACTCTTCTTCTTCATCACATATTTCTTTTTCTTCGTTCCTATCATCTTTCCCATTTTCACTCTTCTTCATCTTCTACTTCTTTTACTCTTCTTCTTCATCACATATTTCTTTTTCTTCGTTCCTATCGTCTTTCCCATTTTGACTCTTCTTCTTCATCTACTTCTTTTACTCTTCTTCTTCATCACATATTTCTTTTTCTTCGTTCCTATCGTCTTTCCCATTTTCACTCTTCTTCATCTTCTACTTCTTTTACTCTTCTTCTTCATCACATATTTCTTTTTCTTCGTTCCTATCGTCTTTCCCATTTTCACTCTTCTTCATCTTCTACTTCTTTTACTCTTCTTCTTCATCACATATTTCTTTTTCTTCGTTCCTATCATCTTTCCCATTTTCACTCTTCTTCATCTTCTACTTCTTTTACTCTTCTTCTTCATCACATATTTCTTTTTCTTCGTTCCTATCGTCTTTCCCATTTTGACTCTTCTTCTTCATCTACTTCTTTTACTCTTCTTCTTCATCACATATTTCTTTTTCTTCGTTCCTATCGTCTTTCCCATTTTCACTCTTCTTCATCTTCTACTTCTTTTACTCTTCTTCTTCATCACATATTTCTTTTTCTTCGTTCCTATCGTCTTTCCCATTTTGACTCTTCTTCTTCATCTACTTCTTTTACTCTTCTTCTTCATCACATATTTCTTTTTCTTCGTTCCTATCATCTTTCCCATTTTCACTCTTCTTCATCTTCTACTTCTTTTACTCTTCTTCTTCATCACATATTTCTTTTTCTTCGTTCCTATCGTCTTTCCCATTTTGACTCTTCTTCTTCATCTACTTCTTTTACTCTTCTTCTTCATCACATATTTCTTTTTCTTCGTTCCTATCGTCTTTCCCATTTTCACTCTTCTTCATCTTCTACTTCTTTTACTCTTCTTCTTCATCACATATTTCTTTTTCTTCGTTCCTATCGTCTTTCCCATTTTCACTCTTCTTCATCTTCTACTTCTTTTACTCTTCTTCTTCATCACATATTTCTTTTTCTTCGTTCCTATCGTCTTTCCCATTTTCACTCTTCTTCATCTTCTACTTCTTTTACTCTTCTTCTTCATCACATATTTCTTTTTCTTCGTTCCTATCATCTTTCCCATTTTCACTCTTCTTCATCTTCTACTTCTTTTACTCTTCTTCATCACATATTTCTTTTTCTTCGTTTCTATCGTCTTTCCCATTTTCACTCTTCTTCTCCATCTACTTCTTTTACTCTTCTTCTTCATCACATATTTCTTTTTCTTCGTTCCTATCGTCTTTCCCATTTTCACTCTTCTTCATCTTCTACTTCTTTTACTCTTCTTCTTCATCACATATTTTTTTTTTTTCGTTCCTATCGTCTTTCCCATTTTCACTCTTCTTCATCTTCTACTTCTTTTACTCTTCTTCTTCATCACATATTTCTTTTTCTTCGTTCCTATCATCTTTCCCATTTTCACTCTTCTTCTTCATCTACTTCTTTTACTCTTCTTCTTCATCACATATTTCTTTTTCTTCGTTCCTATCATCTTTCCCATTTTCACTCTTCTTCATCTTCTACTTCTTTTACTCTTCTTCTTCATCACATATTTCTTTTTCTTCGTTCCTATCATCTTTCCCATTTTCACTCTTCTTCATCTTCGACTTCTTTTACTCTTCTTCTTCATCACATATTTCTTTTTCTTCGTTCCTATCATCTTTCCCATTTTCACTCTTCTTCTTCATCTACTTCTTTTACTCTTCTTCTTCATCACATATTTCTTTTTCTTCGTTCCTATCATCTTTCCCATTTTCACTCTTCTTCTTCATCTACTTCTTTTACTCTTCTTCTTCATCACATATTTCTTTTTCTTCGTTCCTATCATCTTTCCCATTTTGACTCTTCTTCTTCATCTACTTCTTTTACTCTTCTTCTTCATCACATATTTCTTTTTCTTCGTTCCTATCGTCTTTCCCATTTTCACTCTTCTTCATCTTCTACTTCTTTTACTCTTCTTCTTCATCACATATTTCTTTTTCTTCGTTCCTATCATCTTTCCCATTTTCACTCTTCTTCTTCATCTACTTCTTTTACTCTTCTTCTTCATCACATATTTCTTTTTCTTCGTTCCTATCGTCTTTCCCATTTTCACTCTTCTTCATCTTCTACTTCTTTTACTCTTCTTCATCACATATTTCTTTTTCTTCGTTCCTATCGTCTTTCCCATTTTCACTCTTCTTCATCTTCTACTTCTTTTACTCTTCTTCTTCATCACATATTTCTTTTTCTTCGTTCCTATCGTCTTTCCCATTTTCACTCTTCTTCATCTTCTACTTATTTTACTCTTCTTCTTCATCACATATTTCTTTTTCTTCTTCATCTCTTATACACCTTCTCTTCTTTTTCTTCTTCTCATGTTTAATCTTCTTCTTATAATCCTTCTCCTCACTTTTAATCTTCTTCTTCATCGACTTCTTCCCATATTTAATCTTCTTTTATTTCTTCTTCTTTATCTTCTTCACCTCATGTTTCTTCTTTTTCTTCATCTTCTGCTCCTTTTTCTCTTGTTTTCCTCTTTTTCTCTTCTCCTTATCTTTAATCTTTTTCTACGCCATATTCCTTTCATGTTTAATCTTCTGTTTCTTTTTCATCTCATTTCTACTTCCTCTTTTTCTTCTTCTCCTTCTTATCACGTTTAATCTTCTTTCTCTTCTTCTTTTCATATTTAATCTTCTATTGTTTTTTCTTTATCTTCTTGTACTTCTTCTTCTGTTTCTAATTTTTTTCTTCTTCTTCTTATGTTTAATCATCATCTTCTACTCTTTCTTCTTCTCATGTTTAATTTTGTTTTGTTGTTTCCTTTTTCTTCTTTTTCTTCTTCTTATGTTTAATCTTCTTCTTCTTCTTCCACGCTTTCTTTCTATGTCTAATCTTCTTGTGTTTCTTTCTCATCTTTATCTTTTTCTTCTTTATCATTTTTCATTTCCTTCTTCCTGAATCTCATTTTTTTCCTTTTTTATTCTTCTTTGCTTTTCGTTTTTAATTTTATCATTCTTTTATATTTACCTCCCATTATAACTCTTTACAAAATCTCTTTGTCTTTGTTTAATCATCTATCATTTATTCTATTTTCTTTTATTATTCGTTTTTTTTTTGTTTTTTTTTCCTTTTTTTTTACTGCGTTCTGTTCATGTTTACACTGGAATTTCGGTTGTCCGTTCGTCTACACCAGTGTTTCCCAAAGTGGGTGCTAACGCCCCCTTATGGGCTTTGTTTTATTGAAAGTGGGCATTGGGAGTTTATATTTCATTTGGAGCGGTGGGCATTTAACAATTCTTTTTCAAACTTTAAAAAATTATTCCATAGTGGCTACTAAAGAAAGTTTCTGAAAGGTATCTAAAGCTGTGGGAAGCTACCAAATTCTTCTTCATTGCTTTTCCAACTTCCTATATGGCTGAATGTGGTTTCAAGACACACAGCTTCTTACTAAACAAAGAAACCGTCTGCAAATTACTTACAAAACCAGATCTAAGCAACATGGAACCGAGAGTCAAAACCTTCTTAGCCGATAAGCACCAAAGTCAACCATCGCATTGAAAACATTGAGATAATCGATCAAATAAAAGCCTGTTTTTTATTGGCATTTATAATAGAAATTAAAATTATTTTTGTACTCATATCTAAGTGTTATGTTGCTATGAAAGATGAATCCAATATAATATTAGAAATTAAATTTGATGGCTGGTGGGGGGCGTTAGCAAAAATGTTATGCTCAAAGGGGGCGCTGATTGAAAAAAGTTTGGGAAATACTGGTCTACTCTATTTAGTCTTCTCTTTTCCTACGTTACTTTTCTTTCTTTCTGTCACTTTTCACTGTTCTCCTTCTCTATTTCTTTTCCGCTGCGTTTTCTACTTTTTCCCATTCTTTTCTTCCATATTTCGACTCATTTGTTTCACTTGTTAAGTCCGCCTCTCCCACCTCATTTTCTTTTCGTCTTCTGTTCCTCTTGATACTCCTTTAGCATCATTATCTTTTTTCTTCTTCCTCTTCTTTATCACTTATATAGTCTTCTTCTTCATCTTCTTCGTCATCATCATCATCTTCTTCTGCATTCTTATCTTTTTTCTTCATCCACGTCTTTATTACTTATATAGTCTTCATCTTCATCATCATCTTCTTCTTCTGCATTCTTATCTTTTTTCTTCTTCTGCTTCTTTATCACATTTCTTCTTTGTCTTCTTCTTCTTCGTCTTCTATTCCTCTTGTTACTCCTTCAGAATTATTATGTTTCTTCTTCATCATCTTTATCACTTATATCGTCTTCTTCTTCTTCTGTTCCTCTTGCTACTCCTTCAGCATTATTATCTTTCTTCTTCTTCATCTTCTTTATCACTTATATCGTCTTCTTCTTCTTCCTCCTCCTCATTCTTCTTTTTTTTCTTCTTCTTCTTCTTCTTCTTCTTCTTCTTCTTCAGTTCCTCCTACTACTTCTTCAGCATTATTATCTTTTTTCTTCTTCCTCTTCTTTATCACATTTTTCTCCATCTTCGTCTTCTGTTCCTCTTTCCACTCCTTCAGCATTATTATCTTTCTTCTTCATCTTCCTCTTCTTTATCACTTATATCGTCTTCTTCTTCCTCCTCCTTCTCCTCCCCCTCCTTCTTCTGTTCCTCTTGCTACTCCTTCAGGATTATTATCTTTTTCTTCTTCCACTTCTTTATCACATATCGTCTTCCTCCTCTCCCTTCTTCTTCTATCTGTTCCTCCTACTACTTCTTCAGCATCATTGTCTTTTTTCTTCTTCCTCTTCTTTATCACATTTTTCTCCATCTTCTTCTTCGTCTTCTGTTCCTCTTGCTACTCCTTCAGGATTATTATCTTTCTTCTTCTTCCTCTTCTTTATCACTTATATCGTCTTCTTCTTCCTCCTTCTTCTTCTTCTTCTTCTGTTCCTCTTGCTACTCCTTCAGGATTATTATCGTTTTCTTCTTCCTCTTCTTTATCACTTATATCACCTACCTCGTCCTCCTTCTTCTTCTTCAGTTCCAGCTACTACTCCTTCAGCATTATCTTTTTTCTTTTTCCTCTTCTTTATCACTTATATCGTCTTCTTCTTCTTTCTTCTTCTTCTTCTTCTTCTTCTTCTCCTTTTTTTCTTGCTACTCCTTGAGGATTATTATCTTTTTCTTCTTTATCACTTATATCGTCTTCCTCCTCCTCCTCCTTCTTCTTTAGTTACTCCTACTACTCCTTCAGCATTATTATCTTTCTTCTTCTTCCTCTTCTTTATCACTTATATCGTCTTCCTCCTCCTCCTCCTCCTTCTACTTCTTGCTACTCCTTCAGGATTATTATATTTTTCTTCTTTCTCTTCTTTATCACTTATATCTTGTCGTTGTTGTTGTCAGAACCTAGATGTCTTAAAGCTTGAGAATACTCTATGTTGTAAATTTGGATGTCCAGGTTGTTTAATGCGTAAGCGCTCGTAATTGGAAATAGGCGATCTGAGTTCCAATTCAAGTTGGGATCGTTATATTTATTTGGGAAACGTATGAATATACCTTTTCTTCTTTCCTCCCGCTCAGCGTTAATTAGTAGTACTTGTATCCCTAATTCATCTCCCCCACCCCGCAAAAAAAATTCTTACATTCTAAAAAATATTTTCTGGCTTTAAATCAACCGCAAAAGGTTGATAAGCCGTAAAATTTAAACAGTCTTATTACTTTTCACATATTTCTATTTTTTGCTCTTCTTCACATTTTATGTTTCTTATTTTCATTCCATTATAAAAATATTTTCTGGTTTTAAATAACTTACAAAAGATTGATATACCGTAAAAAACAAATAAGATTTAATTATTTGTTTTCTACGGTTTATCAACCTTTCTTCCTATGATTCGCATAATTCAGCATTTTCCTCGTCTTCATTTTTTTCTCTTTCTTATTTTCTACGGTTTTCATTTCCCTTCCTGACATTTCTCTCTCTTCTTCACAGTAATTTCGAATCTCCAAACCATTCTATATTTCAGCCCCATATGAAAAAAATCATTAAGAAATCAGAGAAATATTTATCAGCTCAGAACCTCAAAAAGTTGGATGTCTACACTCTGTGCATCATGCTCTACGCTTACGACAAACTGGAGAACAAAAACTATTTCAGAAAAATAGAGAAAATCCTTTTACGCAAAGCCAAGAAAGGTAAAAAAAAACAAACCCCCAAAACATTTTTTTGATTACATCATGTATTGTCTTGTTGGCACCCGCTCGCATCCGTGCATTGGGATCGTTATCTTCTGTCTCTCTATTCTCTTTCTCTCCTTTGGTAGTGGCATCTGCGGAGATGGCTATGACTCAATGAGAATTTGACGAGGCCATTTGATTTTGGTGGACGGAGAAGCCCACACTCTTAGCCAGAAGCTTCTCCTTCGCGTCTCAAAGGTGATTGAGACATGCGAGATCTGGCAAACCTGGTTGCATCGAACTGTCGGATGCTTGGTCTGTCAAAGTCCGCCTTGGTTACGCCTGCCCAACTGGTGCTACTCTCTTCCGGGCGTTAAGATTGTATAGATCTGTGTTTATTCCGCCGTTGGCCTCTTCGGGGATTGGTTGCGTTCAGCCTGGTACTTCTTCTTTCGCTTTACCGCTATGTGTGGCCCTACAGAAATTGGAACCCTCTTGTGATGTCTGGGACAAATAAGTGGTCTACCATATATAGGAATGATCATATATATTTTACAGTTGATATCGGAGTAAACAGTTCTTTATCAAATGTACCACTTTGACTTATTACTTTAATGACAATAGTACAAACGAATCAATAAATAAGAAAAGAATAAAGCTAATAAAAGTATAAAATTATCATTAAATATCTAAGGACATTTTTATTATTGTTGTCGCTAAAAATAAATATTTTAGAGCTAAATAATAAAGGAAGAAACTCACTACTGAACCAAAAAATTAAACAAATTTGAAACGTTTTCCCTACAAATTTGAAAATACGTCCTCGTCCATAAAAAATATTACGATACTACAATCAATAAATAAGAAAAGGACAACAATAAAATTATTGGCAAATATTGTTAAAATGTCTGAGTGTTAAATGATAGGTAAAGTAATCGACGATACTGAACTAATAGTCAATGATAAACCAAACAAACATTACGATTCGGAATGCATTTTCCCCAATTTCGAAAAAAAACGTCCTTTTTCATAAAAAAGAGAAATGTTACGCTTAAATATAAACATAGAATTATGCCAGTGTATAAATAAATTAACAGATAAAATGCATTAAATGTTCCAATATAACAATTCCTAATGATAATAGACATTGTTAATAAAGCAAGTAAATTTGCTAAAACACTTATTTTTCACTACAACGATTGTTTTCTGATTCTGCCATATTGGTTGATAAAACAATTAAAGGAATACATCTCTCTAACTTTCAATAGCTCATTTTCAAATGAAAGAATTACAGTGTTTCAAAACCAAATTGTCCATGTTTTCAACTTTAGACCTAGAGACCATAACCCAACATATCATACCATTTTGGTATCAGGCCAGCTCCGTGGACAAATTAAAAACATTCCGGTCCGGAACCGCACTCCAGAAATTTTGGATTCCCTACTTTTCATTACTGCGATTGTTTTCAGTGATTTTATTACGAGATTTTTGAGACGAATATTTTTGTACGATAACAATTTTTATAATATGGAAATGAATTTGAGAATAATCGAAATTAATTGTGAAATCCAGCGAAAGTCAGCCATGAAATAAAAATAATTGTTTGTACGGAAAGTAAGGACCTACATACATCAAACTGTCTTTACATTAAGTCGTTGCAAAAGAATTGAATTTTTAAAATAAAAGGTAAGCTTAAATATTAATGCAATACTTAAATGCAACGATCAATTTTGAGTTCTTTCCTAGTTTATTGTTGTCTATCGCAATCTACTCCTCATCTATTGCGATGAAGGCTCAATCAAGAGCCCACTGCAGGGGATAGTCTAAATGCCGCCTGATAGGACAGCTTTAAAGATAGTATTTTATATATATATATATATATATATCATCTATTGCCGATAAGGGAACACATTTTTGAATGTGCGGACACCGTAAAGAATAATAGTACATCCGAGTTCAAATTACATTTCTGGTCTGCTGAGTTCACCTTTTTTCCTAAATGCCCTTCCACGCTTCAGCTACGGGTTAAATAGACGGGTAGACTGTGCTTTCTAGCCTTAAATGGCAACCAGTCGAAGAGTTTCGAACAAATACAGAAAATCATCTTAGCTAACTCCACAAAAAGTAATAAATACCTTTTAACATCATGTATTACCGGTAATGGAACACATGTTGGATTACGAATCGGAAACTAGAATATTTTTCTTCCCCCCCAGCTATGGGTTAAATAGCAGAATAGACTGGGCTCTCTAAATTTGCATAGCAATTAGTCGAAGAGAAGGAAAATTTGAATTCCTAACTGTGGAGAGAGCAACGTGAAACTACACATCTATCTTTCCCGAAATGCATAGCGTTTCATAGATAATAAAAAAGGAACGTGTGAATGGCATGATCACCTACTGGCAATTTCGAATTTCACTTTGTCATTGTCCATTTTGTATGGCCAAACGGTCAACGGCACATAATGGAAACCAACTTTCAAATGGCACCAAAGACCTTATGAAAGGCATGAAACCATTTCTCCTTTCAATAATAATTAATAGAAATTTTGTGGCGTTCGACAAGATTAAAGTTTTTTTCCTTGCTGATAGTGCAATGTAACTGTCCCTTATTACTTTAGAAAAGGTGGGAGCCGCCTGGTAATTGCTTTCGCTTTCAGAGAAGGTGAATTACTCAGCATGGTACAAAGACAATGTAATGGGTCATGGAAAAACGAATAATGCAAACTGAGGCTTTTGGGATCGTTATTATTGGGTTGGTGCATAATTATCAGGCGTTTTTAAACAATATTTATTATGAAAAAAGAAACAACAATTCAACAATAACATTTTTAAATGATTATTCCGTAGCGTATGATTATCGACACGCATTTTTATAACCTGAAAATAAAATAATATTTTTATTACATAAAGTAAACAAAATAGCAATTTTTATTAACAAATAACTCGCTTTCAAAACGCCTGATAATTATGCACCAATACAATATCCCGCACGTCACCATTTTAAGACGACGTTGCGCGTGCAATTAAATTAATACATCTGTTTTTTGTTATTTTTATGGCAATCACAGTTTCGATCGGGCTTATATTGCATCTTCTTATTTCTTTTTATGTTCGTTTTACTCTGAAACCCGACTGGGTATTTTTTCTTGGGATGTAGACTGTGTTTAATCGCTAAAGGCTACCTACCTAGCTCTCGCTATACGCATATACTTCTAAATAATATGCTTACTATTATCCCTTTACAGGAAGAAAAATAATGTACTGGAAAGGCAAATACGATGTTGAACAAACTGGCTACGTGTTGCTTGCTTATTCTCGCAAAAAACATCTTTTAAATGGCAGAAAAATACTTGCTTGGCTCCTTTCCAAACGGAACGATTTAGGAGGCTTTTCTAATACGCAGGTAACAATCAAGGGCTTATATTTATAATCCACGAAATACAGTTGCTTTTTTTTATAATAAGATTTACCCTGTACAAGGCCCATGAGCGCCACTCGAGGTATAGAATAAGAGGCACATGCGGATATGAGGGGAAAATAAAGGTTAATCCTAGACTTGAACATATATAAGATTGCGGTGATTGTGAAAGCATCATTCATGGGAGTTGGTTCCACAGAGCAGTGATTTGCTAGAAAGAGCTACTCGAGTGGAACTTTGTTTACATACATTAAGAATAATAGATGTCCCTACACAAACAATTCTACCAGGCAGCATCTCTTCTATTGGACTTAAAGCGGGCGTGTCAGGAATAATCCTTAATGCTTTAGGCATCCCAGGTAGAGAAGGTTCAAGAAGGATTTAGTAAGTTTTTTTTTTATCCGAAATTCTTGAAAATGGAAATACTTCGGTTCTCAGATTTTATCGGATTTCGGAATACAGGCTATTTAATCTGCATATAGCATCTATAAAATGGGGCAGCTTGGGAATGAAACCCAAGCATAAACACAATAAAACCTTTACATTTCATAACACGACTTATACATACAACCTTAAAGTAGTTTTATATAAATAACATATACCCTGAAAGTAGTTTTTATCAAATTTAATGAATTATGTAGAGATACAGGTAATGTTGCTATTCCTATAATGATCACACAGATTTTTAAATGATGAAATTGAGATTTCACATAAAATAGTTTTGTACTTTTTGTACGTGTACAAAAACATGATAGCTACTTGCAAAGAATATATAAATGCCACACCAAAAACTACTTCTACAGAGAGAGAGAGAGAGAGTGAGAGAGAGCGAGAGAGAGAGAATGAGAGTGAGAGAGAGAGTGAGCAAGAGAGAGTCAGAGAGAGTCAGAGAGAGCGAGCGAGAGAGAGAGTGAGAGAGAGAGAGTGAGCGAGAGAGATAGTGAGAGAGAGAGTGAGCGAGCGAGATAGAATGAGAGTGAGAGAGAGAGTGAGCGAGAGAGAGAGTGAGAGAGAGTGAGAGAGAGTGAGCGAGAGAGAGAGAGTGAGCGAGAGAGAGAGAGTGAGAGAGTGAGAGAGAGAGTGAGCGATCGAGAGAGAGAGAGTGAGCGAGAGAGAGTCAGAGAGAGAGAGTCAGAGAGAGAGAGAGAGAAAGAGTGAGAGAGAGAATGAGTGAGAAACTGGCGGCAGAGGGTACATCATCGATGGCATCACTGAGTGTGAGAAGGTAAATTCGGTAAGCTATCAGTCTTTACCAACGATGTCGTGTTTCGATTAAATTGTCCCGATACATACCGGTACATTATTTGTATAAAAACAATAATGCCACTAACACACAGTGGTTTACAGGCAATGAAAGTGAATGAAAATACTAAGAATAGGGAGGATTGAGGAAAGGACAATAAATGAACGGGATTCAAGAAGACAAAAGATGCGATTGACACTGAATTTAAATTTTTGAAGATTGTATTTATCAGGGAAGCAAAGAAGCGGAAGGGAGTTCTATCGGTGGGAAGTGCGAGAAAAGAAACTGTTGCAGTAGCGGTTGCATTTGTTTATTTCAAAAGTAAAAAGATGGGAACTAAGTGCCAGTGTAGTAGCACGCTTAAATTTATATATTCGGGGCACCAGCGTAAAATGCTCGTCAGAGAAGTTCCCATGTAAATATTTGTAGAAAAGACAGAGGGAAGCCACGTCATGTCGATAAGAAATTGACTGAAGTCGAGATGCCTGGTCATTTATATATATATATATATATATATATATATATATATATATATATATATATTTGGTTGGATAGATACGTTACTATGTGAGAAAACGGCATTATTTTTGCACCAACCTAATATGTGTGTGGAAGAATTTGAAAACAAAACATTAATAAGGAGCGGAAACAAAGGCAGAATAATCAGGAGGATAGCAGATAAAGATTTGAAGGATAAAGTTGACTAGAAAGCATGTATCCTGAAGAGAGTTCCACACGCGAAAAGTTCGAGAAAAGAAACTGTTAGCATAGAACTTACGGTTTCATCTAGCCACCTCAACTGTAAATGAAATCTTAATACCAGTCTAGTACTGCGCTTAAATTCATAAAGTCTACGTACCATAGCGAAGAGCTCATCCGAACAGTTGCCTTGGAAATATTTATAGAAAAGGCACAGGGAGGTAACTTTACGGCTGCGGGAAAGTGACTGAAGTCGAGACGCTATATCAGGACCAATAATATTACTGATTCTTCTTCAAGGAACCATATATTTCAGCATGTTCTTATAATGTAGACAATGATAGACCCAAGAGCTACTCAACATAGAGGGTTACAAAATTAAATTGTTGTATATTGTAAGAGAAGAAGTTGTCTTTTCCTCATTCATACACCATGACTAGATATAGATGTGGTTCGTCCGTCCTGGAAGGCAGCCCATCTAGAGGTACGAAAATCCTGATTTTAAACATTTGTTTCTTAGTGGTTAGAAAAGTCTATGGAAGTAGATCGTAACAGAAAATCCTGATTCGAGACCAAAAAGCGGTTGGTTGTCAACACTGACGACTTCCCGGCAACAACTGTAGTCAAACGTAATATCTTGTATTACTTTGGATCTTGTGGAGGGGCATGTGGTCTTCCTCTATGAAACATCGCCAGGCCTGCACACTGGGACCATCACTCCAGTTACTCGGTTTTACCCAGAGAGCTACCATTATTTCGGGATGTAAAGCCGTACATAATACATTATGGCTATCATTATTCATTCAACATAAACTTTACATTTTGAATATACTGGCAAGTTAAGGAACTTTCCAATTCCGAAAACGCAGGTCATAGTTAAACTCAACAGGACAACGTGCTTGTGGAGTTACTATAAACTTAAAGTTACCTTTTTCTGAAAATTTCCGACCATCTTCGACAATTACTGAAGTTTTAGCCCTATCGTTCTGACATCAGTTTAAAGTGAGACTTTTTTCAACCTTTTATTAAATGCGCACAGACACACATCCATTCCTTCTAACAAATCCACATTTATTCCTTATCTGCCATTGCTTCTAAAGTGTTCATATTTATTCCTCATCTGACATTAATTGACATATATTTTCTATGGTTATATATTGTTTTGTTTCTATTTTCTAGAATACAGCTGTTTGTATCAAGGCGTTCTCAAAATTTGGCCGCTATTTAGGTCGAATCAAAAATGGAAAAATACAAGTTTATACCAACAGACGGCAGAGACGCACGTTCGTTTATAAAAATAAGAAGAACTTATTACGTCTGTATATATCAAAGGTAGGTATAGTTATTTACTAGGCCTCATTTTACTACAGCGAAATTTGAACTCACAGACACACTAACCATCATCAGACGGCGATATCTATCAATATATATATATATATATATATATATATATATATATATATATATATATATATATATATATATATATATATACAAGTCTTAGTATGACTTAGTATGTGTGTTCCTGGGATACAATTTAAAGGATACATAATATCCAATCAGTTCAGGAGTATATTGTATCCTGAGCCCCTGTCGAGTGCACCGCCAAATTTCATTATAATTAGACATGGGGTTCTTGAGTAAGGGCCGTTTTTTTGTTTTACGGCGTTTTTAATAGGGAAACCAGTATTTGTTTTCCATTGTGCTGAGTATGACGATAAATTACGTCCGGCACCAAGTCTCTGATCGGGAGATTGGAGTGTTTGAAGAGCTTGGAACCACCTATTAATTGCTCTTGTTCCCAGACCCTCCCTGACCTGGAGTGCTAGCACCTGTTAGGGTCCCAGATATGGAAAAATAGTGAACCACCAAACAAAAACGAAACACTATGAAGGTATAAAAAATATTTATTTATAGTAAAATTACCAATACCTACTTATAATAAAACGCTTTATTTAGGTAAAAAAAAAAGAAAAAAAAGAAAGAAAGACGGCATTAAATAACACAGTGGGTTGATATGCCGTAAGACAATGTTTCGATATGTTAAGAGATTTTTTTTCCATATCGTCAATATAATAAAATTACAAAGACATGAAGAATAGTATAAAGGAAGTTAACATTAGCCAGAATGAGGCTTACGTAAAAGCGTCTCTCTCTTTTTAAATTGTGGATTTAATGTAACTTTGAAAACATTTCATAAAGTCGGAAGATGAAACGCGTCAGCAAAAACTAAGTTTTTTTTCAAATTGTCATTCTTATACCAATTTGTCTTATCCACAGAATTGTTCAGGGAATATAATCATACTTATTATAAAATCCAGGTTGTGTGTGTGTGTGTGTGTGTTCGTTTATATATTGGATCGGATTTCCTACATTTTTCAACCGATTTCAACAAAACTTCACAGGACTACGTAAAATTACCTTGCGGTAGTTCTGACAGCGCCAAAAATTGGAAAAACACAATTGTTTTTGCACGAAATCAATTTGAAAACACGATTAAGAGGCATCGCTGTCGCCAGAATGAAAGGGGGACAACTCATATCGAGTTATACTTATTATAAAACCCAGGTTGTTTGTGTGTGTGTGTTCGTTTATATATGGGATCGGATTTCCTACATTTTTCAACCGATTTCAACAAAACTTCAGTTTTTTTTGGCAGGTAGTGTTTCTTATTGTCTTGCACACTTTTTTCTTTATTTTTGCATTCAGAATGCTTTAAAAATTCCATTTACAAGACAATTGTTTATAATAAAATTCTATTCAATTGGTAGACTCATAACGATTGAAAACAGTGTTTTTGTTTGAGTTTGGGTTTGACCAATTCGTAAAAAAAAAACATAAAAAAACAAAACAAACAAACAAACAAAAAAACTAATTAAGACATGCGTGTCCGTCAATCTTAAACAATAATCTTTGTCAATTTTATTTTTCAGTCTTTATGATGGTCGATACTTGATCTATCTCTTACTGTTACATCCCCGGGGAACGCCGGGCTCTACTGCTAGTATAATATAATATAATATAATATAATATAATATAATATATATATATATATATATATATATATATATATATATATATATATATATATGTATATATATATATGTATGTATGCATTAAATCTATTAAATTTATACACTCATATTTATATATTTATTAACAGCATTAATAAATAAATTTAAATATGCATGACACAGCATATAATTATACAATTCACTAGACTACATTAAAACTTTTTTTCATTAACAAAAAAGATTGGCGATTGAAAAGTGAAGAAGCTATTTGTGTTACATGATTTGATGGCAAGTAAATAAATAAATGTCTGCTGGTTGGCGACCGTAACGTATTTTGAGTTAAATACGAGGAAGAAATAAGTATGAATTGTTAAAAAGATATACATATTATTTTGAAAAAGAAAAAGACTATTCTTGTTTTGAGGTTGTATTCAAAGTACATTTTATGGAAGAACTTTATTTTTTAATGTAAAGAACTAAAACATATATCTATTGATATCGTAAAATAATTTCTTTTCTTACTTTAAATCAGGATATATTTGCATTAAGGCATTCTGTGTGATTTTCATTCATTTGGTGTTTCCACGTTTAGCAGTTTCATACAGTTTTATCTCCTACCATAAGTCCAGTCGAACAATAAACCATTATATATATATATATATATATATATATACGTTTTTTGCGACTTAAGTTTCGTTGGTTATAGAGCAAAATTTTATTTGTTTTACTTGTTTTTCTTATTTGTTTAACTTGGTTTAGTTGGTTTTAGTTTTTACTTGGGGAAAATGAAAACTATTCGAAAGAAAATTTTGGTATTTTTCTTACTCAATTTCTTAAATCTACCAAAAAATTAATCCGCGAAATTGAAAGGATCACAACGAAAACTAATCGACATGATATATCTAAATTATTTGACCAAACCTGTTTGAATATATATATATATATATATATATATATATATATATATATATATATATATATATATATATATAAACTGAGAAAATGATTCAGTGTTGTACAGAAAACCTGCCAGTATCTATTCCCATTGGTAACATTTGTACAACTTCCTTTCGTATGAATGCATGTATCTCCTTAAATTTGTTTTAACGAAATGATTTTAACGTTTCTTCTTAGCTTCATCGCACAACCAAACGTGTTTTTATTCGGTCGAAAGGAAAAGGACGCGGAATGGCAACAATTAAAGTAAGTTTCCTTTATTTTTTTTAAAATATTTTTTAATCTTTTCTTCTACTTTACGTTACTTCTAGCGTAAAGCTGGAAGTGAATTTGTATGGATAGGAGGGGAAGATAACGGTCAACCCTAGCCTTGAACAGGTTAAGATTGTAGCGATTCTCTTGGGAGTTGGTTGCACAGAGCAGTGGTTCGCGGGAAGAAGCAGTTCAAGTGGAAATCGTTGAATATACGGAGGGAATGTCGGTGGTTTGCTACAGTGTGCGTATCATGGCGGATCTTAGGTTAGAAATGGTGGAACCAAGGAATGTAGTTCGTCTAAGGACTTTCCGTGGAAGTCGCGATAGGTCAGCGAGCGGCTTGCCTCAACCTGCCCGCAAGAGAGGGGGTTGGGTGGTAGAAAATTTATTCATCACCCTCAAGGGCTCAGAGACGCTAGAGAGTGAGCTCTGGGTAGCTCCAGATCAGATATGACAACAGCTTTGGCCTGATGGAGAGTTTAAACGCCTTTCGGTAATCACAACTCTGAAGGCAAATGGCTCATTCGTCAACCGGTTTATTGACTGTGAAAGATGGTAAAACAGAAACAGGAAAAGACGAAAAAGTACAGAAAAAACGTAACAGCAAGTAAATCTAGTCATAGATAAAATGCAAAAAAAAAAGCAAAAAAGCAAAAAGATCACAGGCGGTCGGGGTCCTTTTACAGATTCAATGTATTAGGTTGGTGCAAAAATAATGACGTATTTTTTAACGTTTTTTAACGTCAAAAAACGTCATTATTTTTGCACCAACCTAATATATACACAAAACGGTACACAAACAAAAGGACTGGCCTGCGGCCAGTTATAAGCTTAACGTAAGTTAGTCCAGCCCGATTGCTGTGTAGCCTATAAAAAGTTCGATAATAAAAGGAGACATATTCAGAAAAGAAAAATAATGTACAAAATAGTGTAAGGCACTACACTTGAGAAGAGGTAAGCTGTCTAAGAAGGCCTTCTGAACCCGACACCTGTTGAAAATGAGAAAATATTTAACACTATATATAAATAATATTAAATTTACTAAAAGGGAAGAACCACAAAGTGTAATGTGGTTCCATTTTAGGAGAAGGATAAAGCAAGTGTCTTACCGTGATGGTCCAATTTATAGGACTAACTAGGAATGCGTATCATGCCCGGCCGAATCTAGAAGAAAAAGAGGACACCGGAAATGCTTAGCAGGTAAAGATTTGGGGCTGTCTCCTAATAAACAAGGGATAACTAAGGGAGGTAACCAATAGAGGGTAAGAAACTATAATGTGTAACACGACAGCCTTATTTAATCTATGGAGGTAGAGTGTTCTTATTCTAACGCAAGGTTTTTTTTTTAATATTTACATTCTTCTTTCAAAGTTAACTTGGCTCATGGATGTATTCTCATCGGCCTCTTTCTGTCGTGTTTTCTTTAATTTATTAGGTTGGTGCAAAAATAATGACGTAATAATGTCGTTTTTTGACGTTAAAAAATACGTCAAAAAACGACATTATTACGTCATTATTTTTGCACCAACCTAATAATTCCCCTTCCTCTCCTCCATTAGGTGCCTAGAGAGGTCAGCTCTCTGGTGGATACGGGACGCCTTTCGTATTTTAAAATTTTAAATAAGAAATTGTCAACTTTTAAAGGTTGACAACCGGAGTAGCCATTGTTTTCTCTGCCAACGAATAGTGATTTAGTAAGCGTAGCTTAGATGTGGCACATGGCTGTCTGTATGGAGCACCCAGTGAAGAACTGGGTTATGTACTGAGTAAAATATTCATCGTAATTCGTCGTAATAGGTCTAGCAATAAGCTTGTAAACCGTTATCCTACGTCGATGTCGCAATGAATAATGTCCATAATCAAACACTTTCAAATTAGATTCATCATCATCAGTCCCTTTACTACTTCAGTCGTTGGGGGATCTAAGGACAGAAGAAACAGACAACTCTCCCCAGGATGATCTGATGGTGGCGGCTCTCAGAAGTTCTGGCATCGTCATATTCGTCGACTCTTTGATGTTGTCTGCCAGCTTTTGCTTTGGCGTCCCCGCTTGCATCCGCCTTCAACACCTGCTTTGCATGATGGCCTTGCGGAAGATGTTATGCCCAGTGACGTGGCCAAACAATGACATCTTTCGACGCTTAATAGTGGCAAGGGGAGATTCCTGTCGGCCCACGAAACTTTTGACCTTACTCAGTACATAACGTTGTGATCAGAAATGATCGATCGAGAAAAATCGTTGAAGATTGTGTGTTTATAAACGGTAATTCGAACTTTGCTAACCAGACGCTTATCTGTAAGCTAAATGGTATAGTATGTCAGATCAAATGATGGTTTCCGTATAGAAATACAGGTACGATTTTCCTATCGGAGAACATTCAGGCCAGTAAATGTAATTAATATTGTTAATTAAAAACAGGGCATTTACTTAAATAAATTGTATCTATAAAAACGTATAAGTAGAAAATATTATATATATATATATATATATATATATATATATATATATATATATATATATATATATTATACTAATAGCAGAACTCGGTTGGTAAAAAAAAACCCGGATAGCACAACTTGCAAGTATATCAAAACAAGTTTGTAACCGAGGAAAAAACTGGAAAAAAAAGAAAGAACTAGAAACATCTGAACAGGGCGAAACAAATTGTCCAGTGCCTTAAGTTTTTAGTCCAAAGAAAAAAGAAAAAAACCCAAACGAGTAATAAAGTTAAAACGTAGATTGCTCAATAAGCTAATTAGAGCTTCATTTAGGTTCATCCCCCTCATTTCATAGAATTTTACGGACATTTTCAATTTTATCAATTTTTATCACATTTTATGCCACAGGGTGTTTTTTTGTGGTGAATGAGTAAATTGTAATCATGAATAGGTTGTTATTCGGATTAACTAGGATTAGGATAGC
The DNA here is from genome assembly GCA_963932145.1 of Acanthosepion lycidas. Lineage (NCBI taxonomy): Eukaryota > Metazoa > Mollusca > Cephalopoda > Sepiida > Sepiidae > Acanthosepion > Acanthosepion lycidas. Next base: position 88,503,306 of record OZ010603.1, on the reverse strand, counting down.
TAATAAAGACCAGCCTTTCCCCATTTTCCCTTCGGTCTTATGCCAAAATTTTGCATTTTTGCAAAATAAATAAATAGATCAATTCTTGGAAACGAATGGAGCAACATTCGAAAGTACTCAGGAAAAATAATATAAAATAAAAAGTTAATACGAATTTTAGTAAATTTACCGACAATACAAAACAACTTATTCATAAATTTGAAAGATTTAATAAAAAATAGTCAAAACTTCTCTATTGCTCTATTCAAAAAGTTCTAAACTGTATCCAGAAGGAATTGGGGAAACAAAACAGTTTTCCCTTATTTTTCAATATAGACCCCTAAACTTGACATGAATGCACTTGGTCTAACGATGCTTAAGCATTACAATCCCATTACGGAAGAAGGTGGCATCCTGGTCGGCCAAAAACTCCTCCATAGCACAGATGGAGATAAGTCTAGTGAAGCAGGGGGATGGGGTAGCAATTCGAATCCACAGTTGGCTGCTTCAGCAACTGCAACTTGAGCAGTATGAACGGGATGCGTTATCCTGGGGCAAGAGCACACCTACCCTGAACTTCTCTTTGCGTTTAGACTCGACTGCTCCCTCCCTTCATTCCTTCCTTCCTTCCTTCCTTCCTTCCTTCCTTCCTTCCGTTGTCTTAATTCTGATTCATAGTACTGTCCATTAATAGTTTTCCGCTGTTCCAGGTAGTCTATCATGATTACGCCTTGAGGAACCGCCAAAAGCAGAAGCCATCACTTTGCTAACAGACGCTGCCTGCTTGAACTTCGTGGGTGGAGAATGTTTCCACTCTTTCCTTTGAATCTTTGAGACACATCTTGCAAAACAGATCTCAGTTAAAACAGTATGGACGGGACCAGAACTAATGCCTATGGACTTTGCTATCTGCTGGACAGTAAGAAATCTGTCAACCAAAACTATAGAGTGAATGGCATCAACTTGTTCATCAGTGGTAGAAAAGTTGTGGACTAACTGATCGATGGTCATATTCTGTGCTGTCCCTGGTCCCGTTTGAATTTCGCAGCCCACTTCTTCCGCAATCCACAGTTGCATAGGGGGGTCCTCAGCAAGTGGCTGTACCATGTCCTTATGCATTTCCTTGGCTGTTATACATTTCTTTTGCAGATACTTTATGACTGCTCGGGTGTCTGTTTTGTCCATTTTTAGATTTGCCACACACCTCTCACCTTTGTATGGGCCTCACCTGTACAGAAATTAAGACAAAAATCTAAATTAGTTTTTCTAGTTTTATAAGAATTTGTAGCGTGTTGCATCAAGAAAGATGTTCAGCTATGATACTTCTTTCTGGGTGAGGTTTAGGGCTTTTTGAGAGAATTCTTGCTGCCATAATATACCTTTATATATATATATATATATATATATATATATATATATATATATATATATATATATATATATATATATATATATGTGTGTGTGTGTGTGTGTGTAAAAATATATAGAAAATAGGAAAGAACTTGTTAGGTAAATAATCCAAAGTTCTTTAGTATTTTTATTATTATTTTTAAACAATAGTGCTCGATACAAAAGTAGAGCATAAATATAATTATTTATTAAAAATCATGATTCCAACGCTACAGGAACTCTTATGTAGCGTTGGAATCATATTTTTAAATAAATAATTTATATTTATATATATATATATATAAGAATAAAACTAATGTAATGCAATATTTATCATTTACCAATTTAAAGAAATAAATGTGGAAACAATTTTCTGTTTTGTTTTTTTTCCAATCCTAATGATCACATTTTAAAACTATAAACATTTTCGAAGAATGAAGGTAGTTAAAAAAGTGGTCATGGGAAAAATGTCCTTGTAATACTACATCTTATTTTATCCATCATCTTATACGTATCAATATATATATATATATATATATATATATATATATATATATATATATATATATATATATATATATATATATATAAAAATGGGAAAAACTGTCCTCTTGACACTCGCGTGTTATTGAGCGAACTTTTGCCTATGTTTGGTGAAGTATTGATGATTTCATAGGTATTCCACAACATTTTTGCGGAGTTCAACAAGAAACTTTATTGTATAACGAACCTGTTAATTTGTCGTCACGTATCGATTGTTTAGTTTTAAATGTACAAGTCGTGAGTCACAGGAAGTTTTTCGAATGCTGTACCAACTTAAGAATCTCTCAAACGCGCAATTTTCACTCAGCATGCAAAACAATTCTATTAACAATTTTAACTGTTAACTAGCAGCAGGGTATTTTCCCGACAACTACAATCTACTCTATGGTTAACCGTTATCTTTCCTACATAACCTCATGAAGTGCATTTCTTGGCCATTATTACGCTCATACAAAAACAAACAGTAACCCTCTACCTTGAGTGGCTCCTGGGTCATGTATTAGGGTGAAAATTAATATATTAAAAATGTTATTTAAAAAGTAAAACTGCCCAAATAGTTGATAAATTCTAAACTTAATAGTGCTGGGTTTTAGAAGTGACGGCTACCGGTTTTTTGCATATTATTATGTTCACTCATAAATAATTTCTGTTTTTGTTCGTCAAGTTTATTCTTTAACAAATAAAATAAAATTATATTTACTTCAATTGTATATTCGCTATTATTTGCAATAACTTTCTTGTAGTTATCAGGCATCTCTTTAAATAAAATTCCGTAGGTTTTGACGCGAAAAGGTTTTTGACAAAGTCTTGAATATGGTTTTAGTTAAAGAACACTTTTCCCATGAATGTATCTTGCATCAATCAGAAAAATGTAAGAGTTGGATGAAAGGTGCAACGTCAGATGAGTATGATCGGTTTGGATAGAACAGACCAACCGAATTCCAATGTTTTATCATCGGTTATACCATGCTGTCTTGCCTTGTCATGTAAGACAACAACATACTTTTTCGCTTCGTAGGTAAGGCGATAAACTAAATCTGTATCCTGGGTAAGACGATAAACTACGTCCATCAGCAAACCTCTCTGGAGGTTTTGAGGAGCGTAGAACCGCCTCTTAATTGCTGGTGTTCCCGAGGTGGTAGCACCTGATAGGGTTTCAATTATAGGTAAATAGGTAACCTCCAAACTGGGGTCAGTATACTATGAAAGTGTAAAAATAGGTTTTAATACCAACAATAAATTTTTTGAGGAAAAATTATTACCAGCAATACATTATTGCCAGCAATACATTTTTGAAGGAAAAAATATTACCATAAAATACACATATCACCGCCTCTGGTAATTATGTCCAGACAAACATGTATTTACATAAAATCTGAGTATCATCTACCATGTATTCAATTGTGAAAGCAGAATAATATATATCATATTTATATTACTTCGTAGCTGCCAAGAAAATTAAATGTTGAGCTTAAATGTTCCATAAAGAGTTGATATGCCGTTAAACAAATAAATAAATCAATCTTCCACGGAACCAACCTCTTGGGTGTTGTTGAGATTTGTCCTTGACAATACACTGCATTTGCGTTTAACATTGTCGTATGCAATACACTTTTCATCACCTGTTATGATATAAGAAAACGATTATATTTAAGGAAAGGTTAATTAGAATGATATATTCGTCATTACAATTTGTTTCTGCAAAACGGAAATGGTGCTATGGGTCAATTGTCGCCATTTTATATTTTTTAATTTCGTGTATGCGCGTTGTTTTTTTTTATTTTGCCGACTGCACAACATAGTAGGGTCATTTGGGCACCATCCGCAAGAAAAAGAGCAAAATGACGCAATTCACCCCACCAGAAATTTGGAAATGTAATGCCGTACTTCTTGGCATTCGCACCGCAAGCTCCAATACGAATATTTCAAAGTGTTTGGGTGTCAATTTGAGGACAGTGCAGAAGATTCGAAAAGAGATGGATGATATATCCAGTCAACATCATGGTGTTTGGAGTGATCACTAGTGATGGTGATGTTATGCCTCTATTCATCTTCCGACAGAGTCGCAGACAACACGGGGGCCAATATCAAGTGCCTTGAGGGGTAGTACTACCCTGGGTCAAGGAAGAGGCTGCTGGAAGACCCTATGTCTGGCCACAAAACTCTGCCATATAAGCAGGAGAACCCAGACATAGCTGTCAGACAATTTCTGCGACGACATCACTCCTTACATCTGGTCACCTAACTCCCCAGACTGTAATCCGCTTGAGTATTAAGTGTACAGCGCAGTTGAATGAGAGACTAACAAAACTCCTTGTAACACTAAAGATGAACTAAAGGCAAGGATTATGGCTGCATTCGCCAACTTAATCAAGGAGACCGTCCAGAAGAGATGTAAAAGATTCCGAAGTCGTCTGTTGGTCGTGGTTGAAGCCAATGACAATTTTTATTGAATAAATTTACTCTTTAGTATTTCAACATATTTTTGTATAATTTTGTTAAATATATCAGTTAAAATAAGATGTCAGTTTTATTTTATTTTTTTTTAATTTTAATTATTTAAAATTTTTTTTTTTTTTTTTCATAATTTAGACGACAATTTATCCATCACACCTTGTACTTATGATTTAACAGATTATATTTGGAAAATATATTCAAATTAATGATTATCTTTTTTGTAGCTTTCCTGGAAGTACAATCTCCGTTCTGAAAGGAATAATATATTCGGCCTCAATGTTAAAGTAAATTCTAAATTAAACCCACACCTCATATTAACTATTTGTTACAAGTGAGTATTAATGTTTTGTTAAATACTTCATTGGCAATTTTGCTTGGCTGAAAAAACGAAGTGAAACATGCTGATAAAAATTGGATTGTGAAACTAAATATTTTCTTTTCGTTAAGTTTGTTGAAATTTCCACAAATTGCAGAGTATTGGCTGTTATGAATATAGAATTATATGTTTGGGTTTGATTTTATTAATTCAAGAAATTCAAAAAACATTAAAGAATTATGATTTGCAGAGAGAAATGTAAGGTGGTAATTTCCAACATGCCAGGAAATTATTAGGTTGGTGCAAAAATAATGACGTAATAATGTTTTTTTGACGTATTTTTTAATGTCAAAAAACGACATTATTACGTCATTATTTTTGCACCAACCTAATAATTAAAGTCATGCGATAATTGTTTTACATACATATCTTTTCTCCATGTTCCTCTCTCTCTCTCACACACACATGTATTAGGTTGATGCAAAAATAATGTCGTTTTCTCACATATGTTAATATGTGAGAAAACGACATTATTTTTGCACCAACCTAATACATACACACACAAGCACAAATATATATACATATATACATACATACATTCATGGCGCCAAACTAGTTCAGAAATGTCTATAATCACTTCCGTCTTAGTGGCATTATCACCTTACTGTTTAAGAACTATTCAAAAAATATTTTAACGACTATTCAGCCACTCTCTAGTCTTCTTCATTAAAAAAACCTATGTCATGAATGGTGCCATCCGTTCTGAAATATCTAAACTGTCAGCTGTATTAAAACCGGTTTCTAAGATCAATAGCTTAAAATGGCTTTGAGCAAATGAAGCCTGGCGCTGTGTAATCATAGACTCCTTGGAGATACCTGAAATCAGTGGGAGTGATAGTACTGCTTTTTGTTGTTTTTAAATTCATTCACCCCAAGCAAGGCGATAATGCCACTAAGACGTAAGGGACAACTGGGAGTGAAAGAGAATGAAAAAAAAACATTAGTAGGAGCCGGAAACCCAATCCTAAACAGGAAACAATGGATACACTTCTACACCTGTTTAAGACCATGGATGAGTCTGAACTGGTCAATGGGGAAACCTCTCTCTTCTTATTGAAGTAAAAATAAATAAATAGTAAATGACACAGCTTTTGTGCTAAGGAAAGTGTGGATCTAAGCTGAGTGTCGGAGCTGAGATATGAGCATGATCAACCAGCCGAGTCATCGAAGACTCGAAGGAGGATATCAAATAATAATTTCTCGACTAAAAATGGTACCACCACAAACTAGAGAAGGTAATCGAACACGACCAAGCCAAGATGTTGTGCGATTTCAACAGCCAAACAGATCTCGTCCTTGAGGCTATCAAATCAGATATCGCCGACGATGAAAAACAAGAAAATGCTTCCTCATCGACGTTGGTGTTCTTGGTGATAATAATATCAAGCTCAAAGAAAGTGACAGGCGTAAGAAATACACCGACCTCCGGATTAAAGTTGTCACAATGTCAAACATTAAGGCTATTACTGTTCCATTTATTTTCGGGGCGTTGAGGGTCTATATCACCGAACATAAAAGTCCTACATTACGAAAATCAGAATAAAGGTTATTATCCCATCACTTTGCAAAAAACTAAACAGAATATTATGAAACAAAAAAAAATCCTTGATATATTTATACGAATATTAGAATAATCAAGAACCTATACTGGCAGCAAACCGCCTGCTTATGGACAGAAAATGAGTTCAGTAGATATAAAAATAGAAAGAGGTGTAAGAGAAAGATGTGTCGGAATTATTCAGTGTATACTGAGAGGTGATTATGATAGAATTAGAAATGCTAGCAGGATTCATTATTGATGGCTACAATCATAACAACATAAGGTATACCAATGACACAGGGTTGATAGCAGACACAGAAAGAAAACTACAAAAACTCCGACAGAAGGTAATGAAGAAAAGGAGAAGAAAAATGATTAAACATTAATTGCAAGAAGATAGAATGCATGGTTGATAGCAAAAGGAATAGGCTAACATACAAATTAAAAATCGGGAGATACCAAAATAAGACAAGTATAACATTTAAATATCTAGAAAGTGTTTTAACAGAGGACGGAAAGTGCCACATTGAAATCTGAAATCCGAAGATCCATTGGAAGCGCCAAAGATGTCTTCCAAAAACTAAGCAGAGTATAAAGAAACAGAAAAAATTCATTAGTGTTATGGTCGGGTTCCTTGTACCACGGTGATAGTCGAAGGTAGAACCAATAAAGAAGAACTCGAATACGGATATGGAATAACACAGATATATTACAAACAGGAATATATACAGAGAAGTAGAAAGTGTTAGTACGAACAATCAGGTTTAGTAGTAATTGTCTGAACGCGACTCTGTTTCGGACTGCCTCTGATTCGACTGAATGACTCGCTCGCTCTGACTTCACTCCAGACTCCTGACGGACTTCACTCCAGACTTCAGACTGAACAGTATTTAGTCACCTCTCCACGAGGGCATCATGTGGCACAAGGCCGGTTTAACGTGGGGTTTCCCCACCCGTAGGCAGAGAGTTCAACTGATCAACCGGTCGCTCGACTTCGGGCTGAACTCCCTGCTTCCTCTTGAGGCGCAGTATTTATTACGTATGGGATAGTCCATTATGTTATTATGGGTAAGGTCCCATAACAATTAGAAATAAAGAAAAGTGTACTGAATGTGATATCAGTCCTCCTATATGGCAGTGAATGCTGGGCAATCTCTGAGGAAGAAGAGAGCTGAAGTAACAGAAATATGCCTCTACAGAAGGATGCTGAGAATGTCATGGACCGAACATATGCGAGAAACGACGAAGTTTTGGAGAAAATTGAAACAAAACGGAAACATCAGGAAGAGACAGTTTAAATTTCTAGAGCACATAATGATGAAAGAAAGCTTGGAAAATCTGATACTCACTGTACAGGTTGAAGGCAATAGGCAAAGGGGAAAACAACGCATAACCTGTTTAGTGAGCGTGGGCAAATAGATGTCAGAACAAGGTCTAGGAGAGATAACAATAAGACAAAAATTATTAAAGGCAATGAAGGACAGGAAATTGTGGAGAGTCATGATCGCTTACGTCCCAAAGGGACACGGCACATAGAGGAGGAGAAAAAGAGGAAGATCTCATCGCTTTAGAAGTCTACTTTGCTTGGAACTGCAAATATTCTGCGAACGGCGATCTCTTTCTGAGGGAATAGGCCATGGTGGAAAAACTTACAATGCAAGATCTCCGCTTGAAAACGAAGACCGTGTAAACAATAATAATAATAATATATCCCAAAGATTAGGGAATAAGAAGAAGCTTATAAATACCTAGGAGTCAGCAAAGGAGCTGGAATACAGCATACCAAAATGAAAGCGAAAGTAAGAAAAGAATACTACAGGCGTGTGTGTTTCGTGTTAAATATGAATAGCCAAAACAGAATATCAGCCATAAACAATTTGGCTGTCCCTGTGGTGCAATACAGTTTAAACATCCTTAATGGACCATTAAGAGAATGGATATCAAAACTCGAAAGCTTATCATTTTCCACCGCATGCATTATCCTAAGGCTGATATTGATCGTCTGTATGTGTCCAGATCCAAAGGAGACAGAGGATTAGTTCAACTAGAACTGTTTTACGAAACTACAACAATCAGTCTTCAAAAATATCTGGAAACTATAGAGGATGGGATGATGAAAGAAATAAGAAACTTTATTCAATAATAAAGCAAGCCAACAAATTCAAAAGGGAATTTCAAGTGGGTGAAAAAGGGCAAATAAACAATGATACTACAGTGTTAAAGAAACTAAAAAAGAAAGAAAAAACAAATGCAATTGTATCAAATGTGAAAACGGTGGCGAGATAAGTCATGGTCAATAATCAGCCCGTACCAAACAAGTTGATTTAGACAAAACCCGTACCCATCAGTGGTTACATAGTGCAAGGGTAAAAGCGGAAACCAAAGGTTTTATTCTTGATGCACAGGACCAATGCTTGCTAACTAGAAATTACCAAAGCACACATACTGAAAAATTGTGTTAACCAGAAATGTCGATTCTGTGATAAATATCCAGAAACAATTGAGCATCTTGTATCAGGTTGCGCAGTGTTAGCACCAACCGAATACAAAACTCGGCATGACAGTGTGGGCCAATATCTGCTCAGGAAAATATGTAACTTTTATGGGAAGGAAACTGCAAGAAATTGGTATGGTTATCACCCAGACCTGCTTACAGAGATAGAACCTGTAACAATTTTATGGGACTTTACAATACACACATACAGAACAATCAAATCTAATCGCCGAGACATCATGATTAAAGACTACGAAAACAGAATGTTTTCTTATATTGGCATGACTGTCCCTGTAGAGTATAACGTATCTTTGAAGATCTTCAAAAAACTATCAGAATACATCTAAAATTCTAAAAATGTGGCATATGTGGACATCAGTAATTCTAGTTGTATTTGGAGCCCTCGGATTGATTGGAAAAAGTTCCGATAGACTCATAGCGGGGCTTCTTGGTAGCCCACGTCTTAAGGAAATACAAAAAAAGTGTACTCACAAGTACAGCTCACACATTACGAAGAGTTTTATCTATGGAAAATATGTGTGGTCTTAGGGCTTTTGTGTTTTGTTTTTTTTTGGAAGATGTCAATAAGCTATTTCTAACCTTAGGTTTCTGGTTGGGACCCGGAAGAAAATATGTATACAACAGAAATCAAATGAAATAATAATAATAATAATAATAATTGTAGTAGTTAATGATGGTTGTATTGTTTGAATTGATTGACTGACTATACATTTTTTCATATATTTCTAGATTAAAAAAGACTAGTGATCCTGGCATGTTGACCTCCGAAATACAGTTGCCAACTGGCTACGTCAAGCGAAATGTGGTCTGTGGTGCGCGGATTTGTGACAAGTTTTCAAACTGTAGTCGTTGCGTGATTCAATCGGAAGATACGGATGAAGGATTGGCCCTTTACTTAGGAAAGGTGAGAACACTTCCGAAAACGAAGCAATTTTTTTTTCAAATTCTCATAAGGCTAAATTCTGTCTGTATGTCCTCATCTTCCCTCAGTAGAACAAAACAGTTGCATTGATATATAACAGGGATTTACTAAGTGAAGCTTAGATTTGGCACAAGGCCGAACGTATGGAGCACCCAGTGAGTATCTAACTCACTACTCAGTCGTAATAATGAGTTCGAATACTCCCTGGGTGTTCTATACAATTGGCCCTGTGCCAAACCTAATCTACGCTAAGTAAATCACTGTAAGGGCGCTTAAATGTGATGTAATGGTTAACAAGCTTGTCTCGCTCAGTTACAACAGAGTAGTGAGGTCGGTCATCGCTGGGTGATCAGTCAGTTTCATGCTTAAACACAATTATTGCATTTAAGCATGAAACAGACTGTCGCCGCCGGGTTTTGACCCTAATGCGCATTTTTATATTAACATACGCTCTGTCCTTGATATTGAGCACTTTAATCTATCGATATATTATATCCTAAAACTATATATATATATTAATATATTTAATATATATATATATATATATATATATATATATATATATATATATATATATATTAATATATATATATATATATATATATATATATTAAATATATTAATATATATATATATATATATATATATATATATATATATATATTACTAACGAATTACATTTACAAAATAGGTGATAACATTTAATTTACAGAACAATTTAAAAAAAATATAATTAATAAATAATTTATAATTTTTATTTTTATATCCATTTTAATTCAAATTTTAAAAGTTCTAATATATAGGTAGTGTTTCTGCCAATAAAATTCTTTTCGTAATTCATCGTGTTTGCATACAAATAATTTTCAGCTGCCTTGACAAAAGTTAGCAGAAAAAATACAGCAAGTGCCCATGTGACAACAGTTCCGACCTATTATGATTCATGCTTACGACGCAATCTCCAATAATCTTTTTTTTAGACTTATACAGTTTGACTTGTACATAAGTCGTCGTGTGTCAATTCCTGATTGTACGCCATATTGGAATGTTGTTCATTCGCTCTCTTTCGTTTGTGTTGTGATTGTGGAAAATTATTGTGCCTCAATATGGCCCCTCCCCAAGATTAATGTGACTTCTGATGGCGGTGTTGCGAAGAAAAGGAAAGCCAACACCATGGAAATGAAATTAGATATTTTTAAACGCCTTGAAATGAGAGAAATTGCGACGGACATTGAACAGTTGCATGGTTTGAGTCATTCGATTGTCGTTTAAAACATGTGCATATGTGTTTTCAGTTTCCATGTAAGCGATAAGACATTTTTTTGTTAGATTATCAATTGGTGAATTCCGGATAAAAAAACAAAAACAAAACAAAATATATAAAAAAAAACCCATAAAAACAAAAATAAAACGAACGGTAGTTTGTTTTCTTATTTTTTTTCGTGTTCTCTTCCCCACATTTGTTGCTGCTTTCCGACATCAAAATACAAGGCACTAAAAATAAAATATAAAATTTTTTTTTTATACCTAGAGTTATATTTTCCGATTTCTTTTTGAATTTGTAGGTTTGATGATTTGGATCGTGATTACGATTCCAATGTAATAAATTATAACCATGGAATATTAGTGTTTGAGCCTTTTATATTATATCCTTACTCTGTTCTGTACACTGAATTCTTATTCTATTGGGAATTTATATATATATATATATATATATATATATATATATATATATATATATATATATATATATATATATATATATATACGTGTGTTGACCACTAATAAGTGTTGACTTCTATGTTCACTTTTATATATATATATATATATATATATATATACGTGTGTTGACCACTAATATTATATATATATATATATATCGTTAATTTACATATGCTTAATACGGCCCGTCAAAAATGTGTAAATTTCTTTACATTTTTAGTTTCAACCTTTGGAAGTAAAGTCTGATGATCCGCAGTCCTTTAAAAGGGCTGTGGTGAAATAATTTATTCCATGGAACCTTAAAGTGGTCTGTTTTTATTTAAATTTTATTTAAATTATTTGCTCTGGATTTACATTGAGCTCTCTAGATTTTATCCTCCTTGGGTCTACCCATACGGATTACCTAGATTTTCATAAATTATATATATGTATATATATATATATATATATATATATATATATATATATATTAAATCATTTCACCCCAAAGGATTGATAGTCAAAGAGAAAGGGAAAACTGAAAGAAGACAAATGGCTTACGATATATATGTCAATAAGTCTATAAATGTTCGTGTGTAATTTTGAGTCATTTTGTTTAACAAAGTGGCAAGATCCTGTAAGCTATCAGGTATTGTACTAATTTTTATGTGTTCTTCTTTACACTCACAGTTGACGACGGTTGAGTTTACCTGTGTGATAGTTGAAGCAGTTAAACAACAGAAGGTGATTAACAGGAAAAACAAACTCTTTGTTACTACTACGTCTTATTACACAGGTAAGACGATACATTTTTTAAATCATTTCCCCCGAAGCAAGGCAGTAAAGCCACTAAGACAAAGGGGGCTACTGATTGTGAAAGAATGAGAAAAAAGCGAAACATTAAGTTGTTTGAGTTTGTATTTTTATTACATTTTTATTTGATAAAGAAATCAGGGGCCCACTTGCCATTCGGTAAACTGAAACCTGACCAGTCTATCACCGGTCAAGAAGAGTAATGAAACCAGTCAAATAGACTCATTTTATAAACCCTTTATATATATATATATATATATATATATATATATATATATATATATATATATATATATATATATATATTATTTCATCCCATGTGTTATTTAGGTAGAAAACGAGTAACTACCAACAGTGAGGTTCGAGCGTGTTACTCTGATCTTATGAATATATGTTTTCCGCCAGGTTGTATAAATAGTGGTGTCAGGCTACTGACTGGAATGATTATAGAGTGGGACTATCCATTCGAATTAGTGTGAATTATTGTATGTCGATGATTTGGGTTTTGATTTAGGATTTACCGGACGTTAAGTCGAGCCGCGTTACTAACAAGCTATTCACTGAAATGGATAATTATCTTTGGTTGACATTTACTTCTTTGTTCTTGCTAAGTATTTATTTGCAGTTGTAATTAAATATTGTTTTATCTTAATTATTAACGGCCACCATATGTCATAAGATCATGCAAGGCAGTAAAAGTCACTAAAACACAAGGGATTACTGCGTGTGAAAGAATAAGAAAAAAGAGAAACGTTATTAAGAAGCGAGGACAATAGAAGTGTAATCAAGAAGACAACAGATAGCGATTGAAATTGCATTTAAATTTTGAAGATCAAAGTTGATTGGGAAGCAAAGAAGCCGGAGTTTCACGAGCGAAAAGTGAGAGAAAAGAAACTGTTAGCATAGAACTTACGACTATATCTAGCTAAATGTGAATTGATGAGATCTTACCACCAAAATCTTTGCATGAAGTCTCAGTACCGTAGGGAAGAGTTCATCCGAACAATTACCATGAAATATTTTCATAAAAGACGCAGGGAAGCTACATGACAACGGTGTGAAAATGACTAAAGCCGAGATGCCAGGCCAGGACCGATAATATTGTAGATTCATCTTTTTTTTTCTTTTTTAATCAATAATTTATAAATATACAGCAGAAGCATCAGACCATATGTGGCAGTAATATTCTAAACATGGACGCATGGTAGGCTTATAAATATGTAAGATATATTCAGGGGGAAAAACTGTCAAGTACGCCATAATGAACGGACTTTCTTAGCAGCAGACCTAGCAGTCTAGAAATCCACATCATGTCAGCTGAGAAAGTTAGTCTGAGATGGCGCATCGAATCAATCTAATGAAGTTTAGTATCAGCTATGATAATGGGAGGTAGGAAGGAATCTTTCAGGTGATTAACATAGAGAAGTATCGTTTGGGATGTGTTAAAATTAATAAACCATTGTTTGCCTCAGCTAACAACAGATTATAGGTCATTTTTAAGATCAGCTGCCAATTTGACTCCATCGAATTGATTAGACGATTTACTTTCAACTTATGTGATGTGTTACGTGCGAGGCTCGCTGATACTGAAGAAAATATGACAATAAACAGGTTTAATTGTAGAGAGACCTTTTCTGGTATAAAATTTCGGGTAAATGTGAGTTTGAATTTAATGATTATTGGAATTAAATATGGAATAACAAATAAAGTTAATTAGTTCAAATAAATTAGAAGAGTTGAGAGGTTCTTAAGAAATCTAACGTTAATATCAACTTTTAAAATTTTTTTTAGTAATGTTCATCCAATTAAAGGCCAAAGGGTGACTCAATGTAGAGGGTTACTGTGTGGAGTTGCATTAACGTAAGAAAGCATAACAGAAAAGATAGACAGCTAATTCTAGACTTGAAGAGGTCAAGATTTAGCAAATAAAATTTCAGAGTTTAGGCGGAGACATTAAGAGTATAGAGTTGAAGAAGACCTTAGAAAGAAACCGGAAACCCAATCCCAAAGAGGAAACAAAGGATAAACCTCTACTTCTGTTCAAAAGACCGGTGAGGTGTATGAAATGGACCGTAGGCCAGGTGAGTTTGTCCCGCAATTCAGCCCGTAAAGAGGGAGAGAGAGAGAGAAGAGATAGATTCATAACTTTCCCAAGGGTATTTGCGCGCAAGGGAATGTAATGAAATCGACTTTAGAAGGAACCTGAAATCCAATCCTAAGTCGGAATCAAAGGATAAACCTCTACCCCTGTTCAAAAGACCGAGGAGGGATGTGAACCGGACGATAGGCAAGCCCAGTTTGTCGTGCTATTCAGCTCGTAAAGAGGGAGAGAGAAGAGTTAGATTAATACCTTTCCCAGGTGTATTTGCGCGTAAGTAAATGTAACGAAATCAACTTTAGAAGGAACCGGAAACCTAATCCTAAACAAGAAACAAGAGATGGCCCTCTACTCCTGTTCAAAAACCGGGTGGTGTGTGAACTTGTACATATTAAATTTGTATTCTTGGAAATGCTACATTCACCAAACCGGATGAAACTCATAAGTAATAAATTACTTTTTATTAAAACATTTTTTTAGGAAATTAAAGTTCTGACGTTTATTAAATGTTATAGCTCTTTCTAATACTGACTGGGGTTACCTTCCTAACCTTTTGTTTTTTGGTAGTGTGGAAAGTTAACAGCTTGATTACATTATATTTTTTTAGTTAACTAAAGAGCGGAAATAAATTGGTCGTTTCTACTTTCCAAGGTAGACGAGAAGCATTAGTATATCCGTGATATACTAACGCCTTAACACGACGAGAGATGAGGCCTAGAATAACACATTGGAATAAATTCCCAAAATAATTTTAACATAAAAAATTTTATATACAAAACCTGAGTATACAAACATAAGTAATACTAACAAGCAGTATATATATATATAAGTTCTATCGCACAATATCTAAAGGAACATTCATGTCGACATTCAAAATTTAGAGAAATATTAATTGAAAATGCAAGTATATTCCACCATGAAAATAAAAATAAATTCAAATTCTTGAGGCCCTCTATATAAGAAAAATACAACCAACATTAAATAAGTTTAATTATGTGTATAGCACCAATATTTTAAGATGTCTATAATATCAATGTGTATAAAACACTTAAATTTTAGTTTACAAATTACAATTATATACATTAAAGTTATCCACCCCCATTAGATAAAACATTAAAAGAAACATAATAACGTTAACAGTTAATTTTTAAATTATTAAATAATTATAACTGAGCGTGTTCATACATGTTAAAAATAATTATAACTGTGTATTCCATGCGTATTTACAAAAAAAAATCACAACTGAATCCATATCGGGACGGTATGCAATCAAACAGAGAAATAAAAATTTAGTTTTTGAAATTGTCTGTTAACTTTGTTGTACAAGCGCCCTACAGTCCCATAAGCTGGTGTCAATGTGTATCAGTGTTTTTGAGTTGGCCCCAGACATCACCAAACCTCTGAACGTCAGTGGTCCTATGGTATCCATTATTGTACTGTGAGGTGAATATGTTCTCACTAACGGGCTGACACATAGTTTTTTTTTTTGCAACGGGCTACACATAACCCTCAAGAGCTCCTTAAGTTATGAATAATTTCTTCCTGTGAAAAGTGAGATAACAACCTTCTGTATCTCTACAGTACTCTTGAAATAGGGTGATATCTGGATTATTTTAATTTATTTTCTAAATTATGCTTATTTTATGACTAGCAGTAGAGCCCGGCGTTGCCTGGGGATGTAACAGTAAGAGATAGATCAAGTATCGTCCATCATAAAGATTGAAAAATAAAATTGACAAAGATTATTGTTTAAGGTTGACGGACACGCATGTCTTAATTAGTTTTTTTTTTTTTTTTTTTTTTTTACGAATTGGTCAAACCCAAACTCAAACAAAAACACTGTTTTCAATCGTTATGAGTCTACCAATTGAATAGAATTTTATTATAAACAATTGTCTTGTAAATGGAATTTTTAAAGCATTCTGAATGTAAAAATAAAAAAAAAGTGTGCAAGACAATAAGAAACACTACCTGCCAAAAGAAAAGTGAAGTTTTGTTGATATCTGTTGAAAAATGTAGGAAATCCGATCCCATATATAAACGAACACACACACACAAACAACGTGGGTTTTATAATAAGTATAACTCGATATGAGTTGTCCCCCTTTCATTCTGGCGACTGCGATGCCTCTTAATCGTGTTTTCAAATTGATTTTGTGCAAAAACAATTGTGTTTTTGCAATTTTTGGCACTGTCAGAACCACCGAAGGTAATTTTACGTAGTCCTGTGAAGTTTTGTTGAAATTAGTTGAAAAATGTAGGAAATCCGATCCAATATATAAACGAACACACACACACACACACACACACACACACACACACACACACACACACACAACCCGGGTTTTATAATAAGTATGATATCCTTTACTTTATTAGCAT
Source organism: Acanthosepion lycidas (assembly GCA_963932145.1). Lineage (NCBI taxonomy): Eukaryota > Metazoa > Mollusca > Cephalopoda > Sepiida > Sepiidae > Acanthosepion > Acanthosepion lycidas. The sequence continues at coordinate 88,486,594 of OZ010603.1, read as the reverse complement.
GAATAAAGGTCTTTTAGGGATTTTCAAAGCTCGATGATTACTCAAATCGAATTCCCGATTTTATATTGTGATTTTTTTTTTGTTTCAGGTAAGAAATGCATTCGGAGTTACAAGCTTCCCCGATAATAAATCCTGTTTCTGGTTAAAGACAATACATTTTTTAAGATGAACGCAATATATGTTGAAGATTAAAAAATGGAAATAAAAAGATATCAGCAGTGATTTGTTGTGTTGACGTTATTTATTATCAAAAGGATTCACAGACATTTCAAAACGAACCTTTTTTATGAATCCAGGTATTTCAAACAGTTCACCCATCAATCTACTGATCAGATTCGATGTTGCTTAACTTTGGTTATTTTCGGCGTTTCAACTTGATATGGCCGTAAGAAATAAGATCAATAAAGTTATAACGAAATTTTATGGTAGATTGTATGTGCTCTGATCAGGTCCAGTAAAAGGTATTCGTGCCTCCTGCTAAATCTAGGATACGGCCCCACCCATTCTATTCAATTTTCATAAGGTAAAATACAAATTTTATTGTAACCTAATTATGTCCAATAATGAGTCATATGCAATATAAGGGAACATTTCAACTAGAAAAAATGAAAATAAATAAAATGTATCTAAATACAAATTAGAGGCATGTCATAATAGATTATTCCATCTTAAATAAATCAACAATGTTTTACGGCAATTTTTATCATCAACTTGTGATTTTTCTTGTTAAAAACTGAATAATTTTAACACATTTAACATCATCGATGAAAAATAGTGACTTTTATATAGTGTGTTTTCGAGACTTAGCATGAGCAAAATAAATTTACGAAAAAAAGGCCCCAGAATGACGACAAAATCTGCGAAAAATTTTCATCTTTTAATATTTAGTTGCTCATAGTTTAATTTGTAATGTTTTTTATTTTGTAATGTATGTAAATGTGGGTACAAAAAAGCAAATATTGATAAGATAGCTATGGCCACAAAGCACTGACTGGAGCCACAAATTAGGCTTAAATATCGGAAAGTTCGGGGGTAGTACTCGCCGGCTTTGATCTAGTTTGAACTTTTCGAATTTCTAAGATGGATCAGTCAAAAGATTATCTTCAAAAATGTTTCATAGAACAGAAGGTTTCAGTTGGTGATATATAATATTAACTTGGTATATTATAGAGAGATAACGATTGCTACCATGATAACAAAAAACAATATATATATATATATATATATATATAGTGATATTCCAAGCCGAAAGTATGGGCTTTATGCCACATCTAAGCTGTACTTGGAAAATCACTATATATACACAGTAGCGGCCACAATATAAGGAACGGAAACAACAAAGACATAAATATGTCTACTATTAGGTTGGTGCAAAAATAATGTCGTTTTCTCACATATGTTACTATGTGAGTAAACGACATTATTTTTGCACCAACATAATACTTAAAAAGTAATGCAAGATTAACAATGAAATTTTTACCGAATAAAGTTCAGGGTGTAATGCATAAATATTATACAAAGTTACAAAAATTTGCATAATAGTTTCTTTTTTAAATAAAGATTAAATGGAACAAAGGAAATAAGCTACTGGACAAAAGTTAAGGAACGATGTTAATAATTTGCATAAACTTTGAATTTACATTGTTAAAAAACTCGATGCAGCTTTTCAACAATAAGTAAAAGTTCATTTATCATTAGGACTTTATTTTTAAGCAATATGACAAATTCTACACGCAAAACGTTCACTTTTGAAGAAAAAACTCATTATCGCTATCAAGAAAAAAAAGTCAATTTCAGAAATTTCTGATATTGTTCATAGGTCTAAAAGTGTAGTTCATCGTGTAATTAGCAGGTATAAAACCGATAAAACGTTAGATGCAAAACCAAAAACCGGCAGACCTCCAAAAACACCACAAAGAGAAGATTGAAGAATTGTTAGAATATCTACAAAATACTGTTTTGATACTGCTGCATCAATTGCCCGTAGATTTAATGAAGAGACAGATAATAAGATCTCAAGGAAAACGGTTTGCTCGCAGGTTAAAAAATGCATGCCCGTATTCCAGCTTCGAAGCCTCTCATTTCAAAGTGAAACCAAAGGGCACGCCTGGAGTATGCGAGAGAACATGTTGTTTGGACTGACGCACAATGGGATACAGTTCATTTCAGTGACGAGTCCAAATTTACTATATTTGGTTTTGAGGGCAAAACTTACGTCCGCCGTAGAACAGGTGAAAGACTGTCTTCTCAATGTTTCAAGAAAACCGTTAAGTTTGGTGGCGGCAGTGTGAGGGTGTTGGGAATGATGTCATCTGCAGGAGTTGACCATATCATCCGCGTACATGGCAATATCAATGCTGAGATTTACAAAAGGCTTCTTCAGCAGCATCTGGTACCAAGATTACACCCTAGTCTTTATGAATCTCTTATTTTGATGCAGGACAATGCACCTTGCTACAAGGCTCAGACGGTTATGACTTTATTTGAAGAAGAAGGAATCGCCCTAATGATGTGGCCAGCCCAGAACCCCGACCTGAATCCAATAGAAAATGTTTGGAAGATAATTGGAGAAAGGGCTCAGAAAAGAAACCCGAAAAACCAGGATCACATATGGGAGTTATTGAAAGACGAATGGGAGGGAATTACTGCTGATTTTTGCCAGAAATTAATTAGATCCTGTGGTCGACGATACAGAGAAGTCATTGAAAATAAGGGGATGTTTACCAAATATTAAATTTTGTTGATATTTTGTTCACAATCAAGTATTAACAAGATCGTTCCTTAACTTTTGTCCAGTAGCTTATTTCCTTTGTTCCATTTAATCTTTATTTAAAAAAAAAATCTATTATGTAAATTTTTGTAACTTTGTATAATATTTATGCATTACACCCTAATCTTTATTCGGTAAAAATTTCATTGCTAATCATGCATTACTTTTTAAGTAATACACATATTTATGTCTTTGTTGTTTCTGTTCCTTATATTATGGCCACTACTATATATATATATACATACATACATACATATATGTTCGCGTAGTCTGGCTGTTCTGTTCTAAGAACTGAGTCACGGGAGAAAACGACGTGTGCGTGTGTGTATGTGCGTACGTGTGTGTTTGTGTGTGTGTGTGCGTGCGTGTGTGTGTGAAATTTGACATATCGTGTAACTGCAAAATTATCCAATTGTTAGGTTAAGATGTGAACGGGTGTGTCTTAGAAATGATTAAAGATATCTTACTGGAATTCTCCGAGGTTTTTATAAAACTATTGGACTCTGCTTTGAACAATAAGAATATATTCCGCTCTAAGTCGAAATGATGATCCCTCTTCCTGTTGTGACCTCCTGGTCCAGTTTTCTTCTCCACTGTTCCCTCTTTTTTAAACTTATTCACCATTCTCTTGATGGTTCTTGAATGGGCTTTGAAGATGAAAGCCAAGGTATAAATATTGATACAATTACTGAAGGCCTGAATCTTTTTCTTCTCACCATTGCTCAGTTGTGAAGACAGTGGGGCTGACACAAAATGATTTTAATCTGTTCTCTTTCAAACTGAATAACTGAAAGGGTTTTCTTTGATTTTTACAACAAATGGAGTCAAGATGGCTAAACGTCTTATCTGAAAACCTGGAAAATTAGTTCAGTGGTTTTTTAGATATTAAAGATTTTGTGGGATGGACAATTATCTCATGCTGTTATAAGATTTGGACAATTTTGCTGTTACACCCGGTATAACAAAAAAATATATCTGTAAAAGGACGCACACACACACACACACACACACATATATATAGCTGGGCACTCGTATTCGAGGATACCTGTTTACTAGGGCGGCTAGCCAATCCTCATTGTAGACGCTTGCTCTGGCGCATTTGTGTTTATTCAACAGCGACAAAACTCACCTGTGGTTTATACTGCAATTATGCTGAATAGACCTTAGTTACAGTTTCTGGGAAAGAGCCTGTTATCTAGCATGATCAACAATTTGAACAAGGCCAGCACACTCAAGCCCTCGGCGACGATGACTTGTGACATCGTGCTAGTACAGCTACGTCTACCCAATTTCACTCACAAGGCTTGGGTCAACCTGTGTATTGTTTTCAAGCACTTCCCAAAGGTGCCACACTCTGGGTCGACCCCTCTAATTCGATAACATTAGGAAGTCTTCTTCCTGACAAATCGACTAGGGTGAGATTCGAACCCGGGTCTCATTGTCTGAATGCGAACGTTCTAACACACACACACACACACACACAGACACACAGACACACACACACACACATATGTATTAATAAAGATAAAAGGAAAACTTAGCGGACGCATTTTGCATTTTTTCTTTTAAAAAACCAAAAAATTTTTTATATTTGTTTATAAATACTTGTTGCAAAATAAATCTTTGATAAATTCCGTCATACGAACTCGTCGGCGAGGATATGTTTTCTTTTTGTCTTTATTGATATATATATATATATATATATATATATATATATATAATTTTTATAATAAGAGATTTTAACAAGATCATGTTGAAATCGCTACAAAATAGGTTTCGTGTTTCGGCACTATGTTGTCCCTTTTCAGGCGATGATAAGTATCTGGTGATTAAATGATTTTTAATAAAATTTCAAATTATCTCTTTTTCTAAAGATAAAGGGAGTGGGATGAGAAAACACAAGGCTAGAATTAAAAATAGACGTGTGGGTTTGCCTTAATGAACCAATCAAGAGTCAGATCTAAGCTAAATGGAAAATTAAGCTCATAGGGTGGAGGTGAGGGAGTTATTTTTTTCATGACATGATTAACCGGAACTTAGGTGTTCATTGACAATTGCAGAAAACATGCAAGCAACAAATGTATTGTGATTGTAGACAAATATGCCATGTTCAATTTTTCAAAAGAAGCTGAGGGGAGGGGTAGGAGAATAATTAGACGTAGAGTTAATTTCAACAGAAAATTTTTTTCTAAATTTCAGGTTCAGGAATTTTCTTAAAGGAACCTATAGATAAAACTAATACTAAATCTGAATAAACAAAATAAGATAATTACTCGTAGGGGGTAGACCGTTATTTTCTTATCAATTATAGTCATAAGAAATGGTACTACCTAATTTTTAAAATATAACTATATTGTAAGGTAAAAGATAAACTTTGTTGGCAATTTACAGTTAATTCACTTCTTTGGTTTAATAGATATTTTTGTCAGCAAATCGGATAATTTCCAGTTTTTCATGTAAGCATAAGAAGCAAGGTTCATTTAAAGATTTACAGGTTTTAGCTTTTTTAGTTTATTATAATTTACCGTAGAGGTTTTATTAACTTCTTTTAAGTTACAAAAATATTTAGAAATGGACGTCAAATTTTGTAAGCATTATTGGTAAAAGATAATATATATTAATACCACCTAGTTTTAAAAGAATTCTTGGTATTCCCAATATAATCTTTTTTTAAGAGTTGGATTTTCTATAGTACAAATAGTGCTGAAGTAAACAATGAGTTAGTTTAGCAACGGTTCTGCAACGGGCATTCGTTAAAATTCCTACAATTAAACTTGTTGGCATTATCGGTGTTTGTTGCTTTGGAATAGCTATTATTACTCTGATTTTTGTATTGGTTTAAAATTTTATTATTATGTTTTTCAATAAATTTTTCAAGATTATCGGGACAGCTATAGTTTAGTTCTAGTGTATTTCTGTTAAGAATTTTACTAAGTGGATTATTTCTGGGGAAGTGTTTATCAATTAAACGGAGGGATATATATATATATATATATAAGGTTGGTGCAAAAATAATGTCGGTTTGACGTTAAAAAAATACGTAAAAACCGACATTATTTTTGCACCGATTCATATATATATATATATATATATATATTTGGTTGGAGCAAAAATTATGTCGGTTTTTGACGTTAAAAAAATACGTCAAAACCGACATTATTTTTGCAACCGAACCTTGTACACTGTAAAGCCAGCAGGCTGAGAAATATACCCATCGAACTTTGTATATTGTAACCCCAGGAGGCTGAAAAATATAACTACCGAACCATGTATACTGTAAACTCAGCAGGCGGATAAATATACCTACCGAACATTGTATACTGTAACCCCAGCAGGCTAAAAAATATACCTACAGAACCTTGCATACTGTAACACCAGCAGGCTGATAAATATACAACCAAACCTTGTATACTGCAACTCCAGCAGGCTGAAAAATATACGTACGGAATCTTGTATGCTGTAACCCCAGCAGGCTGATAAATATACACACTGCAGCTTGCATACTGTGTAGGTTGATAGATATACCTACCGTACCTTGTATAATGTAACCCTAGCAGGCGAAAAAATACACCCACCGGAACTTGTATACTGTAATCCCAGCAGGCTGATAAATATACCTACCGAACCTTGTATACTGTAACCACAGAAGGCTGAAAATATACTTACCGAACCTTGTATAATGTAACCCCAGCAGTCGGAAAAATATACCCACCGTACCTTGTATACTTTAACATAAGTAGGCTGATAGATATACGTACCCAACCTTGTATAATGTAAACACAGCAGGCTGAAAAATATACCTACCGAACCTTGTATACTGTAACCCAAGCAGGCTGATAAATTTACTGACCGAAACTTGTATACTGTAATCTCAGCAGGCTGATAAATATACCTACCGAACCTTGTATACTGTAACCCGAGCAGACTGATAAACATACGCACTGCAGCTTGCATACTGTAACCCCAGTAGGCTGATAGATATAACTACCGAACCTTGTATACTGTAAAACCAGCAGGCTGAAAATTAAACCCACCGAACCTTCTATACTGTAACCCCAGAAGACTGACAGATATACCTACAGAACCTTGTATATTGTAACCCCAGCAGGCTGAAAAATACACCCACCGAACCTTGTATACTGTAACCCCAGCAGGCTGATAAATATACCCACCGAACCTTGTATACAATAACCCCAGCAGGCTGATAAATATACCCACTGCAGCTACCATTCCGTAACCCCAGTAGGCTGTGAGATATACCTACCGAATCTTGTATACTGTAACCCCAACAGGCTGAAAAATATACCCACCGAATCTGGTATACTGTAACCAGAGCAGGCTGATAAATATACCTACCGAACCTTGTACACTATAACCCCAGCAGGCTAAAAAAATACCCACTGCAGCTTGCACACTGTAACCTCAGCAGGCTGATAAATATAGCTACCGAACCTTGTATACTGTAACCCCAGCAGGCTGAAAAATATATCTACCGAACCTTGTAAACTGTAACCCCAGTAGGCTGAAAAATATACCTACCGAACATTGTATACTGCAAGCCCAGCAGGCTGAAAAATATACCCACCGAACCTTGTATACTGTAACCCCAGCAGGCTGATAAATGTACCTACCAAACCTAGTATACTGTAACCCCATTAGGCTGAAAGATATACATGCCGAACCTTGTATACTGTAACGACAGCAGGCTGATAAATATACCTACCGAACCTTGTATACTGTAACCCCAGTAGGCTGAAAAATATACCTACCAAACCGTGTATACTGTAATCCGGGAAGGCTGAAAAATATACCTACCGAACCCTTTATACTGTAACCCCAGCAGGCTGATAAATATACCTACCGAACCCTGTATACTGTTACCCCAGCAGGCTGAAAAATATACCCACTGCAGCTTGCATACTGTAACCCTATTAGGCTGATAGATATACCTACTGAATCTTGAATACTGTAACCCCAGCTGGCTGAAAACTATACGAGCCGAACCTTGTATACTGTAACACCAGCAGGCTGATAAATATACCTACCCCACCTTGTATACTGCAACCCCAGCAGGCTGAGAAATATGCCCACCGAATCTTGTATACCGTAACCCCATTAGGCTAAAAAATATACCTACCTAACCTTGTATACTGTAAGCCCAGCAGGCTGATAAATATATCCACCGAACTTGCTATACTGTCATCCCAGCATGCTGATAAATATACCTACCTAACATGCAAGCCGATAAATATACCCATCGCACTTATATAGTGCAAACCCAGCTGGTTGATAAATATACCAACCGCATTTTTATATTGTCAACACAACTGGCTGTTAAATATCACCGCTTCCCACTGTAACACCAGCGGGCGTATAAATATACCCAACGCACCTTGTATGCTGCTACACCATGAGGCTGATAAATATACACACAGCACGTTGTATACTCTAACCCACGGAAGCTGTTTAATGTACCCGCCACCCCTTGTATACTGTAACAGCAGAAGGTGGATAAATACACCCACCGCACCTTGTATACTGCAACTCCAGCAGGCCCCTAAATATACTCACTACTCATTGTATGCTATCACCCCATTAGGCCCCTAAATATACCCACTGCACCTTGTATAATTTAACCCTAGTAGGCTGATAAATATACCCACCACGCCATGCATACTGTAACAACAGCTGGCTACTACATGTATACCCACCGCACACTGTATACTGTAACATCAGCAGTCTGATAAATATACCAACCACACCTTGTTTATTGTACCCCCAACAGGGTGATAAATAAACCTAGCCTACTTTGTATGCTGTAACCCCAGCTGGCTGATAAATACACCCACCTCACCTTATACACTGTAATCCCTGCAGGCTAATAAATATACACACTGCACCTTGTATAAATTAAACCTATTATGCTGATAAATATCCCCACCACGCCTTGCATACTGTAACTACAGCTGGCTACTAAAAATGTACCCACCGCATACTGTATACTGTAACCTCAGCATTCGGATAAATTTACCAACCGCACCTTGTTTATTGTACCCTCAGCAGGGTGTTTAATAAAACCTCCAGACCTTGTACACAGTAACCCCAGCAGGATGATAAATATATCCTCCCCACCTTTTATTCGCTAACCCCAGCAGGCTGATAAATATACCCACCATACCTTGTATACTGGAATACCAGGTGGCTGATAAATATAAGTACCGCACCTTGTATGTTTTAAACCCATCTGGCTGATAAATATATCCACCGCACCTTGCACACTGTAATCACAACAGGCTAATAAACATACCCACCGCACCTTGTATACTGGAACCCCAGCAGGCTAATAAATATATTCACTTCAGCTTGTATACTCTCACCACAGCAGGATGATAAATATACCCACCATACCTTGTATGCTGTAACCCCTGCAAACCGATAAATATACCCACTGCACCTTATATACTCTATCCCCAGTTGGCTGATAAATATGCCCACAGAACAATGTATACTGTAACCCTAGCTGGCTGATGAATATATTCACGACACTATTATAGTGTAACCCCAGCTGGCAGATAAATATATCCGCCGATCACTGTATAGTGAAACACCATCAGGTGTATAAATATACTCACGGCAACTTGTATGCTGTATCCACATGAAGCTGAAAAATACACAGACAGCACGTTGTATACTGTAACACCAGCAGGCCTATTAATATACCCACCGCACCTCGTATAATCTAACAATATACTCATCGCACACTGTATACTCTAACCTCAGCAGACTGATAAATATACCAACCTCACATTGTATATTTTATCCCAAGACCGCTGATAAATATACCCAGCGCTCATTGTACACTGTAACTCCAGGAGGCTGATAAATATACCCAGCGCTCATTGTATACTCTAACACCAGAATGCTAAGAATATACACACCAGACTTTGCATACTGTAACCTGAGTAGGATGATAATTATCCCCACCGCACGTTGTATGTTGTAACCACAGCTGGCTGATAAATATACTCACCGCAAATTTTATACAGTAACCCGAGCACGCTGATAGATATACCACTTCACATTGTATACTGTAATCCCAGCAGGCTGATAAATATATCCACCGCACCTTTCATACTGTAGCCCCAGCAGGCTAATAAATATACCCTCCGCATCTTGCATACTGTAGCCCCAGCTGGCTGATAAATATACCCACCGCACCTTGTATGATATGACTACAACAGGTTGCTAAATGTATACACCATACCTTATATACTATATCCCCAGCATGCTGATAAATATACCGACCTCACATTGTATACTGTATACCAACACCGCTGATAAATATGCCCAGCACACATTGTACACTGTAACTCCAGCTGGTTACTAAAAATAAATCCAGCTCACAATGTATACTGCAACGCCAGCATCCTGAGAAATATACACACCACACCTTGTATACTGTAACCCCAGCTGGCTGATAAATATACCCACTGCATATTTTATACAGTAACCCCAGCACGCTGATAAATATAACACCCCACATTGTATACTGTAATCTCAGCAGACTGATAAACATACGCACTGCAGCTTGCATACTGTAACGCCATCAGGTTGATAAATATACCCACCGCATCTTGTATACTGTAAACCCAACCCGTTGATAAATATACCCACCGGACATTGTATACTGTAACCCCAACCCTCTGATAAATATACCCACCGCAGATTGTATACGGTAACCCCAACCCTCTGATAGATATACCCACCGCAGATTGTATACTCTAACCCCAGCAGCACGATAAACATATACGCCGCACCTTTTAAACTCTAATCCCAGCTGGCTGATAAATTTACCCACCGCACCTTGTATGTTGTATTCATAGCTGGCTGAAAAATGTACCCACGCTCATTGTATATTGTAACCACAGCAGGCTAATAAATATACTCATCATATCTTGCTTACTGCAACCACAGCCGGCTGATAAATATACCAACCGCATCTTGTTCATTTTACCCCCAGCAGGGTGGTAATTAAACCCACCGCATCTTGTATACCGTATCCCTAGCTGGCTGAAAAATGTAACCACCGCTCATTTTATGCTGTAACACCAGCAGTCTGATAAATATACTCACCGCACCCTGCTTACTGTAACCACAGCCGGTTGATAAATATACCCACCACACCTTGTATACCGTACCCCCAGCAGGCTGATAAATATACATTTCCCTAAGACATTTTTGTATATTTTACTGCGCGAATCGCATCCAACAGCCAGTCATCGACTGACATTTGTGCAGTTCGTTGCATGAGATTTGTGACGTCACTGGTCGTCTGTTTTCATCTTTGTTGTAAAAAACTGGATTTGTGTTTTACAGTAACGATACGTAGAATGAACCATTCCGTTTAATCTCGTGGAAAGACAAAATATATATCACAGACGCTAACTGCTTTCAGTAAGAAAATAAAAGAGAAAAGGGAAGATACAAGTGTTTAACTTCTGTTTCCGTAAAAATAAAAATGCTTTCAATTACAAATCTTTTTATTTGTACCCCCTTACTTCTTAAAATAACGGACAGCCTTCATATTTATGATTATTATAGCAATATTTTGTAAAAGTTGTTAAACTCAAATATGTACCGATGAGATAGAGGAATTTCTACGCATATTTTATTGCTTTAGAACTCGCCATGAAACCATTACCTGAAGAATTACGTTCTATTTTTCAAACGCATGATATCGAACGATAGAAACCAATTAAAATAATCGCCAAAATTTCAATTGCCATAAATTAAATAACGTTATCTGCTGAATTATTTTTGAATTATTATTAAGAGAAATGCTCATAAGGTGGCTAGAAAGAAAAAAGTTAAAAGTGTTAACGTTTCCTGATAATATCTCATGAATAATGTACTTTTCCTTTTTGGTCGTGTGGAAAGCGGGGAAAAGACACTACTTGATTTCAGGGAGAAAAAGAAAGAAAGAGAGAGAGAGAAAGAAAGAAATGTTTGACGGTTGTTTCAGTAAAATGGAAAAAGTTGTCGATTTCAAATATTTTCATTTGTATCCCCTTACTTCTTAAAATAACAACCAGTATTCATATTTATGATTGCTATTGCAATTTTTTGTTAAAGTTGTTAAGCTCAAATATTTAACGATGCGATCGAGGAATTTCTCCGGTTATTTTATTGTAGAACTCGCTATGAGCTTATTCGATCATTAACTCCAAAGTTAAGAATTAAGATTCATCAGAAAATTTAAATAGGAAAACCGTAAAATTTTCATTGGTCTTTCTAGTGGATCTTAATTTTTAAGTTAATAATTGAATAAGCTTATATCGAATTCGACAATTACTAAATAGCTGTAGGAAATTCCTTTATTTCTTTTGTGTGCTCTATCCTTTCAGGACGTGGGTGATCATGCCTATCCGTTGTGGCCGTTTCCTCTTTGCTAAAAATCTCGCTACCTGTACTGCAATACATTAAAACAAGTGTGTCTGTTACGTGACCTTCTGCCTTCACTTATCTCTCTTGCTCTTGTTATGGCCCGTGAAGGTTACATTTTTCAAGCCCTCCTTGTGTCCAAGAAATTTCATCTCTTTCTGATTCTGAGGTTATTTCCGTTGCCATTTTCTTTAAGACTTTCTCGTTGCTTACTAGATACGTCTACTGAATTCTCAGCATCCTTCTGTGTAGCCACATATCTGTTTACACTATTTTGCATTTTTCGGGTCGTTTTCCTTGTCTTAATTGCCATATTCATTCTCCGGCCTTCTTCAGCTAATATAACCTAAAGGAAGACGGTGCGTACAACGGCCGAAACGTCGTGAATATGACAATAAAGATGAGAACAAGAGTATGAACAATGTAAGTAGTGTAAATAGTTAAAAGGCCTCAACTCAGAAATATAGACAGATCCTGAAGAAGGCCGGAGCGTACAACGGCCGAAACATTGTGAATATGGCAATAAAAATGCGGACAACAGTCCAAAGAATTTAAATAATGTAAATAGTTACAATACTACATTATAGAAATATAGAGCCAATATATATATATATATATATATATATATATATATATATATATATATATATATGATTAATTAATGATGAACATGTCATTTTCGTTTATGATCGATTTCATCATGATTCTTCTGTTAAGTTTGGAGAGTAATTATACATTCTTATTGCTCGAATTAGAGTCCAATAGTGTCATAAAAACCTCGGTGAATTCCTGTAATCTCTTTCTGCACTTCAAGTTTTGTAGATTAAAGGACTAGAAAGCATGGAACCGGGTGTTCCACACGCGAGAAGTGCGATAAAGAAAATGTTAGCATAGAACTGTTTGTAATGATATCTGAAACCAGTGGCAGGGTTGTGCACATATTACTCAGAAGAGCCTCCGTTCTAATGGAGAAATCAGGCATGGGTAGTCTAAATGAGTCGAGCGTGGACTTGGAGGAGAAGTTATGAGCAAAGCACTCAATCTTACTTGCTGTAGTTATTAGAACTTCGAATTGATTGAAGAGAGGAGGAACTGGGGATTTGCTGTTCATCACACTCTTGCAAAACCGCAAGTGTAAGTTTTTTCCCGTTTGACTTCCAGCTTCTCCGCCTATTATTCTGGCACATTCCTTCCGACTGTTTATGCAATAATGACAATTGTTTAGATGCTTCTTCTTTGTGCCATGCCCCTTCAGGATTTTGGCTATCATGGCCCTCCTTCCCTTTGTAGCTTTTAATCTTCTAACTTTAATCTGCAAAACTTGAAATGTAGAAAGACCACATATGGTTCTGGGGCCCTGTTATTTACCCAGAGCTCATTGATATGACGCAAAGAAGAATCATCAATATAATATATGGATTAATATAATATATGGATTAATATAATATATGGATTAAATATGTTCTAAATACGTTGGTGGGACCAAAGATTACAATGGCAAATTTTAGCGTCTTTTTCGCGATAAACTTCCCCTTCCCGCTCATTAGTAATACTTCCGAATTCTTTAATAATTTCGAAGATACAACGGTTCAAAGCTTAATCTAACAAATGGACAATTTTGCTGTTACACGGTTTGGTCAACTTTGCTGTTATACCCGGTATATTACAAGAGTTTTTCTTTAATTTGCTGCGTGCCGAGTGTATGGAAAATGGTTGGATGTGTCACGTGATGCCTATTGAGATTGGGTGTCGTGGGTTTCTGGAACATTCGGTCATTTCCTTCCTTTCAAAAATAGGCATCACTGGCCGTTGGTTGAAAAGCGTTTCGCACCGCCTTCAAAAAACTGTTCAACACGCGTCAAGTTGGATTTGGTCGAGATCAAAACAAATAAAAATAAAATGCGCGCAACATCACGACCTAACATGCGCAAGTGAGATATTTGCGTGGTCGTCTATAACGACTTTTACGAGCGCGTCAATAACAGCAAACGCGTTCAAGAAACTCTCATTGCAGATAGATTTTACTTAAAGGAACAATTAGTTAGCGTATCTTCATACCCTACCTGGTGGCAAACGCTGCTGGTGGCGCCAGGGGTGGCGGTCCCGCCATAGCCACCGAAACCGTGAGATCACCCCTGGTCGGCGGCTGATGAAGACAGGGTATCGCACGTGCTGACACACGTTGTATGTTAAAATTGTTTGATTCCATATGAAAACTTGGATATTCTCTAACATATTTCAGTGATATATACTTTTTGCTAAAATTACAGTTCAGAATAGTTTAAATATATGGAATAAAGAAGGTGATAGTTGAAACAAACTCTAGGATTATATGGATTAAATACGTTTTAAAAATCCATATAAACCTCCAGAATCTATCTTACAAATCTATAAACCATTCGACCACACTTAGAATATTGCTATCACATATTGTCCTTAGCCTCCGCTATTTACCTAGAGATGCAAAGATAAATCAGCAATATTATTGGTCTGAATCTGGTGGTTCTGCTTTAGTCACTTTCCCATTGCTCTAAAGATGCTTAACCTGTGCCTTTTCTATAAATACTTTCATGGTGATTGTTCCGATGAACTCTTCGCTATGGTACCTAGACTTTATGACATCCTGGGTATGACGGTAAACTACATCCGCGTCCTGGGTATGATGATAAACTACATCCACGTCCTGGGTACGGCGATAAACTGCATCCAACAGCAAGGTCTCAGATAATGTTTTCAGAAGAATAATGTTGCCAGCTCTAAGTTTTTGAAACAGTAATGTTGCCAGCTCTAAGTTTTTTTTGTAAAAAAGTAATGTTGCCAGCTCTACGTTTTTTTTTGTAAAGGAGTAATGTTGCCAGCTATACGTTTTTTTGTAAAGGAATAATGTTGCCAGCTATACGTTTTTTTTGAAACAATAATGTTGCCAGATATACATTTTTTATTCCATACAAAATAGGCATTTAAAATTCATATAAACTGGATTTGGCATTAAATAACCCACAGTGGCTGATATGCCATAAAACCCAAACAAACAAACAAACAAACTAGACTTTATGAATTTAAGCGCAGTACTAATGTGAGACTACCCACCTCTGCAACTCGTTGCACAAAGATATAGACTCCACGTCGTAGAATTTCTGTGCGGCGGATCGAGCGAGAGGTAGGCTCACAGGCAAAAGAAAAACACAACTACAAACTTGGGTAGGACGAAAAGAGGAGGGAGGGCGTGTAACATTTTGTGGATGATTAACTCTGGGCTGATTCTCGCCTGTCAAAAAAAAATATATCTTAACTTTAAAACTAACAATGTCCGGCTGCTAATGTGTCGCTCTTCGTTGTTACTTGCTCCGGATCAAATCAACCTTCCTCGAACCTAAACTAAGTCTCACTGTACGTAACCCAAAGCGCTCCCGTATATATGCAGAGTCCTCTTTCATCATTTCCGGGAAAGGGACACCCACGAATAAACCCATAACTTTTTCATGACCATTTCTCCCTTTGAAGAAAGTGGACATAAAAATATTTCTTAGCCTAGCTGACTCCGATTCAGGGACATTAAATTCAGACCCTTTTAAGTTTTGACCAGAGCCGGTCTTTTAACTATTTTCGTATTTTGATAAGTACTTAACACTTATCTACCCTTTTGGCCATATGTCCAAAACATGTTTTTATCTAGATTCCTAATCTAGTCATTGGGTCTTGAAGTTTGATACCCAGGTCAAATCTAACTAATATTCCCGCACATATGTGTGCGCGCGCACGCACACACAGATGTGTGGGTGTATATATACACACACACACAGATGTGCGGGCGCACACACACACACGCGTGCGCATATATCCAACTCATAGTGTCACACATCTCCCCCAATCATCTTTGTCATTTATTTCATAAATTACACAAAGAATTCAACAACAATGAGACACTATGCATCTCCTTCTGCACATTATGACCCTGCTCGGGCGTCCCCGAAGAGAAAAACAATAATGTACAGGTCACAAAAACAAATTACCACAGAATTTACAACAATTATCGCCAGGTGTGGACAACAGGTTTCAGCAATACAATATGAGACTATGTATCTCAACTCGGCTGAGGAGAAAACAAAATAAAAATATACAACACAAAAAAAAAAAAATTTGTTGGTTTCAGTTCTTCCACTTTGCTTTCCTGTGAACAATTTTGAGGGGCTCCTGACTCATTCCTATTCCGCAATCCAGGAGGACTTTTCGATTCACCTCCAACATCATTCAATTTTTCAACATTCCTCCCCCCAACAAAACACAGGGGAATTTTAACCACCCCTATCCAAGTATTCAGGAGTATTTTTCGGCTTATCTCCCCTTTTCCTTACGGCGTGGGAACATCATAATTTCCGCAGTTCTTTCGGTGTCGTAACAGGAATAATGTTTTTTGGAAAGCATTGTGGAATTCACTCCTCCACCAGGGATCTTCACTACCCCCTGTACAAAACAACAATCTCTCTCCCTGTGTTTACTTCCCAGCCATCCATCACACCATCTACATACAAAAAAAAAAAAAAAATGTTCACCTTCAATGGTTAAGCTTGGCGAGTTTTGTTTCTTTTGTTTTTTTTTCTTTCTTCCTCCTTTTTTTTTGGGGGGGGGGTCATTCATCTTTATAACGCCAAGTTGTAGCGGCTTTGTAAGTGGTGACTCCACTGAGCATGCAGTGTCCGATTGGTCCATAATTGGGAAAACTACACTGTCTTTTGTTTCCTTGGTCCCTGCTATCCTGACTGACATTCCATCTTGGTCACCTTGTCTCTTTTCTGGCATATTTCTCATCCTACACCTTATCAACCACTGCCTTCCCCAGATTATCAATATCGCTACAATTACAATTACGACTATGGCACACACACCTAGTGACGACCCGGCTATGGTGCCTGTGGGTTGATCGTACCATGTAGGAATTTCCTTTCCCACAGTCTCCAACTTATACACTAGTTTGTGTAGTGGGGTTCGATATGGTTTTAGTCTTATAGGTGGATGGTCACCAGTGTTGATTTTCATCCGAACTGACTGTGTTTGACCTAAATCCTTATCCGAGTTGGCTATTATGTCCCTATTCTCAAGTATAACACTGCTTATCTTATCCTTGTGTTCAGTTGGTACCACTATTTCTTCAACATTAACTGCTGTGTGTGTGTGTGTCCATCTCCATAATCTGCCTTACCTATTACATTCTCTCTTATGCTTTCAGATACCGCCTTTCCTATTTCCTTGCTGCTAGGTATTCTTATTGGGGTGTTAGTAGTGTTAGCCAACATAATTGGAATCTGGCCTTCCCTACCGACTTCCACCACTGATTCGCATAGCGTAACCTCCCCCTCTTCACGAATGGGATCATCTATGGGGGTTATTTGAAAAGTACCCCTACGATGTTCTTCTGTGGGAGACAGCCTGCCTTGACAAGAAACAGCTGTACGAGGGCGAATAACAATGTCCTCAGTGGTTACCACCATAGATTCCTTGCTCATGCAGTTTTCAAGTGGTATCTCCTTTCCCCCTAATTTCAGCCTAACCGGATTGAAGCTAATGTGCGCCTCGTTTCCTTCCAGCCAATCTCTACCTAAGATCATCGATCTACAGAGAGTGGTTGCTACATATAATGTTTGCATAGTTACCACCTTTTCTACCATCACTGGCAGACATATCATACCAGATATTTTTATTTCCCGACCATCAGCCTGTACTACCCTTAAGTCTGCAGGTTTTAAATCCTTGCTCATAAACCCTAATTCTAACAAATCCTTCTGCTTAATCATTGATATGGATGCTCCAGTATCTAATAATGCTTTTACCTTTTTGTTTACTATCTCTACCTCTCAAGTTAACTCAGTGCCCTGACCAATTAATGCATAACTTTGGGCCACACTTATTTCCCTTTGGGTGGCCTCCCCCATGTTTCCCTGGATCCTTCCAAACCTCTTACCTCCGGATGCGCCCTCCTTTCTGGGGCACTCCCTCCGTATGTGACCCAGCTGTCCGCACTCCCAACACCCCGGTTGTCTTGGGTCAGGGAGTGGCCTTCTCCAGCCCCTTTCATGGGGGTGGTCTCTCCAACGATAGCCCGAATGGCCACGCTCCCCCTGATCCCAAGCAACAGGAGGAGTCTCTGTCCACCCCGTTCTCGTCTCTCTTGACCATCCCTTTTCTTCTCCCCTCCCCTGGGAGGCTGTGAGCCTATTATAGAGCCTAAGACTCTTTCCTGCTGTTGCAAACGCCTCCGCAAGTGAGGCTGGGGCTTGCTGTGTCTTCTCTTACGAACGTATTTTCTATAGCGTCCGTGTAGTACTCAGCCAGCTGCGCCTGCACCGCCTCCCCATCACGTTGAACAGCGTCTTTGTATGCAACCTTAGCTAGTCCTAAAACTCTACTTGCTAGTTCCGAGAGAGTTTCTCCTTCTCTTTGCTTAATCTTAATTAAGGCCCTAGCAGCATCAGTCGCACTAGTATAATCACTGTACTGGTTCGTCAGCTGTTCTAAAAGGTCCCCCCAGTTACTTTCAGGATTATCAACTAAATATAATCCTATGTACTCCGATACCACCCCGTCCGAACTCTGTCTGTGTAAGTTGGTAAATTCTAGCCTTTTTCTTCAGAGCTTCTACCCAGGCCTGAAACTCACAGGCTTTCCCCGTGAATATAGGGATCTTGGACCCACTTGCGGCTACCTTAAAAATAGAGCGCGATGGGACATCTATATCCATCCTATCCATATTTTTATTAAATGCCAGCCAGACACACTAGTTATAAAACAACAAGGACCAAAAGAAAAAAAAAAAAAAGAAAACAAAAGAACAAATTTTCAGCCTACCTTGCAGGGACCGGAATAGATTCCCTTTTACTGTTTCTTTCTTTACTTTTTTTTTTTTTTTTTTAAGTGTTCATTAACTTGTTCATTGCCGTCGTCCTCCTAGTTGAAGTAAAAATTTAAAAAATAAAAATCTCCAGTACTTGAAGTGTCCGTTCTCTAAGGGGGGGAAGAAGTGTGTATCTGTCTGTCCCTCCTTTCTTGCTTCCTTTCTCTCTCTCACTCTGCGTCTCTTTCTTTTTAACTGTTTCCTTTCCTCCTTTTTCATCTGTTTTTATTTGTCTTTGTTTGGTCGTTCGTCTGTTTTTGTTTTGTTTTGGTTGTTTTTGTTTTTCCTAGTTTTTTTTTTTTTTTTAATACACACGTGTCTGTGTCTATCGGATTATCGAAGTCTTCACTCATTTACACATATATACACATACACCTATGCATATATATTGAGTGTTTAATCGGACGATTCGATCTTTCCTTCCTTCTCCTTCCCCCACAAAGTCTATCGTACTAACGTGCAACCCAAGGTCAATCCTGGTCGAGGCACCAATGTGAGACTACCCACCTCTGAAGCTCGTTGCACAAAGATATAGACCCCACGTCGTAGAATTTCTGTGCGGCGGATCGAGCGAGAGGTAGGCTCACAGGCAAAAGAAAAACACAACAACAAACTTGGGTAGGACGAAAAGAGGAGGGAGGGCGTGTAACCTTTTGTGGATGATTAACTCTGGGCTGATTCTCGGTTGTCAAAAAAAAATATATCTTAACTTTAAAACTAACAATGTCCGGCTGCTAATGTGTCGCTCTTCGTTGTTACTTGCTCCGGCCTAAATCAACCTTCCTCGAACCTAAACTAAGTCTCACTGTACGTAACCCAAAGCGCTCCCGTATATATGCAGAGTCCTCTTTCATCATTTCCGGGAAAGGGACACCCACGAATAAACCCATAACTTTTTCATGACCATTTCTCCCTTTGAAGAAAGTGGACATAAAAATATTTCTTAGCCTAGCTGACTCCGATTCAGGGACATTAAATTCAGACCCTTTTAAGTTTTGACCAGAGCCGGTCTTTTAACTATCTTCGTATTTTGACAAGTACTTAACACTTATCTACCCTTTTGGCCATATGTCCAAAACATGTTTTTATCTAGATTCCTAATCTAGTCATTGGGTCTTGAAGTTTGATACCCAGGTCAAATCTAACTAATCTTCTCGCACATATGTGTGAGCGCGCACGCACACACAGATGTGTGGGTGTATATATATACACACACACACAGATGTGCGGGCGCACACACACACGCGTGCGCATATATCCAACTCCTAGTGTCACACTAAACTGGCGACGAGATATCATCAATTTACAGTTAAGCCGCAAGTTCTTTGCTAACATTTTCTTTATCGCACTTCTCGTTTGTAGAACTCCATCCCAGTTCCATGCTTTTCAACCCACTTTGATCTGCAAATGTTGAAATGCAATGTCAATTGCTATCTACTGTCCTCTTAATTATTATTTCCTCTTCCCGCTCATTAGTAATGTTTTCGAATTCTTCCACACCCTTTAACCCCTTGTACCTTTGTGGTTTTACTGCTTTGTATGGGGCGATACCGATTAAACCCCCCGCCCCCCAAAAAAAAACAAGAAAGAAATAGAAAAAAAAAACAAACAAAAATCGATGCTCATATTTGTTTATTTCAGTGAATTTCATCATTGTCTTGTAGTTTTCTTTCCGCTAGTCCGGACCCACATTTGAAAAGTGACGTTCAAATGGATTGTAAGCTACTTGCATCGAATCACCTGGAAGGAGAAAATAATATCAATAATTGAAACAACTTCTTGCCAACATATTAATAATTTGAAGTCCATAAAAGATTTTAGTCATTCACATGTAAAATGCTTACAAAATTTACCGTTGAGAGCTCGACACAGAGAGTAGCCGTCAAAGCCGCTAAACCAGTCAGGATGGTAGCAGTTGCTCAGGCGAAGTAAGGAGAAGAGTCGAAGGGACCTATATGTCTCCTGTCTTTTGCTTTTTAATTTATCATTTCACCGCAAGCAAGGCGGTAATGCCACTAATACTCAGAGGGTTACAGGGAATGTAAGTGGAAGACGATTGAGAATAAGGAACATTGAGGAAAGGACAAAAGATGAAAAAGGTTCAAGAAGGCAGAAGATGGCGGTTGACGTTGCATTTAAAGATTGTAGTTATCAGGGAATCAAGGAAACGAAAGAGAGTTTCAAAGGCGGGAAGTGCAAGAAAAGAAACTGTTGGAATAGTGACAGTTGCATTTAGCTATTTCAACAGTAAAAGGGTGTGACCTTCATGTATTCGGAGTACCAGTGAAAAAAGCTCTTTAGAGCATCTGCCATGAAAATATTCGTTGAAAAGACAGAAGGAAGCCACGTCACGTCAGTAACAAAGTGACTGAAGTGCAGATGCCAGGTCAGGATCGATTGCATTGCAGATTCTTTTTCAATTTTATCAAGAATCTCTAGATGTACAGGCAGAAGCACCAGACAAGATGTGGCAACAGTATTCAATGCATGGACGAAAGGTTGATTTGTAAAATAGTGACCCAAATTTCCTTGCAATAGATGCAGATATTGATTTGATATAGTTGCCTCACTATATGTCAATGGAGAGCATGAGGCCAAGAATGCGTAATGTGTTGTTCTCTTAGAGTCTCGCATCAAGCAGAAAAGGTTTTCTGTAGTGGTTAAATGAAAGCAGTTTTATTTTGGAGGCGTTAACAAGCCATTTCTTGTTCCAGTTAATCACTGATTGGAGGTCCTTTTCAAGAGAAGCTGCAAGGTTCACATTGTCGGATCTGTCGGATTTTCTACTGAGGAGTAAATGATAGTGTCATTTGCATAAATACTGGGAACTGATGACATCGGGGAGATTGTTGATGAATATCAGAAAGTATACAACTCAGGATAGGAGGACCCCATGTTCGTATGAAAGGACCTCGAAGCGAGTCCGCTCATCACGACATTCATTTCACGATTTGAAAGGAACGATTGGATTGAACTAAATATTCTTCCTATAATACCCTAGCCATAGAGCATGCGTAGAAGGCCAGTATGTCAAACACTGTCGAACGCCTTCCAGATATCTAGAGCCATAACAGTTCTTATCCAGAGCTTGATATACAAATTCAGCAATGGCAAAAATTTAGCAGTAGACCTGGCGAAACGGAAACCATATTGTTTGTCCAAAAGGATGTTGAGAGAGGTAAGATCCCTAACCACTTCAGTATTGGTTAGAACTTCGATTACTTCAGTGAAACGCAGGAAGGGTCAGATGGTTCTATAGAGTTCTTAAAACAGGAACTGCGGAAGAGGACTTCGGAAAAGCTGGAAAGTGGGAAGCAGTGAAGCAATTTGTTGTAGAGTTTGGAGAGAATTAGAACCAATTCAGGAGCACATTTCTTTATGACGACGGTCTAGTTTTGTAATGATAATCTGAAACCAGTGACGGGGTTATGCGCATATCACTCAGCAGATCCTCCGTTCTAATGGAGAAATCAGGCATGGGCAGTCTAAATGAATCGATCGTGGACTTTGAGAACTTATAAGCAAAGAACTCAACCTTACTTGCTGTAGTTATTAGAACTTTGAATTGATTGAAGAGAGGAGGAACTGGGGATTTGTTGTTGTTCAGCACACCCTTGCAGAGTCTCCAGTAATTTCTAGAACCAAACTTGTGATTCGTTATTTCATTCTATCAGCAAACAGTACCTTCATTACTTTGAGGACACGCTTGCACTTATTACGAGCAGAGATAAAGAGACATCTGTTATAATCAGACTCTGGCACAGCCAGAAGATATGATTCCTATAGCAGGAGCATGCAGGTAAGAACCAAGATCATGATCGTGGTTTCACTTCGTAATTCCGTGCTAATGAAAGCTTTGATGCCGGCTTTCACCCATGAGGATGCCCCAGTGGCATATTTTTGAACAGATGATTAAAAGCTTATTAGCAAGGAACATTGCGAAGGAAGTCACGGAACGAGTTCTAATCAGCGCATTGATAACCAAAATATATTCTGTTGGTAGGAGGTTCTTGGTTGATGGGAGAGCGGAAAGAGATATTTACAGACCCTACCACATGATCGGCGTTGCTAAGAGGGCAGATCTACAGAGTAAGACATGAGTCAGTGGTATAGGTAAAGAAAAGATCAAGAAGAGAAGCGTTACTCTTAGGATTACTGGGGAAACGCGTGGGCAAGTCTACCACTTGCATGAGAGATTGAGTGATAGAGAAATTCAGGGTTAGGATAACTGCGAGCTCAGTGGCAGAGCCTCTCAGTGGCAAACGGGCGTAGGAAGATGACCATGTCTATATTATCAGAAATACTTATCTAGTACGCAACAGTCTTCAGAGGAAGAGGAATGATAAAGAGATAGCTGACTGAGTGTAATAGAGAAAGTCGGAGATACATGTAAGAATGGTCTGGAGGCACAAGAGAGTGTTCTCTGACCAGTGGGGGCTACTACTAGACAGAACACTAGGTCCGACCAGGAAATCTAATTGAAATAAAACAATCAACCATGATCGTCCGTGTCTTACAGAGACACGGCACATTGAAGAAGAAGAAGAAGAAGAGGAAGGAGAAGAAGAAAAAGAAGAGGAAGTAGAAAAAGAAGAATAAGTTGTAAAAGACGAAAAAGTAGAATTTTGAAGGACAAGAAGATGAAGACAGAAATAAACGAAGTTGAAGACAAGCAGAAGTATAAGAAGGCATAAAAGAAGAAGTAATAGAAGTAGGAGAAGAAGAGACAAAGAAGATCTAGAAGAAGAAAAGAAGTAAAAGAAGAAGAAGGAGACACAGAAGGCGTAGAAGAAGAAAAAGAAGTAGACAAAGAAGGCGTAGAAGAAGTACAAAAAGAATTAGAAAATGTAGAACTAGTAGACGAAAAAGACGTAGAAGAAGAAGAAGAAGAAGAAGAAGATGTTAACACAAGGAGGAGCTCAAGATGCCACTGACAAAATCCCACTGAAAGGATCAAGCCTGTTTTTCTTGCCCTCAGGTCCACCCGACTATATATATATATATATATATAAATATAAAAGTGAACATAGAAGTCAACACTTAGAGGCGACAGTCTGTTTCATGCTAGATGCAATCGTCAGGCCTGACGATTGCATCTAGCATGTTCATTTTTATATTTACACACGCTCTATCTCTGATATTGAGCACTTTATCCCATAAATATAGCACACCTTAAGACTATATTTCTTCACACACACACACACACATATATATATATATATATGTATATTGAGGAATCGGAGAGCCGAGTTCGAATTCTAGTCGAATCGATTACATTCGCTAATACTTTTGGGAAAGGTATGGATCCTCTTCTTCCCCGAGCTATGGGTAAATAGCAGGACAGACTGGGTTCTATAGCCTTGGAGGAGAAGGACAACTCTGAATTCAAAAAGCTGTTGATGGTCGTTTGGAGACCTTATGGTACACAATGCACCAGGCCTCTGCAGGTGTCTGGATGACGACTTCTAGGAACTGAGTTGCATGACCCTCGGGAGAGTTCAGATATATATATATATATATATATATATATATATATATATATATATATATATATATATATATATATATATATATATGCTCCGTTTATTTAAAACAGTATATTTATTTTCGTCTACCAGCCTGAATATTCCAATAATCCCCCTTTGCCGGAGAAACCTTCATTACATCCGACTCGGACATGAAGATCGTCACTGATCAAGCAAAACTGAACAGCGCCATTAAACGAAATCCTTCTCATCCCAGCTTCTCGAGAGTTCATATCTGCTCTATTTCGTATCCGAACGTACAGCAATTTCTAAAGAAGTAATGGGTTTTTAATTTATTAATCAGGAATATATTTTGTCATTTAAACGGTATTTTTATGGGAGATCCACATTTGAGTAGATGCCCCATTTATTTTAAACATTATATTTATTTTAGTCTACCGGCCTGAATATTCAAGTAATCTATATTAAAGAAAATTTGCGCCCTACGGCAGGATTCGAACCTGCGACCCCTTTGCAGCAAAAAACGTCATTAGGTCCGACGTGCTTTCGAACGTCGCCAGTCAAGCAAGAAATATATTACTTCTTTAGAAATTACAATAACAATAATTATTAGGAATTATTAAGAATATTTACTTACCTTTATAATAATCTGTGAATGTAATATACATGTTTGTATTTTTGTTATCCACCGAATAGATTCTCCGGGCGATTATAATAATGTAGACACTCTTTTGGTATTTGAGCTGGAGAAAAAAAAAAAAAAAAAAAAAAAAAGAAAAGAAAAGAAAAGAAAAGAAAAGAAAAGAAGCGTTTGCTTAAATAATACAAAGACAGAATTTTAACCATATTACAATTCTGATAGTTTCTTTGTTACTTAGTTACCCTATATTTTTATGTGTAAGTCTATTTTGCGACTACTAAATTTTTCTGGTGAAAAACGCCATTTTTTTTTTTTAGCTAGACTATCATGTGATCTCCAGCTGTAGAGTAATACTAGTAAACCTATCATAATAATATATTGCAGTACCTACTGGGTATCATCCTGGACATATTTTATAGCAAATAAATGGACTTCATTTTTTTTTGTACAATGCTACCCCAAAATGACGAGAAAAAAACACTAAGCATAAACTACAATCATCTTAGTTTCTTGCAAAACAAAGCATAGTTTTATGCGAGGGAAAATCAAAAATTACCCACACGGCTGTTTTTTCAATTTATTTCCGCAAAAAAAGGCTAAACTAGTACCGTATATTTTTGCGTATAAGGCGACATTTAGGGAAAAAATAACAAATTTTCATGAATTTATTCTATACCTGTAGTATAAGACGACTGCTTATTGATTATATAAAAATGACGTTATTGGGAATATGGTTACTTAGTGTATCATTATAAATTCAAAGAAAAAGAAATAAAAACTGATTCTATATCATGTTTTTCCACACATGTACACTAAAAGTAAAACCATTGTTTTGTTTACTTTTTATCACGTGATCTCTTGCGAATAGTGATTTTTCTTCCTCTTCTTTTTCTGTATCTAAATAGTTGTAAACAGCCTGGTGTACTAATGTCCATTTACTTATACTTCATCGACAATCACAAAATATCGCTAATAACAGTATGATAATGTACAATAATAGCATATTCTACTTTCAAGTTTCTTTTGAATATTATGTTATCCTAAATGTTATTACTGCCGTAATTGACAGTACAAATATGATTATTAAAAGTTTAGAGAAAGATGAAGGTTGCTGTGAACGCAATCATAACTCGATATTGACATTTTCTCAGCTGAGCTTTGCATGGATACAAGTTGATTTCATTGATATGGAATTATTCTTCGAATAAGCAATTATGAAGTTATACCTGGGGTATATAAGGTAGAAAGAGTTTTTGCTACTTTTATTATCAGTTTATTTGATAATGTGTATTTATTTTATGTACATTGCTGGTTATCGCGCAGAGGCTGAGGTTAGCCTATCGACAGGTATCAATGAAAATTTAAGGTTTCTTTTTTTAGAATTGTAGTATAAGATGACCCTCAATTTTTAAGGGTGATTTTTGGTATTTAAAGGTCGTCTTACAAGCGGAAATAAACGGTCCATCATTTTTCTACATAATAACTTTCCTTTTTAATGCGCTTGGGCCAGCGGTGTATAAGCTTGCATATTCCCTTCACCAAGAAGGTTTTCGGTTGGTCGCATTTATGCACCGCTTCCTACACTATTTTATTCGACTGCCTTAGCCTGGTATTGAACTCACACTCTTTGGGTCCGGTCACTAGATCTAACTAACGCCTTTATCCACTGTGCCATGTTCCTTGAGGACACATCGTACAGTGTGTGAATTCAATACCCGGCTAAGGCAGTGGAGAACTTTCGGAGGGAAATTAACAGGAGATAACTGATAACTGACATCCATTAAACATGACACGTGGAACTAGAAGAGTCAACCCTAGTGAGCGAAATAAAGGGTTCAGTTTAACATTCGAACCACCTGAAGAAGGCCGGAGCGTACAACAGCCGAAACGTTGTAATGAATATGGCGACAAAGATGAGAACAATAGTCCCAATAATGTAAATAATGTTCTAAAAAGTAATAAAATTTTATTAAAACTAATGCATTGCAATATTTATCATTTACGAATTTATAAAGAAATAAATGTGAAAATTTTTTATTCATAAATTTATAAATATTTACTAAATTAACAAAATATACAAACCAACTGTAATGACAAAATTACGCAGGTTTAGGTGGGGACTGATATAGATTCGACGGAGGAACGACACCCTTGCGCTGGCCCTCTTGAATGTTATTTAATTTAAATATTTGGTGTAGGAATTTCACAAAATATTCAAGTATTCACAGTTGTTGGAAATTCATTTGTTTGTTTGTTTTTTCGTAAGTAATTTGAGATTTTAAAATATACGGCCACCTAACAGTTATTGTTCTTATCATAAATATAAACACATCATTTCTCTCATTTATTACAATGTCATTGGACAAGATGGCGTAGATCATGACTTTAACTTTTGGATTAGAAATTTTCAACTAGATTCTATACTTCAAGAAGCCGGCTTTGTTGGAATAAAAGGGGTGGCTGGAATTTTCAAAATCTCTGTCTGTTCTACAAATATTTCCATAGCAACTGCTCTGGTGGGCTTTTGTCTTTAGTGCACTGACTACATGGATTTAAGCCTCTTTAAATAGATTGACAGCTAAGCCTCAACATTTGACTGTTGAACAAGCTAGATACAACGGCAACTTATACACAAACAGTTTTATTTTATCGCACTTCCGGCCTGTGGAATTCTATTTTGATTTCTTGCTTCCCTGATAACTACACTCTTCGAAAATTTGGACAACGAAAGTGTAACGACAATTGCCATCTTCTGTTTTCTTAAACCCCTGTTAGCTTTTGTCTTTTCCCTAATCCTCATTCTTCGCATTCTCTTCATTTCCACTCCCAGTAGTTCCTTGCGTCTTAGTGGCATCATCGCCATACTTGGGGGGGGGGGGGAAACGATTAAAAAAGATAAATAATTTAAAATAATTTTTAGGGTAAAACAATATGGGAGGTATTTCTACAAACAGGGTGATTTGGTTATAAATCCAGAAATTCTTCTTACGTTGTTCAAATAGATATTCAGTCCATCTTTGGTAGGTTCTGTTTTGCTGAAACAATCATCTTGTCTGGTACAATTTTTATATTTGTCACAAGCACGTTTATGGCATTTCACGCTATGCACCTGGAAACCGCTTGGAAATTTCACGTTGGATACGATCATACCGGGGAGTATTCGACGTGTCCATCTAGCAGATACAAATAAAAGAAAACATGAATTAGTTATTGAAATTAAAGTCAAATCTATGTTTTGTCATTAAATCGTCTCTTTTCTATAAATATTTTTATGGCAATTGTTTTGAGATTTCCTCTATGCTACATAGACTTTATGGATTGAAGAACACTACTAGATTGGCAGGAAGGTCTCATCTTTTAACAGTTGAAATTATCAAATATAAGCGTAAGTTCTATGCTAATAGTTTCTTCCTCAGCTCATACCTCTTCTGAAACTCTCTTCCAGACTCTTGCTTTCCAGATGACTTGGATTTACAAATATTTAAATGTAATGTCAATCGTTATGTTCTGTCTTAATTCCTCTTCTTTTATTGTTATCAATAAGTTTTTTCTTTTTTTAGATTTATTGCCTTGCTTTGAATGAAAGTATTAAATGCAATATCGATCGTTATCTTCTGTCTTCTTAATGAGGAATTAATTTGTTTCATTGTTTTCTCTCCTTAATAGTGTTTTTCTTTTTCTCATTTTCTTTCACACTCAGTAACTCATTGCGTCTTAGTAGATTTATTGCTCTGCTTGGGGTGAAATTATTAAATACAATGTCAATCGTTATTTTCTGTCTTCTTAATTCAGGTTCTTTTATTGTTTACCTCATTAATATTCACATTCTCGAATACTCAATAATGTCTTGAGGCTTGGTGTCTTTATTGCCTTACTTGTATTGAAATAATTAAAACAAATGGGCAAACGTTGACAAACGTGACGGCAAAAAACGGAGTGTCAAAAGGACGGCTTTTTTTATTGATACCATTATTATTTTTAATATCTTCAATCCTCGGCAATGCTTATTGTTTTAAAAAGCGACGACTAGAACTTTAATAAAACGTAAACATGATAAAAATGAATTTATACATATTTTGTTCTTAAAAATTTACAATAAAAATATGAAACCTATTAATTTATTAGATAGTTTATTTACAAGAATAATTTTATATTTACAATATTCTAAAAACTAATACAATTGTATTAAAACTAATGCAATGCAATATTGATCATTTTAAAATTTAAAAAAGAATATTAACGGAGACAATTTTTTATTTATTAATTTATAAACGTTTACTAAATTATAAAAATACGTGAACCAACTATAAGGAAATCTTTATTATTTACCATTTTATAAAGTTCGAATCAATTGACAATTAACCGATATTTTGTAAACCAATCTAATACATAAATAGTGTAATTAATCTAATAAATAGTGTTTATTATTTTTGTTGTCAATTCTCAAGAACAAAGAAAATGTATGAATTCACTTTCATATGGTTAGTTTTATTACAATTCTAATTATCGGTTTTTAAAAGGATAATCATTGCCGTGGATTAAAGGTAGTTAGAATAATAGCGGTGGTAAGGGAAAACACCATCTGTCTTTTTTTGGCGGCACGTTTATTCAAGTTTGAAAATAATCACAATTTAATTTCTGTCAACGATTTTCTGATCCTTTTGTGAATCAATCACAATTGCCAGTGAAGTAATTAAGTAAATTCATACTTACCGGAAATAAATAATTATAATTAAGCGTCGTCCTAATTTAGATGACACTGTAACAACAAGGCCGAATTTGTCATTTGTTTCAAAGAACACATTGTATTGCCAGGCAACCTACCAAGAGAAAATGTTCTTCATTAGAATACGAGCCGTCGTCAGAATTACCCGTTTAGTGCAGTAACAATATGACAAAAATCTGCATGAGCATTGGAAGGGGGAAAGATGTCTTTCAGAAACTAAGTATTAAGAGATAGGAAAATGCTCTTAAAAATAAAGAAAAAAATGCTCAGTAAAATATTCAACTTTTATGGATGGCAGAAGATGACAAAATCTTCTTTATGAGACTTGTTTTTCAAAAGAAAATTAAAAAGAGGTGTAAAAACTTACACTAAGGTATGCAACACCATTACCTCTTGCGATTACACGAATACGCCGAACATCTGATGGCACCTAAGTAAAAATAAAAGAGAATATATATATATATATATTTTAAAGAAGAACAGACCACTTCCATTATAATAATTTATTTCATCAGAATCCTTTTAAAGGACTCCGGATCATCAGATAGCATATCCAAAAGATGAAACGAAACGAAATGAAATGAAAATTCATACTTTTGATGAGTAGTGTAAGTTTTTGTAATTTAACAGAGGGGGTAATGAGGGGTAGTTTGAGAGACATGGTCGAGTTTAGAGAGGGTTTATTTTAATATTTCTTTCAATCATACTTAGTATTGGGGGAGGAGAGACCAGACCTTGACCTATTTAATCGGTTAACTTAACGGAAGTGATATATTGAAAAAGGAGGGGAGAAGAGAGAAAAAGAAAAAGAAAAAAAAAGAAAAAGAAAAGAGAAAGAAGGGGGAAGTAAAGAGAAAGAGGCTGTAAATAGGTTTCACGTAGGAAGGTAAGGGTTGGTATAGTTTTAGCAATTTATGTAAAAAAATAGATTTTAATGTTTGATAGTAATTTAAATGTCTAAAAAAATCTACGAAGAAATTAATTTGATTCTTGCTAGCAATTTAAATATTTAACTTTTTTACAAATAATTTAGGTATTTAATATAAGTTAAACACTGTATTTATTAATACATTCATAGAGAACACATTAAAAAAATTCTTAAAAATATAACAGTTAACCGATAGTAATCTTTTAATATTGTAAAAGACTATTAAGGTAACATCTTTATCAGTTTGAATCTAATTCATGAATGTAATTTGTAACTATTTTTAGATGGGTAATCTTTCTTACTTAAAGTTTAGGTTTCAAATTAAGAAGGAGTAATATATATATATATATATATATATATATATATATATATATATATATAAATATAAAACACTTATTGGTCAGAGTTAAATTAAACCAGGAAACAGTTGTATTAAATAGTGATCAATGCATATATATCTAAAAAAAAAATACTTCCAGAGCTTTTAAATTTCCAAAAAGTAAGAGATCAGATAATCACGCTACCTTAGTTTCAACATTTCGGTATCCTCAGGTGATATTGGCTTATATCTCATGAGGATAACGAAAGTTTGAAACCAAAGTAGCATGACTGGCTGATCTCCTAACTTTTGATAAAAGGGTGTTCCAATAACTTCACTCGATTTTAAATGTGAATTAAGTTTAAGCGCTTAATGATTTTTTTCTTTTTCTTTCAGATTTGGCGGACATAATTGCCATGACTTAAATAACATGATCCTACAGAGAATTAAATAAATTTTCACCAGTAACACTGATTTATTTACTGCTGACTTTGATCCGTCTTAATGAAACACCCTTATATATAATCCGTCTTAATGAACAACCTTTATAAATATATGTATGTATATTGTTGTAACCTAGAAGATGTTACTGAATGAGAAATAACCAAAATGGAGGTTGGAAATTAAATGGTAATCGTTATAACATCAACGAATTACAATACTCGCCAGCGGCGTGAAGTAGGTAAACCACTGGTGGACTACTTAGAGAGCATATTACCTCCACTTACAATAGTGTCCAATGTATTTATGAGGATTGGGACATACCCATTGTGTTCATATGTACGGTATATAATATATATATATATATATATATATATATATATATATATATATATATATATATATATTACAAAAAAATCCAGCGAACTATAACATTTACTCACGCTTTATTTATTAGACATTAAATTATATCACTTATCATCCTCCATAATTTACCTTCACCTTCCAGTTAGCCCCACGAGCCTTCTCAAATTTAAAAACTAAAGGCATTTTTACTTTTGTTTATAAATGGTAATAGTAATATTTGCCGTTTCCCTATAAGGAAATATTTGGTATTCATTGACGAGCAGCCAGTGCCGCTTTTGATTGTAATTTATAAAATCTTTCTCTTGAAACACTTTTTTCTTGTTTAGGAAAACAGGTTTCTCAATTCCCGTAGGTGTTATTGCTCTTTCCACGTTTGATGAGGGTTTCCTTCCTAACCTTTTATCTGAAGAGGTGTAGAATGTCAAAATCATGATTATATAATTATTTTATCATTGAGTGACATGTGATATCTATTTTAGTTCTTGCTTCTGTTGGTAGTCCTCAAGAGATGTGGTTTCTGTTATTTGGTACAGTTCTTTGTTTGGGATTCTATAGCGCCAGTCCACAATGTTCAAAGAAAGATCACCTTTGCCAAGACACCCAGGCTTTACTCACTCAAAGACTTTTTTCACCATTGATCATAGGCAGCGGTTGTATACAGCTGACAGATTAGACATTTCTGATACGTTTTCCTTTTGACACACACACACACACACACATATATATATATATATATATATATATATATATATATATATATATATATATATATTTCCTTTTTGACATAAATATATATTTCTGATACGGTTTTCCTTTTTACACACACACACACACACACACACACCCACACACACAGACAGACAGACATATATATAAAATATATTTTCTCTTTATACGTTATTTTTATAGATACAATTAAAGTAAATGGTTTGTTTTTAATCAAACAGTATTGCCGGTCTGAATGTTCGAGGAATTTCGTAGATTGTATGTATAAAAACTGTAATTCAGACATTGTTAACCAGACGCTTCTCTGTAGCTAAATGGCATAGCATATCAGATCAAATGACGGTTTATATCAACGAGACAAAACGGGAATTCCATTAAGTAGCTCAAAATGTCTCTTTTATTTTAACTTTATCGTTTTTCATTTTCTTCATCTTTGTTCACGTATTCAGTGAATGGTTATAGAGAAAACATAAACAAAAAGGACAATTATATTGACACCAGAGAGAGAGAGAGAGAGAGAGAGAGAGAGAGAGAGAGAGAGAGAGAGAGAGATTGAGAGAGAGAGAGAGAGAGTTGAAATTCCTAGCGTTCATAATGAGGAAAGAAAGTTTAAAAAGTTTGACACCCACAGCACACATTGAAGACTAGAGTGACAGAACAAAAACCGTATGACCACAGCTGTGGGTGTTGAGTAAACACAATAATTCCTGAGCAGGCTCTACAGCAGGGATTGGCTAGCCGCTTTAGCGGACAGGCATACCCGGATACGATTGGTCAGCAATTATATTTTAACGTATAATATATTGATTCGCGCCCAAATAGTTATTAACACCAATAATTAATAATAAAAATAGCATGTTTATAACAAAATAGCATCACAAAAGTGCTTTAATGAAGGAATTTGGGACCGAAATTCGAAGGCGCATTGGGATAGTGAAAGTTACCTTCTAAAATCTAAGCAGAGTATTAAGAAACAGGAAAAGCTCGTTAGAAGCAACGAGAAGACTTATGTAATATCAGTTCTCCTATATGACAGTGAATGCTGTACAATCTCCTCAGAGATGAAGAAGAGACTTGAGGTAACAGAAATATCGCACTACAGAAGGATACTGAGAAAACTATAGGTTGAATATGTCAGCAACGACGAAGTTTTAAAGAAAATGGAAACAAAACGGACACTTATAGTTAACATCAGAAAGAGACAGTTGAAATTTCTAGGGTTCATCATGAAAAAAGAGGGTTTGGAAACTCTAATACTCACAGGACACACAGAAGACAAGAGCGACAAGAGAAAAACAACGCATAGGCTACCTAACAAGCTAGCGTAAATGGTTTTGCAGAACAAAGATTAAGAGAGATAGCGAAAAGACAAAATTTACTAAGAGCTACAAAGGATAGAAAATTGTGGAGAGCCATAGCTGCTCACGTCCTGAAGGGACACGGTACATAGACGAAGTAGCGTTTAAGAAACTACTTTTTAATGTTCATTTTACAGGATTCGACAGAAATAATTGCCGCATTTTAAACTCCCACCTGTGTGGTGCAAGTGAACTTAGCGAAGTGACAATGCAATCTTCATCTAATTAATGTCTTATCATTTTTTCACATATCACCATAGCTTGGGCCGACGCACATCATGCGTTTGCTGTTAAAACGTTGTATAAAGACTGGTGAATCTGTAATTGCAACAATTGAGCTTTTCGTGCTGATATCGGCTTAATTTTATTAGGCTTTTAAATGTAAAGATCAAATACAGATTTCTTAGCCCTTTGAATGTAACAAATATTTTAATGACATTTCTTAGCCATTTAAATGAAATAACTATTTTAAAGATGGACTTCTAAGGCCTTTGAATATAACAACCATTTCAAAAACAAAGTTCCGTGTCCTTTAAATGTAACAACCATTTCAATGACAAATTTCTTAGGCCTTAAATGTAATTACCATTTTTAATAAAAAATTCTTAGGCCTTGAAATGTAACAACTATTTTAAAGAGAATATTTTACCCAACTAAATGTAACGACAATTCTAGCCCATGGTTGTGCCGTCTTAAAATCTAAAGACTATTTCTAACACAGATTTCTGACGTCATTAAATGTAACAACTATTTCTAACACAAATTGCTGATGTATGTAACGACTATTTCTAACAGATTTCTGACGTCTTAAAATGTAACGACTATTTCTAACAGAGTTCTGACGTCTTAAAATGTAACGACTATTTCTAACAGATTTCTGACGTCTTAAAATGTAACGACTATTTCTAACATATATCTCTGACACCTTAAAATGTAACGATTATCTTTAAGACTAATTACGCCATTAAATGCAATTTATATTCTAAGGATAATTTTCTCGTGTCTTTAAGTGCACCGACTATTGTTAAGACAAACTTCTTACGCTTTTAAATGTAGCGACTACATTAACGACAAATATTTTACACCACTAAATGCAAAGACTTGAATTTCACACGCTTTTAAATGTAACAATGGATTAGGAGTAATAATTAGTGATATATCAACATACTGTTGTGTTATTTAATATCAGTATCACTTTGCGAATGCATCAGTCTCCGAGTAGGCATAGGTCTCCTTATATTTGAGTTCATATGTCATCGTTGTCATTGTAGACAAATTTTCCGGCGAAGTCAAGTGGTTTCCCTCCTGGTGTTACCAGTAATGTGACACATTTTCAAGTGACAAGTAGGGCGTCTGAATTGATCTTGAATGTAGGTACACGAGAGTTGGTCCAGATGAAAAAGGAAGGCCGCCGAAAACGTCACAGGTAGGCAAAGGTCGTGTATGCACATCCAGTTCATACTTCGTCTTCGTCGCTGAGGACCGTTTTTCAAAGGAAGTGGACAGGTTAGAGCTATGGCGAATGGGTTCTCGGGTGCTCATTAAACAAACGCATGAACTATACACTATTCTGAAAATCCTTTGAATGGCTAAAGAGGAGAATTCATTCAACAGGGTCAGAAACGTCGTTGAAGACGTCACACACAGAATATTTCCTTTTACTGTCACCCAATTGCGTCATCAGGCAGGTTGTTATTTTTGGAGGCTACGCCCTTGCATGGTATCGGTGTATTTTGGTGGGGATTAACGCCTTTCGATAGTATCAGAATATTTTTGGTAGTGTCTGACGTCTTTGCATAGTATCGGCGTATTTTATTAGTGTCTTACGCCTTTGCATAGTATGGGCTTATTTAAGCATTGTCTTACGCCTTTGCATAATATCGGCGTATTTTTGTAGTGTCTTACGCATATGCATAGTATCGGCGTATTTTATTAGTGTCTTATGCCTTTTCAGAGTATCGACATATATTATTGGTGTCTTACGCATTGACATAATATCGGCGTATTTTATTAGTGTTTTACGCCTTTGCATAGTATGGGCATATTTTAGTCGTCTCTTACGCCTTTGCAGGGTATAGGCGTATTTTAGTAGGGACTTTGTACAGTATGGGAGTATTTTATTAGTGTCTTATGCCTTTGCATAGTATCGGCGTACTTTAGTAGTGTCTTAAGACTTTGTATGGTATCGGCGTATTTTATTAGTGTCTTACGCTTTTGCATAGTATCGGCGTATTTTAGTAGTGTCTTACGCCTTTGCATAGCATCGCTGTATTTTAGTAGTATCTTACTCCTTTGCATAGTATCGGCGTATTTTATTAGTGTCTTACGCCTTTGCATAGTATCGGCGTATTTTATTAGTGTCTTACGTCTTTGCGTAGTACGGGCGTATTTTATTAGTGTCTTACGCCTTTTCAGAGTATCGGCGTGTTTTAGTAGTGTCTTACGCCTTTGCATAGTATCGGCGTATTTTCGTAGTATCCTACGTCTTTTTATAGTATCGGCGTATGTTAGTAGTGTCTTACGTCTTTTCATAGTATCGGCGTATGTTAGTAGTGTCTTACGTCTTTTCATAGTATCGGCGTATGTTAGTAGTGTCTTACGCCTTTTCATGGTATAGGCGTATGTTAGTAGTGTCTTACGTCTTTGCGTAGTACGGGCGTATTTTACTAGTGTCTTACGCCTTTTCATAGTATCGGCGTATTTTACTAGTGTCTTACGCCTTTTCATAGTATCGGCGTATTTTACTAGTGTCTTACGCCTTTTCATAGTATCGGCGTATTTTAGCGGCAAGCTTTTTCGAAAGGAACGATAACTAGAAATACCCGTGAAAATTCACTTTTTTTTTCTATTATAATTTCCTGATGAATCTTAATTTTAAAGGTAACGATTGAATACGCTCATGGTGAATTATACGGCAACAAAATATCCATAGAATTCCCCTATGTCATCTTTACGCATTTGTGTGTAACAACTTTAAAGAAAATATTGCAATAACAATCATAAAGCTGGTCGTCATTTAAAGATGTAAGGGGATAGAAATTTGAAATATTTGAAACTGACAACTGCTTCCATTTCACTGGAACAGACGTTAAACACTCGTCTCTTTTATCTTTCTTTCCTTTTCTCATTGAAACCAACAAGCTTCTCTGATATGTCTTTTCTGTCTTTCCGTGCGATCAAAACGGAATAGTCCATTATGAGGTTTTGGCAGGGCGTAACGTACGCACGCGATAAGGAACTAAGAGAAGGACAAACAGAATTATAGCAGGGTAACAATTATAATAATATCAATAAAAATAATAATAATATCAATAATATCAACAATAATATTGATAAAATAATATCAACAATAATAATAATAATATCAATAATAATATAATCAATAATAATACCAGTAATATCAATAATAATAATAATAATAATAATAATAATAATAATAACAATAATAACAATAACATCAATAATAATGATATCAATAATAATATCAATAATAATAATAATGTCAATAATATCAA
Organism: Acanthosepion lycidas; assembly: GCA_963932145.1. Lineage (NCBI taxonomy): Eukaryota > Metazoa > Mollusca > Cephalopoda > Sepiida > Sepiidae > Acanthosepion > Acanthosepion lycidas. Next base: position 88,448,989 of record OZ010603.1, on the reverse strand, counting down.
TAGTCATAATAATATCAATATCAATAATAATAATAATATCAATAGTAATAATAATACCAGTAATATCAATAATAATAATAATAATAATAATATCAATAATAATAATAATAATAATAATAATAATAATGTGTAGACAAAACCCGTACCCATCAGTGGCTACGCAGTGCAGGGTTGAAAGCGGAAACTGAAGGTTTTATCCTTGCTGCGCAGGACCAATGCTTGCTAACTAGGAATTATCAAGCACATATACTAAAATATTGTGTCAGCCCAAAATGCAGATTCTGTGATAAATATCCAGAAACGATTGATCATCTTGTATCAGGTTGCACGATGTTGGCACCCACTGAATATAAAACCCGACATGACAGAGTGGGCCAATATCTGCACTGGAAAATCTGCAACTTCTACGGGAAGGAAACTGAAAGAAACTGGTACCAACACCACCCAGACCCAGTTACGGAGATAGGACCTGTTACAATTCTATGGGACTACACAATTCACACTGACAGAACAATCAAGGCCAACCGACCAGATATTGTTATTAAAGACCACAAACAAAAACGGTGTCTCCTTATTGATATGGCAGTCCCTGCTGACTGCAATGTATCTTTGAAGATATTCAAAAAGCTGTCAAAATACAAGGACCTTGAAATAGAGGTCTCGAAAATGTGGCATATGGGAACATCAACAATCCCTGTTGTAGTTGGAGCCCTAGGACTGGTTGGAAAAGATTGCAGTAGACTAATTGCAGGGATTCCTGGAAGCCCATGCCTCAAGGAGATACAAAAAATTGTTCTGACAAGTACAGCCCACACTTTACGAAGGGCTCTATCTATGTAATTTTCTTTTTTTTTTTTTTGTCAGTGAAAAGTGTCATGATGCCATTTCTAACCTTAGGTCCCTGGGTGGGACCCGGAAAGAAATGTGTAAACGCCAGAAAGCAAAGAAAATAAAAATAATAATAATAATAAATATCCTGATGTTACAACAGACATGGTCCTTCATGACTTCTGACCTTAACTGATAGTAGGTGTTAACATGTATAATTTTTGAATTATTTGAGGGTGAATTAAGATGAGCTACAGTAAATATCTAGTTTAGTATTACAGATTTGCGTGTTAATTTAATCTATTAGCTTGAAATTAAAGCGAAAAAAAAAATTCTTCAAGTAAGACTTCAATATTCATTTTAAACCTTCGGTATCGCTTTTCTTTGGAGGTACGTATCTAAAAAGTATACTTTAATATCTACTTACCTTTTTCTTCTGGACAAGATATAAATTGTTTTTCGTTATAGTTTTGAAACGGTGCTTAAGACCTCCCTTGGCTTTAATGGTGACATCTGCTTTCGAGGTCTGCTTCAAAAACAATGCGAATTTTGCCATAGCTTCCAAAGCCACAACAGTGTTCTATAATATACGACGGAAATATGATACAATGAGAAGATATAATATACAAAGAAAAAAGTGAATACGAATAAGATATGATAAACGAAGATTTGGTAGAAAGATATTCATATGAAGAATAACTTGATAAAATAATAGCCCTTTACGTCAAATGTGTTTTCCACAATTAATAATATCTCGATTGATTTAATTGACCAATAAAAATAAATTCAATTTTGAAAAGTTTGCCATAAATTGCGGCGTACAGATCGGCCTCAAGTATTCTAACTCAACATCCCAGGTTAGAATTTCATTTGAAATCAAGAAAATATTATAAAAAATCGTTACAATATATGACAAAAAGAAAGAGTTAATACGACATACTTCTGGTGTTAGTTTAAAAGAATGCCTTCTTTTTTTAAATACCGTAAATTTCAACGTACAAGTCGACCTCAATTTTTTTTTTAACTGGAAATACTGAATTAGGCCTATACCCACCGTATAGGTCAATCTCCAAATATTCGATAGGTACCTTTTCTACAAATGCTTTCATAGTAATTGTTCATTTGAGCCATTCGCTATGGTACCTGGACTTTATGACTCTAAGCGCAGGTACTAAGCAGGTGACAAGGGCTCAGCAATTTACAGTTGAATTGGTTAAATGTAGCCGTAAGTACAATGCGAACAATTTATTTTCTCTTACCTCTCGCTTTCGTTTCCATAATTTCCAGTTAATTTTGATCTTCAAAAATTTAAATGCAATGTCAATCGTTATCTACTGTCTTCTTGATCGCTTTTCTATTGTTCTCGCTTCTTAGTAATGTTTCTGTCTTCTAATTCTTTCATACTCAGTAACCCCTTGTGTTTAAGTTGCTTTACTGCGTTGCTCAGGTTGAATTCGATTTTTAAAAAAAGGTTACCATTGGCCCCAAACTTAGGCCTACCGGTAAATGAAGTTAGGTTACAGTATACGAGAACCTGTGTCAAAACTATATAAGGTCACAGAGTTTACTTATATATTGAGACACTAATCGTAATATCTTTCTATATGCGTTGTATAGCAAACAACCTACAACATACCGGTAGCTACCGTATATTGTATCGGTATAACTTAGCGAACATTTAAAATTCTCCAGGTCTACTGATAACATCAATTATAAAATATTAATGCCGTAGATTACACATTATAAAAGGTAGATTTTTATACACTATTTACATTATACACTATTTACATTATTTGGACTATTGTCCCCATCTTTGTCGCCATATTTATCACAACGTTTCGGCCGTTGTACGCTCCGGCCTTCTTCAGGTGGTTGAAATGTTGAACAGAACACTTTATTTTGCTCACTGGGGTGGACTTTTCTAGTTCCACGTGCCATGTCTAATGGATGTCAGTTATTAGTTATCTCCTGTTAATTCCAATGATGTTCATATCATCATTAGAAAATTCGTAGACTTAAGTAATCAGCAAATATTCTAGGCCACAAAAATCTCCTGAGCCGACCAAGCATAGAAATGAATACAATTTGGGAACCAGTGATAAGGAGTGCCAGAGAAAAGCGGTAATAACAACCAAAAATGCAAAATGAGCTCTGGTAAAAACATGAAATGATAACAGCAAAAATTGCAATATGAACACTGGTAAAAAATGTTACTGAAGGCATTAGGTTTATAATACCTAGAAATTCAAACACAGATGTCCTCAAGGACACATGGCACAATGAATAAAGGCGTTAGTTAGATCAAGTGACAGGACCCAAAGTGTTGTGAGTTCAATACCTGGCTAAGACGGTGGAGAACTTGGAGAGGGGAATTAACAGTTCATAATTGACATCTATTCGACATGGCACGTTGAACTAGAACAGTCTACCCCAGCGAGCGAAATAAAGGGTTTAGTTCGACATTCCAACCATCTAAAGAAAGCGGAACGTTGGGATAAATATGGAAACAAAGATCAGGACAATAGTCCGAATAATGTAAATAATGTACATAAAACCTTATCACAGAAATATAGACAGAGATTTTTTTATACGGCATTCTCGAACGGTCATTTTCCTAGTTATTGACAAGCCTTCGGTGATCGTACAGGAACCGATGTTTCATCGTGATATGGCCATAAGCAATATATTTAAGTAAAGGTTAGTGAAGATGATATATTCGACATTGTGAAAATTGCTTATAACTCAACTTAATATAAAGTAATTTTATTTCGGGGAAAGAATGTGAAGGGCTACTTTGGTTTGTTAACAACAAGGAAAACATATCTACAAAATACAAATTTTCCAGATATTTTCCATGTAGATAACCCTCCAAAATAATATGTTTCTTGTAGATAACAAACTGAAGTAGATATTGTTTCTTGTAGATAATAATAGCTACCACTCGTATTTGAGGATACCCGTCTATTAAGGGGGCTAATCAATCCGTATTGCAGACGCTCACTCAGGCACATTTGTGTTTGTTCAACACTTACAGGCCCAATCTGTGGTTTATACTGCAACTATGCTGTTACAGTTTCTGGGAGAGAGCGTGTTATCTAGAGTGATCAACAAGGCTAGAACACTCAAACACTCGGTCACGATGACTTGTGACTTCGTGCTAGCACAGCTGTCGACGATCCCCGAAAATGTTCTGTCTATCCAACTTCACTCGCAAAACTTGGGTCAACCCGTGGTAAGGTTTTCAGGCACTTTCCAGACCGATAATATCAGGAAATCTCCTTCCTGACAAATCAACCGTGGTGGTGTTCGAATCCCGAGGTCTCATGGTCAGAAAACGAATGTTCTAAACACTCGGCCAAGCGTCCGTAGATAACAAGCCGAAGTAGAGCCGAATCAGATTATACAAGTAATATTTTGGTTTTTACCTGCGTATTGGAATATCCACCAATAGAGTTGCGCTTCGATAGGAGCCAATTGAGAATCTTCTTTCCTTTTGTGATGTCTTTCTTGTACGCATACGCAAGCAAAGCATAGGCAGTTTGTTCAACTGCATATTTGCCGCCCCAGAACATTGTGCTCCTTGCTGTAAAAGTAGAAAAATACACATTTATTTATTTAAAAAAAAAATTTAATTGACTAATATAGACATATGTCTATTTATTTTCATAATACTCAATTCCATTTCTCTAATCTGTTTCTTGATCTTAAGATGAAATTCATCAAGGAAGGCGACATAGTTTCGATCTGCTCCAAGATCATTCACAGGTTGAATTACAAAAGACAAACTTATTGCAGCTGTGATAAAAGGAGTTACAAGTTATATATATATATATATATATATATATATATGTGTGTGTGTGTGTGTGTGTGTGTATAAAATATATAGAAAATAGGAAAGAACTTGTTAGGTAAATAATCCAAAGTTCTTTAGAATTTTTGTTATTATTTAAAAAAAAAATAGTGCTCAATAAAAAAGTAGAGCATAAATATAATTATTTATTTAAATATATAATTCCAACGCTACATAAGAGTTCTCATGTTTCAAAACAAGAACCGAAAACTTCAATATAATTATTTGAATTAAATTGAATTAAAGTGCTAAGCTCTGTTCCATCTTCAAGCGAAATTTTTTTTTGAATAACTTATTTCTGAAATTTACGCGTTTTATAAGCATATTCATTATTGAAATTTAAATTTACTATGGTAACGGCTAGAGCAATTGTTTAAAGAAAAGGGGAGTAAGGCTTAATAATTTGTATCAATATCTCAGTTACATTCTCAGAAATAAATCTCCATAGACACTTAACCAGACTAGACGATGTCATCTTCCGCTTTAAATTGAGACACCCCAACCTTACCCTGACGACGTTCTGTGAATGTAACTGAGATATTGATACAAATTATTAACACCTTACGCCCCTTTTCTTTAAACAATTGCTCTAGCCGTTACCATAGTAAATTTAAATTTCAATAATGAATATGCTTATAAAACGCGTAAATTTCAGAAATAAGTTATTCCCCCCCACACCAAAATTAAAAATAAATCGCTGGAAGATGGAACAGAGCTTAGTACTTTTAATTCAAATAATTATATTGAAGTTTTCGGCGCTTGTTTTGAAACATGAGAACTCTTATGTAGTGTTGGAATCATATTTTGAAATAAATAATTATATATATATATATATGTATGTAAATATGTATATTTAGGCAGCATATCTTCATTTAAGGTTGTTTTATTGAACAATATAGACGTATTATGAGGCACGGTGGAGTAATGGATAGCGGCTCGGATTGAGAAATTGGGGGACCAAGTTCGAATTCCAGTCGAATCCATTACATTCACTTAAGTACTAATACGTTTGGCAAAGGTATGAATACTTTTCTTCTGGCGCATAACTGACTGATGTCTATTTATTTTTATAATGATCCTTTCCAGTTCTCTAACCAGTTTTTTGATGTTAAAATTTTTTCCTATCCAAGTACTTTCGACCTCAGCCAAGATCATCCTCAGGGGGGAATTACACAAATTTATTGCAACTGCCGATATAATCTGGATTTCGTGGTGAATGCTGATTTTATAAAATACGCTTGAACGCGTCCCGTTCTAATTATTTTAAAATTTTAAATCTATCTGTTGCAGTTATGAAATTTTGGGGAAAACAAGCATCTCAGTATAAGTGAGTAACATCGTATATCAGTTTAAATGATTTAAAAAAGATAGTAGAGGGGTTTTCCCGTTGCCTTCTCCACAGATTCCTTTTCTTCATTATCTGTGAATTGCCATGACTTCTTCGGAAAGACAGTGGAGTGGTTTCCCGTTGGCTTCTCCACAGATTCCTTTTCTTTATTATTTGTGAATTGCCATGACTTCTTCGGAAAGACAGTGGAGTGGTATCCCGTTGCCTTCTCCACAGATTCCTTTTCTTCATTATCTGTGAATTGCCATGACTTCTTCGGAAAGACAGTGGAGTGGTTTCCCGTTGGCTTCTCCACAGATTCCTTTTCTTTATTATTTGTGAATTGCCATGACTTCTTCGGAAAGACAGTGGAGTGGTATCCCGTTGCCTTCTCCACAGATTCCTTTTCTTCATTATCTGTGAATTGCCATGACTTCTTCGGAAAGACAGTGGAGTGGTTTCCCGTTGGCTTCTCCACAGATTCCTTTTCTTTATTATTTGTGAATTGCCATGATTTATTGGAAAAGACAATGGAGTGGTTTCCCATTGCCTTCTCCACAGATTCCATTTCTTCATTATCTGTCAATTGCCATAACTTCTTGGAAAGACAGTGGAGTGGTTTCCTGTTGCCTTCTCCACAGATTCATCTTGTTTATTATCTGTGAATTGCCATGACTTCTTGGGAAAGGTAGTGGAGTGGTTTCCCATTGCCTTCTCCACAGATTCCTTTTCTTTATTATCTGTGAATTGCCATGATTTCTTCGGAAAGACAATGGAGTGGTTTCGCATTGCCTTCTCCACAGATTGCTTTTCTTTATTATCTGTGAATTGCCATGACCTCTTGGGAAAGATAGTGGAGTGGTTTCCTGTTGCCTTCTCCACAGATTCCTTTTCTTTATTATCTGTGAATTGCCATGACTTCTTGGGAAAGACAGTGGCGTGGTTTCCCATTGCCTTCTCCACAGATTGCTTTTCTTTATTATCTGTGAATTGCCATGATTTCTTGGGAAAAATAGTGTAATCGTTTTCCGTTGACTTCTCCATAGATTCCTTTTAATTATCATCTCCGAATTGCCATGACTTTTTGGAAAATATAGTGGAATGGTTTCCTGTTGCCTTCTCCATAGATTCATTTTTGTATTATCTGCGAATTGCTATCTCTACCCTTTTTAACGTTATCCCTCCTCCCCTTACATCATATTCTCTTTCTATTTCAGTTTCTGTCTTAAAGTCTACTTTCTTGGATTCCTTCTCTTCGTGTTTCTGATTTTAGCCAAATCAGGTACGATTCGGAGTTTCCTGCACAACGCATTCTTCAGGTGCTGAGTATAGACTGACCGTTACATAATTTAAATTTTAACGAAAATATCTGGTAATCGCAGTGTTGGCGCAGCCCATAAATTATACGGGGACTAGCAGCATGGCCCGGCGTTGCCCGTGCTTGATTAAAAAATCGTACGACTCATACAGCAATCGCTATCACTTGACTTAAAATATTTTTGCCCTTCCTTGCCTTTAAGGAGTTCCCTTTGCCGTGCTGATGTTGCTACATGCCTTACTTCTTGCCTATCTTACACTGCGAATATTTTCTAAGCTCTATACTAAACATTAAATCTGTTATGAAAAAAGAACTAAACAAAATGAACAAAAAACTACCAGCTTTAAAAAAGGACTCCTAACTGGAAAAACCGAATGAAAAAAGAATGTTAACAACAAATACGTTTTCACACCCAACCCAGTTCTGCAGAATCAGAATCTACGTTGAGTTTAAGCAAGTGAGTGAGCCAAATGGAATAAAGTGCCATGCAGATTTAAATATTTCCCCACTTGCGACGAATGCAGCTATCGATTTTTTTTTGCATGCTTGCTTGCTAGTTAACATTCGTGGCAGCCAGCTTCCTGCCTATTCGTGGCAGCCAGCTTTTGGCTCTCATTCAATGTAGTTTGTGGCCAGTAGAAAATGGCCGCAAACTACATGAAAACTGCCGTAGAAGCATGAAAAAATCGATTATTTCCACTTTCGATGGGAGTTGGGAAATGGAGTTCCTGCTAACTTGGAGCATGTCCATGTAAATTTTGGTGCAAATCCGTCGAAAATTGCGGCCGTGCATTCGTTACACACATACACATGCTACCTTTTATAGATAGAGATTACAGTTTTTTTTAACTAAAAAAATATTTCGCATTTAAAATGAACAGGATATATATATATAACGGATGTCAGTTATCTCCTGCTAATTTTCCCTCTGAAAGTTCTCCACTGCCTTAACCGGGTATTGAACTCACACTCTTTGGGTCTGTCACGGGATCTAACCAACGCCTTTATCCACTGTGCCATGTGTCCTTGAACATATCTGCGGATGAATTTCTGGGTATTATAAACCTAATGTTTTCAGCAACCATTTTTACCAGTGCTCATATTGCAATTTTGCTGCTATCATATATGTTTTTACCAGAGCTCATATTGCAACTTTGTTATCATTGCTTTTCTCTGGCACTCCTTATTACTATTTCCCATATTGTATTTATTTCTATGCTTGTTTGGCCCAGGAGATTTTTGTGGCCTAGAGGGAAAATTAGCAGGAGATAACTGATAATTGACATCCATCAAACATGGCACGTGGAACTAGAACAGTCTACCCCAGTGATCGAAATAAAGGGTTCAGTTCGAAATTCCAACCACCTGAAGAAGGCCGGAGCGTACAACGACCGAAACGTTGTGATAAATATGGCGACAAAGATGAGGACAATAGTCCGAATAATGTAAATACTGTACATAATACCTCATCTCAGAAATATAGACAGATTTTGACGGGCAGTATTAAGATTATAAAATTTAACATAGAAGGTGCGAGAGACATGGTAGAGTTTAGAGAGGGAAGGAAGAGTTCTAAAATTTATTTTTATATTTCTTTTTATTATAATAATTAATCTTGAGTAAAGAGGGGGTTAATATATATATATATATATATATATATATATATATATATATATATATGCCAAAAATATTTCTGTGTTATGAATGTTAATTTTTTATATTAATTTTTATATTAAGCACAAAGTGAGATTACTTGTTTCTTAAAAAAAAACGTAATTTATATTAAAAAATAGACTTCTTCATTTTTTTTAGCATTGTTTTTTTTTCTTTTCTTTCTTTTCAGTATTTATTATTCTATCTTACTTGCGTATTTTCTAATTCTCCTCCGCATCTATTTTCATCCTTCCATCTTTTAATGCTTCTGTTTTTTGTCTCCCGCCTTTCCTCTATACCATATTCTCTATATCAGTTTCTGTCTATAAGTTTTCTTCTTCTTTTTGATTACTTCTCTTTGTGTTTCTGATTTTAGCCCAATCAGTAATTCTTCAAAACCTTTTGACCTATTTAAAATTTCTGTAGATATGCTGTTGGTCAAAATCATTCAAAAGTCCTGAAAATTAAATTACAATATTATCGATCAGTTGACTCTACGAGATTTTGGATCAATTGCGAAATAAATGAACGAAAAATGATAAATTGACAAAAAAAAAAAAAAAAAAAAAAAAAAAAAGGCCCAAAAAAGAGCAAAAGAAAATACAGAAAACCGGGAATAAAATGGCTTTAAGCCGAAAGACCAAGTTTAAAAATGGCGATCGCAAGTCAGTATAAACGCAAAAGACGTCTCGAGTCGCGTGCGTATATGTAGAAGCTAGTGACTTCCGGGTTTTCACTGGAATAGCTTGGTTTGTTCAAATACGGACTTCTCTGCTACTTGTTCAGATTCAGGGCTTTGTCAATTTTCTTATGCCTATAAAAGCGACAGGAAAATCGGCAGTTACCAGTGCGCAGTTGGCGAGAGACGGTGTTTATGAAGACAGTTCCCAGACGTGGTTTGTTCCAGATGTTGTGTGCCGCGGTTTTTGAGGCCATGTTATTTTGTTTCCTACCGTCGCTTTCTCTTCTCTGCCTTCTACCCTTAACAATCTGTTAAGTATTTCCCCCAACGTCAACACAACCTTGCCTTATTTTACAACAAAAACAAAATTCATTCCTATGGCCTGGGAGAAAAGAAAAGAAAAATTACTTTTTGTAGCCCTAGGTAAAAGGATTCTCTGGACAGATTTAAAGTGTGCATGTTTCTTCAGTTTGGCGTAAGTGCATAGCAAGATGCATAAAGTGTAGTCATCCATTCTTTTAAGATTTAGTCTGCTCAGATATCTCACGGCCTTCTTGATCGCCATTTTGGTTTTCTTCTGAAATATAAAAAATAAAATAGGTTAAATTTGGTTGGTTGAACTTGTTTAGCGGCATTTCAATCTCTATGGGTTATTTAATGTAGGCATCTAAATATTTTGAACGCTGTTGTATGCCTCAATCAATACTCCAATCTCCAGTCAAATGTGTGATAACGGGATATATTTATAGAAGTCAGTGTCTACGAGCATTTTTTAGAGGGTGTTTCAGAGTCTGATCAGCTCTGACGGGGTCGATTTGGTGAGGTCAGTATGATGTTTGAAAGACCCGAAACTGCCTAATGATCCATTTCCAGAACATCACTGACGACGCCCTCTAGCGCTAAAAGAGCGTATATTCAAAGCTTCAACTACAGATAAAACGTATTGTTGGTCATTTTACTATGAATATGTATTGTTGGTCATTTTTTTTTATATAAAAATGTGTTACTGTTATTTTTACTATAAAAATGTTATTTTATACTTTTATAGTGTTTTGCTTTCGTTTGGAGTTCACTATTTGCCCATAGTTGGGACCCTAACAGATGCTACTACCCCGAGTCGGAGTTGAATTGGGAACGAAAATTAAAGGGTGGTTTCACGCTTCTCAAAAACTTCAATCTCCCAATCAGAGGTCTTGTTGCCGGGTGTAGTTTATTGTTATATCCAGGTCTATTGGAGATTAGAAATTAATATAAAGAAGAAGGAAATGATAAGAGGGAAACGGAATAAAGCTAAAAAGAAATTAGGTGATAAATAGTTTTTCACCCTACAGCCCCTTTCCTCACCGATTAAACGTTACAAGCGTATCACTTACTCTACCACTATTTTCATGGTAGTTTGGGTGACCAACATTTTTGGGTTCCACCAGTTTAGACCTCCACAGCTAGGACTTGCGATGAGACGTAAGCTAAGTTAACTCACCTTTATTCCCTTTGTACTGTGGTGAAAAAGAAGTTCCACACAAACAGCTTCTTCCTTCATAACTGAAATGAAAGCTTCTCCAATCACTACAAACTTAACTTTTTCAAGTATTTTTATATCGATCGAGTTGGTTTTTACGGTTTATCAACCATTTGCAAGTTTTGTAAAGTCAGAAAATATTTTTATATTGTAAGAATTTATGGAGATAATGATTTTCAGACACTAGTTATACTAATTAACTCATACTGGGGTGGGATAGGTGGATTCCTATAGTTCCCAATGTATTTGCGTGTAAGTGAATATAACAAACCCGACTGGAATTGGAACTCGGCTCCCCGACTTCCAATTCCAAAACGTTGTCTAGTACACCACCCGCACACCCCTGCTTACAACGCCAACTTTTCCCAAACAGTTACTCATCTAGGTAATGACGATGCTCAACGTTGCTTAACATGCGATATGATCGTAATCCTTCAAGTCCATGAACACCGCTTTCTATCCTATATATCATCACAATATGCACCTCTTGTTTTCCTTCACATTGATCTACCTTGTTAGGCTCTTGGGCCTTGTTTGGGTGAAGAAGAGCATAAAAAATGAAAATATCAAGAGGAAGAAAAAAATGAAAAGGTGTAGATAGATTCGCTTCTCCCTCCTCCCAGGGTCTTTTGAACAGGAGTAGGAGTTTATCCCTTGTTTTTTGTTGGGTTTCCAGTTGCTTCTAAAGTCTGCTTCAGCTCTCTACTCCTAACGCTCGTTCTTTCTTACACTAGTATAATGTACCTTGGGTGGCTCTTGGGACCTGTATTGGGTGAACATTAGTAAAAAAAAAAAAAGGGAAGATGAAGAGAAAAGAGCATGAAATGATAATATTTTAGCGGAAGATAAACCAGAAAAATAAAGGGTCAGTTGGAGATACATCGTGTCCTTTTGATGCCGTGATAGGAGATAAAAGAAAGGAGGAGAGCGGCCAATACATAGAAAGGATGTCCATTTATGTTTCATAGATTCCGAAAAAAGTAGGTCTATTTCGAATCGATAACCCAGGTTTTATACTGGGAGCAAACCGCCTCCATACGGATAGAAAATCAATTGAGTTATTACACAAAAGCGTGAGAGAAGGTTGTGTTTTCTTCACAGATTTATTCAGCTTGTACAATAACTCTTTCCTAAGGCACTCGATAACTCTGTCATGATTTAGAAAGGGAAAAAAAGTAGTAATATCTGACGCAAGTGAACGCCTAATTTCGGGAATATTAGCTCAGGATTGTCATCCTATTTTGTATCTTTCGAGAAAACTGTCAAAAGTCGAATTGAACTACTTAAATATTGAGAAAGAAGCATTGGTCATAATACAGACGAAAAATAAAGCATGTTAGTTTCTGATTGGAAGGAAATTCCTACTAAGGTCCGACCATAGACCTTTAAAATTCATATTTAATCCTAGGAATTTTATAAGGTAACGTCTTCTAGAATTCTAAGATAGGCCTTAATGTTAATGGCGTTTGACTTTGATAGTGAATACGTGAAATGCAATACATGCAGACACTTTATCGAGATTGAGGCTCATTACTTCGGAAAGTGAGAAAGAGGGGGAAAAATTCGAAGATACTTTCTTACACTGGGTCGAAACTGATGTTTTGTCGATAGATAAATTAGCTGAGGATATGAAACGACACTCCATATTGAAAAGTATATTGTTCAGTATAAAAAAATTAAGTGAAATAATTACTCAAGTACAGAAAGGCGTTTTAAAGAGGTTAGATACACACGTTGATCGTAGAAGAGACTGTAATTTGTAATGGAGACAGTGTTTCCGCCAACAACACAAAGGAGCGAAATTGTACATGATAGAAACCGATGTAAGAAAGAAACCGAATTTTATGCAATATATAATTTCTTATAAATACTGGAAATCTCTCTTTGATGAAGTGGAGACGTGAAGCAATATAGATATATGGATCTGCCTTCGAATTCTGTACAAAGTAGGAAAGGAAAGCGGGAAGAAAGGACTAACCATCAATTAGAAGATGATTAAATATATGGGTGTCAACAAGAGGAAGGTCTCAAAAATGCAAACTAAAATTGGAGGAACTAAACTCTCGCAAGTACAAACATTTAAACAACTAGGAAGTGTTTTAACAGATGATGAAAAATATGACAGCGAAATCCGAAGACACACTGGAAATATAAAAGTGCATTCCAGAAGCTAAACAAATTATTAAGAAACAGAGAATTTCTATTAGTAACAAAGAAAAAGTGTGCGCAATTGCTATATAATATCAGTCCTCTCATATGGCAGCAAATGCTGGGTAATTTACTCACGAGGAGATTTGAGGTACAGAAGGATACAGAAAAAACCATGAGCGGAATATGTGAGTAACGAGGAAATTCTTTCGAGGGTACTTAATGAGGAAAGATGGATTGGAGAATTTAACACTCACAGGTTATAGTAAACTAAGAGAGACAGAGAGAAAGAGCGAGTAAATTAAGTGTTGTGGTAGGATCCACCTAATTTGCATAGTGGAGTACCGACCATATGAATATGGTTGGTACCGGGAAGAGAGGGAAGGAATCAAGAGATTCAACCAGAGACTCTGCCCGACTGCGACTCAGTCAACACACATTCCAGGAACGGTCTTCCCAGGAATATACAAAAGACTATATGTAAATATTGTGTACACTTTCTTGTTTCAATACATTTTGTTCTAAGTACATTTTGTGTTGCATTATTATTCCATGCATTGGTCAAGTTTCAACATTAAGTAACAAGTCTGTAAGCGTAATGCAAGGCAAGGAGTGGGAAAGAAAATAAAAAGAATATTGCTAAGAGCTAACAAAGGATAGGAAGCTGGTAAGAGTCATGTCCGGTCAGGTTCTGAAGTGTCACAGTACATAAAAAAGAAAAATGTACCCATCATAGAATGTTCGGAAAATGAAACACGTGATTTTCGCCATATTTACCGGTTCCAAATTTTTCATAGAATTTAATGCCATCACCACATAAGCCGTCAACGGGTCACCCAATGCCGCTCCACCCTAAAAGAATAAAATAAAATTGAAGGAAGAATTGTTGTTATAGTGATTTTCCACGCGTAGCTTGGATGTGGCACAAGGCCGAAATTAGGGGGCACCGAGTGAGGATCGAACTCACTACTCAGTCGTAATTCTTCTAACCATTACACCGCCTCGAGGTGCCCTAAGAATTGTTGTTATATACTGAGACAATAATTCATTTAGTATTTATTAAGAACACAATTTTATTGTCAATGATATTGCAAAACGATATATATCTTATCGAGAAAATTATTCGAAAATAATTGTTCGGAAACAATTATTCGAAAAACATTTATCCGGATAATAAATTATTTGAATGACACATAATCGAAGGGACAATTATACTTAATGATAATTATTTAAAATACCTATGTTTGAAATACGCATGTGGTCATGCTTTGAGAGTGTCAATGCTGATTTACATAGATCTAATAACGCCCTTGAAGGATGGGAGTGGCCCTTCTTTTGCAGCAAGTGCCAACCCATCATCACACAATATACAAATTCTTAGACGCTCTTAAAAGAGAGCAGAACTTGGTAAGAAATTCATATTGGAAAAGTAAGAGCAGGTTGCCAAAATATCAAGAGCACCCAGAAATACTGCGACGTAAAAGGAAAACTTAAAAAACTTTAGTGGCATCTTTTAACGAGTTCTTTTCAGTTATTGACTATTTACCCGCAGTGACATATAACTTAAGGATATATAAAGATTTTTTCTTACTAAATTGTTTTATTAACGATATTCGTATTTCGAAGAATTATCCTTTGTGTATTTCCTCTTTTAACTTAAAATATCTTCATAAATACAAATCATACAATAGTAATGTTTTTACAGAAATTCTGACTTGGGCGATAAAAAATACTACAATAGATATGACAAAGTTAATATATATACAGACTCATGTCTGTATACATATTTACTTTGTCATAACTATTGTAGTTTTTTTTTTTTAGTTTTAGCTGGACACACACACATACTGACAACTGTCCTTTATATATATATATATATAAATGATAATTATTCCAAATACCTCTGTTTAAAATTCCTATGTTGTCTCGCTTTGGAAGAGTCAGTGCTGATATAGCTGAGACTAATAGCCTCCTTGAAGGATGGGATTGGCCCTTCTTTTGCAGCAAGTTTCAACCCATCATCACACAATATAGAAATTCTTAGACGCTCTTAAAAGATAACAGGACTTGGTAAGAAAGACATATTGAAAAAGTAAGAGCAGGTTGCCAAATTATCAAGAGTGGAACGTAAATAGAAAAAAAATTAGTGGCAACTTTTAACGACTACTCTTCACTAATTGACTATTACACGTACAGTATCATATAACTTAAGATTATAAAGATTTTTTCTTACTAAATTGTTCGGTTAACGATATTTGTATTTCGAAGAATTATCATTTGTATATTTCGTCTTTTAATTTTTATATTTTTATTGCAATAAAGAATTTTGAATTTCGAATAATAGTATAATTGTCCTTTCAATTAATTTTCATTTAAATAATTTACAGTTTGAATAATTGTTTTATATATATATATATATATATATATATATATATGGATACATTTTGCCGACTTTCCTTATCTAAATTGATGCTATCGACGAGAGATTGTACACCTTGCAGATCTGCTGCGGATGGTTGGTACGGACCGACTCGAGAGCTACGAAAACCGGACCCGAATTTTCTAGGGCCGCCGAAAGCGCACCGGACGTCACCAAGCCACGGCGCTCTACAGGTACCATTTCCACGGACACGGTCCTTTAGGAAGATGAGAGCTCTTCCCGCGGCTCTTGGTGACCTGTCCGTGCTCGCTTGCGTCACTGCGGTTTCATCCGAGATGCGATGAAACGCCACCGAGACACACACGCACTATATATATATATATATATATATATATATAAAAGATTACGTTACTTAGTATCCTCCATAATTTAAATAGATTTTTCGATTAACCTGATGGATATTTATAAGTCCCTTTTAAATTTAAAAATTTTGAAAAATCAACAGCAATTTCACTTTGGTTCATAAATACTTGTTGCAAAATAAAACGCTTACATTGGCCTTAAAGTCCTCAGACGGACTTTATCAAGGCAAATTCAAAAGACATCATAATTATTCATCAGGTTAACTGAAAGGTCAAGGTAAATTATGGAGGATGCTATGTGACGTAATTTAATGTCTAATAAAGAAAAAGGAGGAAATGTTGTTGAGATTTTTGTTTATAAATACTTACTGCAAATTGAAATCCTTAACAAGAAAACCTTGAAAAAAATCCGTTAGAGGAAGAAACATAGGTAAGATAAGTTTTCCTTTCGTCTTTATTCATATTGTACTTATATAGATATATATGGAATTTTATATTTATATACCTATCTCTCTCTCTTGCTTCTCTCTCTCTCTCTCTCTCTATCTCTCGTATATATATATATATATATATGTATATATATATATATATATATATATATATATGTGTGTGTGTGTGTGTGTGTATATATATATATACATATATATATATGTGTGTGTATGTATATATCTTTTAGATCTTCTTTATTCTTTATTCTAGAATAAAGAGTTAAATGCTTTAAAACTCTTTATTCTGCATTCACTTGATAATACACCAGAAGTGTTGAGGCAAAATTGTTATTTTTGAATTGATTTTATAACATATTTATATTATAATTTTCGAATAAATTATATTTGCTCTACTCTGTATTGAGCAATCTTTTAAGAATAGTATTTTTTGGTTATTAGAATTTATTCCCTATACACCAATCATATACTTGTATATATATATATATATATATATATATATATATATATATATATATATGTAAGCAAATATATGGATATAGATCCCACAGTATGAAGAAAAATATACGGAAAAAACAAACAAAAATCCTAATATGCAATTATGCTGTTTTAATCCTAATATAATGTCCATCGTCTTTTTCATGTTGAATTGAATATATTATGTTTTATTAAAAACGTCCGACGTTGACATTATATTAACATTAAAACAGCATTATTGCATATTAGGATTTTTGTTTGTTTTTTCCGTATATTTTTCTTATATATATATATATATATATATATATATATATATATATATATATATATATATATATATATATATATATATAATGAAAAACAAAGACTTAATACCTGTGTATATTGCTCATATTTTGTGTTTATGTTAACCATGTGTATTATGTGTTTATTATTTGTTTGCGCTTTTAGAAATCTGATATTTCGACTGTGACTATCATTAAAGCAATGTATATATTAAAAATAGAGAGCACTTAAATATATGCTTGACCAATTGACTACATGTTAATTTATATAAAACGTTTCTCGTATAGATACAGATATAGATATTTATTGAACTTAAATCTGTGAACTTTTAACCTTAGTAGAGATATACTAAATACATAAAGTCTCTTCGTATTCCGTTAAACTTTAATAAGTTTATTTAGATTATGCAATGTTTGAGACTATTGCTAATTTTATATACATTATAATAAAATACTTCTAATTTTATCCTTTATATAAATAGATATTTTTCTATATATATATCTTAATGTTTTTATTAATTATTTATGGAGAATCTCATAGATAATTATATATTAACCCCCCCACATATATATATAATTTTATTTTTAATAGATCTTTTTTTTACGTTTAAATTGAAATCTTTAGCCTCGTTCTGAATATTTTTTCAGCGTTCTTAACCAACCACTATTTTTAATATAAATTATAACAGTTTTTTTTTTTTAAGGTGAATGCATACGTGTCAGAATCTTGAACGAAGAAGTAGTCAGACAGAATTTCGGTTTTACTCTAAAAATCTGTTTTCAATTCTGATTTACCCCTTACTTTTCTTAATTTAAAGTATTCTCAACTGCCATCTCGTGTAACGACATATGTCCACAATCCGGATTTTAAATTAGGTCACCACGGGTCCTAATGCCAGTTAATACAACTAAGACGAACTCTTTTGTTTTCACTGTCAACTCATGGATAGGATGGATACACGTCTTTTCCTACCCCCACTTCCTACACGATAATAAATTTACGTCTTTCTTTCCCCACTCTCTTAATATAAAATCATTATTCTTAATTTTCAAACCTGGAAGGGATTTTTCCATTTCCATTTGGTATACAGGTCTAAAGATTTGAAGCCGTTTTTTATCGACTTAACTTTGTTCTTTGCATTGTGGAATTAATCTGCGACAAACATTACCTTTGCTTTCAGAACGCTTACAATGAAATCAACTATGGATTTTAAGTGTTTGTTTTTCATTTTTACTCTGTCTTTGGCATAGAGCTCTCAACGGATCTATATTATCTTGGAAATTCCATACGGATTACCAATAATTTTTTTTATATGTATATGACGCGTTCGGCGGAGTAGGGGCGTATTCAACCAAAAATCGAAAATTATTTTTCTCACTGCAAATTATTCATTATATCATATCCAAGTATTTTACAAAAAATTAGAGTTGATTATACAATATTTCAAGCTCAGTTTAGGTTTATAGCTTGTAACCATGCAATGAGATGAGGTAACATAAACCGTAGATTTGTCTGCGGAATATCATAAGATAATTGTTGCATAATTATAATGAAATCATTAAGTTTTCTTTTGTCAAAAGCATTTTATTTTTGGCCGTATATTAATTTAAAATATTGCTTTTTACGGGCTTTATTTTTTAAATGGAATAAGCTCATTCTATATTTAAGAATTTTGCTATTGCCCAACAAAATGACTGGAAGAAAGCGATCTAAAAACAACAATGGAAAAGGGAGGTAATAAAGCCTAAACGAAATATCTCCAGTTTGTTCAACTTAGGAAACTTAGCATTGCAGCCAAAGTATTCGAAAATTCTGCCAATAACAAGAGAAGAAAGAAAAATACATAACAACAAATCGAATATAACATCAAGATTAATATTATTTTTATTTATTTGTGATATAACTAAATACATAATTGCCAACAATGTTTCCGTAAAACTTGATATTTACTGCAATAAATACTTAATAAATATTATTATTGTTGTTATTTTACTTAACTGTAAGATAGTCCCACATTTACAATTCCTTACTGCTAACCATGAAAAGAAATGTTGATCAAAACTGCCTCAAACCTTTAAACGCGTATTCCCACAAAATTATCAAATGTTGAATACGCTTCTCCTCCGCCAAATGTGTCATCTATCTCAAGAAAAATTTTAGGAAGATCTATGATAAAGTAGAAAAAAGTTTTTGTGTGACCCGTTTCGTCCATTAGGACTTCATCGGACTAAAGATATGTTTATCTTAAAACAATTTTCTAAGACGAAAAGTTATAGAAAGTGCATTAATTGCTAGATTAGCAGGATATTTACATTCATGAATTTTTATGGCTTATCAACTGTTTTTGCGTTATTTAAAGCCGAAACATATTTTGGATTGTTAGAATATTTTTATATAGATGTTATTGTGTGTTTGTAGGCTGTATAATATTCGAAACAAACGTAAAGAAAATGTTATTAATAGTCAAGAGTGGTCTCCCCTTGTTTTGTTACTATCCTCTTTGAGATAGCTATTTTTGTTTACTGGGACCATAAAAGGACACTATACGTGAACCTTGTATTCTCAGTTGAATAAAGCTTTCTTAAACCTACCCCTGCGTACTTTTGTCATTACAATGATATCAATATGACAAACATATTTATTTGCCTTTCCAGGAAACAAAGCAAAGGTATGCATGTTTTAGTTTGTGTCATTGTGTTTTGAGTAAATAATTTGTTTCATTTTAGTTCAGAATGTCTAGATCTTAGAAATTTTTTATAAAGCAATGATTTTAATTTTTTAGATGTTGTAACTTCTAAACAGTTTGATAAACTAAAATGATTGTTATGAATAATCAAGAGTGGTCTCCTCTATACGCGAACCTTGTATTTTCAGTTAAATAAAGCTTTTTAAAGCCTACATCTGCGTACTTTTGTCATTACAGATAATGAAACAAAGTCGAATTTTTTTTTTATCAAAGACGCGTTTCGTTATGGGACATCTGTTGATATTATGATGATATAGCTATGATTGCAATATTCATTTGTCTTGATTCTTCCGCACATAATATAGTCCTCTTGCGCAGTAATTGAGACAAGTTGAGATGAGTAATCTTCCTCATCTCAACTTGTCTCAATTAAAAAAAAAGCCGTTAACAACATTCTTCCGTGCCTAGCTTTCTGCAGCGAATGTAGGCAAACAGCGCCAGTAATGGCTGCCGCCAACGACGCGAATGCATCGGAAATTTTACTGTTAATAAGTCCAAAACAGTAGATTTTATCAAATTTATCAAACCAGATTCGAATGAAGCATATACAATTACGCATAAATGCAAAAGTATTCTTGAAATTTTTAATGCGAACTGAGCGCGTGTGCTAAACTGCAAATTAACCCAAAATAGTAAAAATAAGATTAAAAAAATCTAAATTTATTCACAACAATATTTGATTTAAACAATTCGGACAAAAAGAAAAGAAAATTACCTGCATTCCTTTATGAATTACTCTTCCGGTTTCATTGAAGTAACCACCAAAATGTTGTTTCCTTATCAACCATAACAGTGACAATCGGAGTTTATGTTTGTCAATATAGACGTCCATGCCTGTGTCAATCACTGTTTGGAAAGATTTCGAGATAAAAGCAGTTAACCTAAATAAAAATAAAATAAAAATAAAAATCATCCTGGTACCAGAAGCGTCACGCATTTTAAGGCTGAATTAAAAAAATTTTTTTTTTCAAAGGGCGCGACCTGATGAAAAGGAATATTAAATATGTCTAGATAATCTACAGTTTTTACATTTGTTTTATTGCCGTATTCACGATGTTTCGGCAGTGGTAGGTAAGATGGCGCAGTGGATAAAAGCGTTGGTAATAAAGTGACGAGTTGTAAGTTCAATTCCTAGGCTATAGCAGAGGTGAACCAAAATTTGGAGAATTGAGTTAAAGGGAAGTAACTGACACTTAGATATCCGGAAAAGGCATGGCACGTGGAACTAGAACAATCTACCGCGGTGGATGAAATAAAGAGTTCAGTTCGAAATTCCAATCACCTAAAAAAGGTCGGATCGTAAAACGACTGAAACGTCGTCAATATGGCAACAAAAATGAGGGCAACAGTCCGAACAATGTATATAGTGTAAATAATTAAAATACCTCATCTCAGAAATAGAGACAGATCCTGAAGAAGGTCGGAGAGCACAACGGCTGGAATGTCGTGAATATGGCAACAATGATGAGGAAAACAGTTCGAACAATGTAAATAGTGTAAATAATTACAATACCTCATCTCAGAAACAGAGACAGATCTTGAAGAACGTCGGAGCGTACAACAGCCGAAACATCGTGAATATGGCAACAATGATGAGGACAACAGTCCGAACAATGTATATAGTGTAAATAATTACAATACTTCATCTTAGACATATCTGGATAAGAAAATAAAAAAAAACTTAACTCATAAGAAGGCAAGAGGCACATAGGAAAGCAATGCGTATGACCTAAATAACGACCCTGTGTAAATGGTTGATAGAACAGAGATAAGGATATATAGCAAAAATACAAACTTTACTAAGGACAGGAAGTTGCGGAGAGCCATGATTGTCTACATCTTGAAGATACACAGCAGATAGAAGCACGAGCTTGTGCAAAAAGGTTGGCAGAACAGGGATTAGCAAATAAAGCAAAAGACAAACGTTACTAAGAGCGACAAACAACAGGAAGTCGTGGAGAGTCATGATAGTAACATCCTGAAGGGACGCAGCATAGAGAAGAAGAACGTGCTTTTGTAAATGGTTCGCAGAACAGGGTTTCAGGAGATATATCAAAAAGACAAACGTTAATAAGTGCTACAAGGGACAGAAAATTGTGGAGAGTCATGTCTGGCCACATCCTGAAAGGGCACAGCACAGAGAAGAAGAAGAAGAAGAAGAAGAAGAAAGGTCTTTTATAAATGGCTGGTAGAATAGGGTTTCAGGTGATATAACAAAAAGACAAACATTATTAAGTACTACAAATAACAGGAAGTTGTGGATAGTGATGTACGTCTACATCCTAAAGAGACTTAGTGCATAGAATTGTTGCTAGTGGATGTGCAAGTAGTTTCACGGTTATCGTCGCGGAATACATAATCGGGGAGCGGGGTTCAAATTCCAGTCTCTTCTGTTCCGGTCATTTTCGACCTTGGGAAAGGCATGATTCCATATTATATTCCATAGGTCTAATAGCAGCACAGACTGCACTATCTAGCCTTGGCTGGCAGCCAATCTAAGATAAGGAAAATTCTGAATCCCAAACCGTAGAGAAGGCAATGGAAGACCATTCCACTGACTTCAAAAATACATGGTTATTGACAGGTAATAAAGAAAAATCTTTGCCATGATCGCATAAGTCCTGAAGAAATGGAAGAAATGCCATTACCAAGCAAACTGATTTTTTATTCGTCTCCCTCTCTTCCAAAAGCGAAGCAAAAAGAAATTTAGAAACGTGAAAAGAAAAGCGTGTTGGGCTGTTATGTAATATTCATCTTTTTATATAGCAGTGAATGCTGGACAATCTCCCCACGGATGAGAAGAAAACTACAGGTAACAGAAAAGTGGTTATACCGAAGAATCTGTGAACGGAGCGAGTAAGCAAAGAGGAACTCCTAAAGGAAATGGCAATAGAAAGAACACTTGTATTCAGAATCAGGAAAAGGCAGCTTAACTTTCTTGGACACATAGTGAGGAAGGAGAGTTTGGAAAACTTAATACTCACGGAGCGTATTAATGGCAAGCAAGATAGAGGAAGCCAGCGAGATACTTTCCTAATGAGTTTGTGTGAACGGATGACCGAATAAGGACAGGTACCTTAGCAAAGAGAGAAAGACTGCTAAGAGACACACGAGGAATTGTGAAGGGCCATGGTCGCGTATGTTTGGTCCATGGTATCCTCAGGATCTTTCTGCAGAACCACATTTTTGTTGCTTCAAGTCTCTTCATATTTGAGGAGATTGTCCAGTCATTCACTGCCATATAGGAGGGGTGATATCACGCAATAGTTCTTTGTTTCTAACGAAGTTTTTCTATTTCTTAATACTTTGCTTAGCTTTTAGAATGTATCTTTGGACATCCCAATGCGCCTTCGGATTTCAGTGTCCCACTTTCTGTCCTCTATTATTTAAAATTGTAATAATCATAGGGAATGTATTTAGTGATGTCTATATGGCGTCAGTTTGAAACCGCCTTCACTGTTTAATGAACGGAACCTGTACGTGGCGGGTTCGTGTATCATTGGGTATAATATTTGTTACGTGAAATCACATTAGTTATTTTAGCTATACTTAAAACTAGGTACATTAAACTTTATGACATTTTTTATAGATTATTTCTATCGCAAATACAAATAAAGTTATAAGTTTTTTAAAGTGCACACGAACTTTATGGACATCTTGTATGTAAAAGAACTTGGTTGGTTAATTTTGGTATCAACATCTATGGGTTATTTAATGCCGAAATTGAAATATTTCGAACGCAGTTTTATGCTTTCAACCTCAGACAAAATGCATTGTTGGTAATTTTGCTTTAAAATGTATTGTTGGTCATTTCCTACTTTCAGGGTAAACGTATGTTTTTAGTTATATAGTTTGTAGGTTAAGAAATGTATTGTTCATTTTTAAATATATATATATATATTAATAGTAATTTCACTATAAAATGTATTGTTGGTAATTTTACCATAAAAATGGATTTAAAATTTTTTTTTTAGTGTT
The DNA here is from genome assembly GCA_963932145.1 of Acanthosepion lycidas. NCBI lineage: Eukaryota > Metazoa > Mollusca > Cephalopoda > Sepiida > Sepiidae > Acanthosepion > Acanthosepion lycidas. The sequence continues at coordinate 88,424,990 of OZ010603.1, read as the reverse complement.
GTATTGATTGTCATTTTGCTATCAAAATGTATGGTTGGTAATTTTATTATAAAAAAGTATTGTTGATCTTTGGGGGTGAAGAGTCACTATTTGCACATAGCTGAGACCCTAACAGGTGCTACCATCTTGAAAACAATAACAATATTTAAGATATGGTTCCATGCCCCTCAAAAGATCGATTAGATGCATTCCTGTCGGATGTAGTTAATTGTCATACCCAGGACTCAAAAATATAAAATATATTTATTAATAATGATATATAATATTTTTTTATTTTAAGGGTTCAACAAGGGCAAAAGGTTAACTTGAAGGCTGACCTGAAGGGACGCAGTTCATAAAAGAAAGACTGTGTATCTAAGCTATGTCAATGAATATGTCAAGAGATAAAGACCACTGTGTTATTTTTGTATCGAGAAAAAAAAAAAGCAAAAGAAAATAGATTACTTACCATACACTCCCATATCTGTCACTTTGGAACGCACTATAAGAACCATCCCTCTTCTGAAATCGCAGTTGGTTCTGGTAACCTGCCAAGAGTGATTGCATATATAAAAAAAACTATTATGTGTTCTGTTTCATCTGTGAACGGATTTGGGTTCGAATACAAAGAGTTATTACCGAATATAGGAAGCATTGTGGACACTGCTTTCCAGAATCTTCAAATGATCAGTTATTGGCTTGATCAAATCAAAATGCAATGTATTTCCAAAATAAAATAATTTGGATAACATTTCTAAGTCATTTTATATTTTAAATTTTCGAATGTTTAATGTTATGAAAGCTTGAATTTTAGATTTATTATTCTTTTTTTTTATAGAGACATATTAAGTCCGTAAAGTTTTCCAAATATCCGATAAATAGCATAATTTGTATAAACAATTTTCATTTTTAAACATATTAGCAAAATCTAAATTTTGTCTTGACTAGAATATTAATTTTTAAAATTCAAACAGTCTTTTCAAAGCTAGTTCATTTGAGTGCCATATACTTTGTTTTCGTTGTTTCCTGAAACTGGATTCGATTTCGAGATTAGCGATTAGCGGACTATCGAGTGTCCTATTTTTAATAAAGTTAATCATTTAACCTGCCTTTTGGTTTGGTTTGGTTTACGGCATATCAACACTTCAATGGGTTATATAATGTTGGCAAGATTTTTAATTCTGGTAATATTTTCTTTCCAAAAATGCATTGCTCTTCATATTTTTTAAAATGTATTGATGGTAATATTTTTTTTCAAAAAATACATTGCTGGTAATATTTTTTAAATGTATTGCTGGTAATATATTTTCAAAAATGTATTGATGGTAATATTGCTTTTTCAAAAAATACATTGCTGGTAATATTTTTAAAAGATTGCTGGCAATATATTTTCAAAAATGTGTTGCTGGTAATATATTTTCAAAAAGGTGTTGCTGATAATATTTTTTTCAAAAATCTATTGTTGGTAATATTTTTCTTTTTAAAAAATGTACTGTTCGTAATAATGTATTGCAGGAAATATTTTTTCTTAAAAATGTATTGCTGGTAATAATTTTTTCCAAAAAGGTATTGCTGGTATTAAAACCTATTTTTATACTTTCATAGTGTTTTGATCCCCATTTTTTGTTGGGGGGGGTAACAATTTGCCCATAGCTGGGACACTGGCAGGTGCTGCCACTCTGGGTCAGGGTGGACTTGGGAACACCAGTAGTTTCACACTCCTCAAAACCTCCAGATCAAAGGCTTTTCTGTCGTATGTAGTTTATCGTCTTACCCAGCACGCGGATGTAGTTTATCGTCATATCCAGGACGGAACTGCCTTTTATAATAATACATGAAGAATTACAGAATTTCTTTGACAATAATGCTTCCTGTTGAAGCATGGAATGACCGAAAATAGGATTTTTGTTTACAGATTTGACGGACATGAGATCCAATTTTTCTATTTCTCATAGCCGATGCACTATTGGTATACACTCAAACGTAAAATATACCGTTCTCTCTAGCTCAGCTACATTAACCCATACTTTAGCATATGAAAGAATTATTTACACTATTTACAATGTTCAGATAGTTGTCCTCATATTTATTGTCATATAGTCGACGTTTCGTCCGTTGTTCGCTTGGACCTTCTTCAGGTGATTGGAATTTCGAACCCAACCTTTTATTTCCTCCACTGGGGTAAATTGTTCCAGTTCCATGTGCCGTATCTCTTCCGGATCTCAGTTCGAGTTATCTCCCTTTAACTCAACTCTCCAAGTCTTTGTTCATCTCTGCATTGGCCAGGTATTCAACTTACAACTCTTTGGTTCAACTTACTGGATTACTTCAACCAACGCTTTTATCCGTTGGCCATGTTCGAAATTCCAATCACCTGATTGTCCGAAACTGCTCATCTCATAAATATAAACAGGAATCTGAAAGAATGTTAGTATTCTTCATAATAAATCTAAAATCTAAATCGATATCAAGGATGGTATTTTAATAATCCTCTAAAACTACATATGATGACGATACGAGAAAAGGATTAATCCGGTAAAAATCCTTTTTCCTGTCGCAATCAAAAGTGTACAAGTCTCACACCCGTAGAGGACGATGGATACGATCAGCAATTTGTAGAGCTTGAATTTAGTCTGGAAGCACTTCCATATGCTTTTCATTATGGCTATATTTTTTTAAAATGTTTAAACAAGTTTCTTACGTCAAAATTACGAATTTTCAATTTTCCAGTCATCGATCAATGCCATTTTCTGACACCTGTTGTCAAGCGATAAGAAATTGTTTAAACATTTTTAAATAAATAAAATAAAAATTCCTCTTTAAAACAGAACTTTTAATTTGAACAAGTTTAAACCAAAATAACTCTTTTTCTTAAAAAAAAAAAGCAGTAAAAAACAACTTTTTTTTTTCAAAGGGGGTCTCATTTTCTTGCGTAGCTATTGAAGTAGTAAGTAGCTTCCGGAGATGTTGACAGACAAACAAGTAAGTGACGAAATATTATGGTAGGCCGTATATGAAAAATATTTGTGACTTCATGCCCTGGATCCAAGTGACTCTTCGCCACTGACTGGCGTTATTTGTGTTATTCGCCATTATATTTTGTTTTGTTTGTTTAACGGCATATCAAATCCTTGTGGTTCATTTAATGTCGAAATTTAATTCTCTTCGTGCTTTGAACTTATAAAAATATTATATATGTTATTCTGCTTTCACAATTGAATACATGGTAAATGATTCTCAACTTTTGTGCATATACATGTTTGTATGGACATAATTACTAGAGGTGGTAATAGATGTCTTTTATGTTGTAGTTTTTCAAATGTCATATTTTGTAATACAGTTTGATTTATTTAAGAAATTGTAATATATTATATGAATTAATATCATGAAAGAGTTCTTTCAGGCTGGTTGAATTTTTTCAACCTCCATGTGCTATCCAAAGCCAAAATCCAAATATCCCGAACTCAACTGTACGCCTTCAACTACAAATAAAAATGTATTGTTGGTCAATTTACTGTACATATGCATTACTGGTAATTTTACTATAAAATGTACTTTTAATGCTTTCATGGTGTTTTGTTTTTACTTGTGGGGTCACTATTTGCTCATATTTGGGACCCAAACTGGTGCCAATACTCCGGGCCAGGTTAAAGCTGAGAACAACAGCAATTAAGAAGTGGTTCTATGCTCTTTAAAACCTCCAATCTACCGTTTAGAGGTTTTGCTGCCGAATGTAGTTTATCGTCATACCCAGGACTACTATTCACCATTACTTTGGATTTCATTTCATAGATATTAATGGACGCGAATTTGTCGTGAGATATGGGCGCCTATGTCCAGAAGGGACAAGTCATTTAAAACCAATCGCCTAATTGTTTAAAGGTAAAACTAAAAATCAACGACTTAAACACAAATGCAAGTAATCATCTTCGTTGTAAAGTAACGTTGAATTACAGCAGAAAATTACTTACCAGATCTCGTGTAATCGATAAGTTTCTTTTCTAGTGGTTTTTTAAGTGCATCGCGGCTTTTAAGATAAAAGTAGATGTAGATATTCGGGACTAAATTTAAAGCTGTTTGTTCACCACAGCCTCGGGGCAGACGCACGTATTTTCCGAGACCCGCAATCGCAGGTCCCATGATGTCACCTGTGAAACAATAATGATTAAAATCACCTTTGAAAATACATTATAAATAAATGAAATACGTTACAATAATTTACTTTATAGTTGTTTTTTTTTTTTTTTTTTTTTTTTTTTTTTTTTTTTAACAAGACGCGGACGAAAGAAACAGAAAAAAACATTAGGGCGAAAGAAACAGAAAAAAAACATTAGGGTGAAAGAAACAGAAGAAAAAAACATTAGGGTGAAAGAAACAGAAAAAACATTAGGGCGAAAGAAACAGAAGAAAAAAACATTAGGGTGAAAGAAACAGAAAAAAACATTAGGGCGAAAGAAACAGAAGAAAAAAACATTAGGGTGAAAGAAACATAAAAAACATTAGGGCGAAAGAAACATAAGAAAAACAATTAGGGCGAAAGAAACAGAAGAAAAAAACATTAGGGTGAAAGAAACAGAAAAAAACATTAGGGCGAAAGAAACAGAAAAAAACATTAGGGCGAAAGAAACAGAAGAAAAAAACATTAGGGTGAAAGAAACAGAAAAAAACATTAGGGCGAAAGAAACAGAAGAAAAAAACATTAGGGTGAAAGAAACATAAAAAACATTAGGGCGAAAGAAACATAAGAAAAACAATTAGGGCGAAAGAAACAGAAGAAAAAAACATTAGGGTGAAAGAAACAGAAAAAAAAACATTAGGGTGAAAGAAACAGAAAAAAAACATTAGGGTGAAAGAAACAGAAAAAAAAACATTAGGGCGAAAGAAACAGAAAAAAAAAACATTATTGAGGAAGGAGAGAATGGGCTGAAAAGTTCATAGGCTGCCTATGAAATTGCAATGCTAGAGTTGGAAAATCTTGCATACATTGATTTCAATTCTTATTAATAACTGTATTGTTTCTTTCCAGGTACAACGGTGTGATTAATAGTTCACAAGCTGACTATGAAGGAATGATGCTGTAACTGGAAAATCTTGCATGCTTTAATTTCAACTATTCTTATTCATAACTGAACTGTTTATTTTCAGGTACGAGGGTGGGATGAATAGTTCACAGGCTGACTATAAAGGAGCGATGAAAATTTCATCCAGCCCTAATATATATATATATATATATATATATATAATGTATATTAAGGTAGCATATTTTCATTCAAACAGGGTTTGGTTAAATATTATTTAGACATATATCGATTTATTTACATTATGATCCTTTTGAAGTTCACGTATTAATTTCTTGGTAGCTTTAGAAAAATTATTTAAGAAAGATACGGTTCTTCTCCGCCAACTAGCATCTTGCAAAATGCCAACATCTTATATCTACTTAAATGTCCTTTAGGAGATTGTATCTCAATACGTACGTTGCTTTTACTACATCTATACTAACAAAAAGGCTTACATTTCATTTGGATGGGCATAGCTCAATATCTCAATATTTTACGGAACACTCATGCCCACGCTCACTGATTAGACGGATGTTGGTTGAAAATACATATATATTACATAAAAACAATAATAAACAAAAACTAAATATCCTGGAAGAGAATTAAAGCCTAAAATAAATAGTCAACTATGAGTATAGCAACAAAGTTCTTAAATATTTGTAACTATATATATATATATATATATATATATATATATATATATATATATATATATATATATGGTGTCTGTCAGATTTTAAATCACCCCACTGCAAGCAGATCTTTGTTTTTCTTCTAGGAAAGATAGATCATAACAGGAAGAATCAGGCACTTTCTGGAGTGGCTCAAGGAATCGACCACTGCTAACACAGGATATAAAATAGATTAAAGGTTATGTTATTATCAACTACTACTTACCTGTTAAACAGACTTCAATCCTTTCAGAACCTGGGATTACATACTTCGAGGGAATATGAATTGTGATTGTGTTTTTATATGTTCTTTTCTTACCCATATCGATTACAATCTCCTTGCTGAAATACAAAGTATGTCCTTCGGGCTGTTAAAAACAAAAATAAAGACAATATAAAAAGCACTGATCAGCCATAACTGTCTTAGGAGAATCAATACAATCTATCGAATGTTTTACATACTTAGGAAGCGAAATAAATTCTACTGAAATGGTGTGAAAATTCGCATAGCTAAAGCCTGGGCTGCCGAGTATAAAATGGATGTAATCTGGAAATTTGATCTACTAGACAAGCTCAATCGGAAACGCTTTCGTGCCTCTGTAGAATCGATTTTAATGTATGGTGCCACTGTTTGGATATTAACTAAAACTCTTGAGTCTAAGATTGATGGAAACTACACTCAGATGCTGAGAGCTATATTTAATATCTCATCTCTATGTATCCATCCTTAATATTTCTACAAACTTAAGCAAACGAAATATGCGCATTGTAGGACACTGCTGGCGAGTAAAACAAGAACTTGCGCGTGATCTATTGCTCTGGGAAACCTGGTCATGAAGCAAGTCGGGCTAGTCGCCCAGTAACCACCTACATTGATCAAAGATGTAATGACCCTGGATGCCACTCAAAATGACTGATGAATGTACGAGCGAGTCTGACCGAATAATAATACAAATAGTGCAAATAATGATAAATGTTCATCTCACAAATTTAATCTAGTGTTCTCCTCTTACTGTTCATGTCTATGGATATCATCTATGTAGAAGTCAAGTGACTTACCTACTAACATGGCTGTCTTCTTGAAAAGCAGGCCAGCTAATTTTACCTCATTTTATAGGAGAGTGCCCAATACACCAGTTAGGTTTGTCCATTTTGCTAGAATGGACCTACACAATACATTTGCCTGAGTGGTCTCTATTTACCCATATATCTCTCCAGTAAATGACTCAAGTCAGTTTTTAGCTTCTGACCACACTTGCCTACTTGTGTGTCAGATCATTGGCAAGCTAACCAATACAATCTACAATCTAATTCTTGTTTTAGTACTGCTCAGTCATTGCTTCCAGTAGGTTACCCAGATCGATAGACGCCTGGTGAGGACCAATGAGTTATATGGCCGAAAACAAAGATGTGTACAGTCTAGGAAGCGAAATAAATTCAACTGAAAAGGATGTGAAAATTCGCATGGCTAAAACCTGGGTCACTTTGAATAAAATGGATGTAATATGGAAACCTGATTTACCAGACACTGCTTGGTCATTAACTAAAACCGTAGAGTCTCTGAGCTTGATGGAACCTACAACTCGAATGCTGAGAAGTATACTTAATATCTCTTCCCTTAAAAATATCATGGACGATGTCATCCAACTAAATCACATCTCTATGGATCCAACCCTGATATTTTTTACAATCTTACGTGAACGCAGAATGCAGGGTACTGTTTTCGAGCGAAATAACAACTTGCATGTGATCTACTGCTCTAGACACCTAGCCATGGCACAAGCGGGATTGGTCGACCTTGATGCAGGACCGTGATGGTTGGTGTGATGTCCGAACTAGCCCGGCCAAATATATATATATATTGATCATCTCTAATCACCATTATTTGAAAAGACGTATGTCATTTTTGATCTATAGGCTATCCATAAATTGTTACAGTAATAGTGATATCAAGTGTTACCGCAGATGGAAACATTCAGGATTCATTGAGCAAACAGTTATATCGTTAACAGGGTTCATTCTTTGATCTGATTGCATACAGCACCATTTGACGGAATACATCATACGAAGACAGCCCCAAAAGAAGGCAGCAAAGAAAGGTAACACTAATAGACATATCAACCATTTCCTTATATGCTAATATCTAAGGCCCCGAAGTTCTTTGTGATTGTGTAGTGCCAGTCTACAATGTTTATAGAAATAGTCTTCGCCAAGACCTATAGGCTTCACTTGCTCAAAGCCATTTTTAATCATTGATCTTAGAAAGTGGTTGTTTACAGCTGACAGTTTAAATATTTCTGAACAGAGATAGCACAATCCATGACATCCATATAAAAGTCTCGATCTAATAAGGTTATTTAAGTACAGGACTCGAGTTTACAGGTTAATGTTTTTTTTTTATTTTCTATCATTTTGCGGCGTTGGACAAAACTACCCTAGACTATTCGGTGTCCAGTTCCCTTCCAATTTCTTATATATGGTCCATACACCAAGGTATTTGAAGTATTTATTGCTTATTTAATTCCAGATTTCTGAATGTTTATGATCGATCCAGACCTTATCTAAATACTGAAAACATTTAAAAAATAATTAGAAATAAATTAACAAGAGTCCGGCTTAACAGGGTTGCTATCGATACTTTTGCATGTCTGAAAGAGTTCAGCAGCATTTTGAAACATGTCCTGGATTATGTGCGACGTCATACCATATACATTCCGGCAATCTTAATATAGTCGTTATACGCTCGGCGAGTCAAGTTCAGATTTCAGTCGATGTATTTGATTTCATATAAATACCCTTGAAAAGATAGGAATCAATCTCTTTCTCTCTAGATAGGAACAAAAGCAGAGAAAACTGCGTTCTATCGCCTTGGTTGGCAACCAATCTAAGAGAAAGAAAGACACTAAATTCAAAACCACCGTGGAGAAAAACGGGCCTCGTCAGGTTAATTTCTCCCCTAGACACCATCCAGTGGCGCTGCATTTTGTGCCGCATCATCAGGTGACCTTAGAGTAGATGAACATGCAAATGAATTGGATGAAATCATGACTCTGCCTCAAAGCCGGCGAAAGGCAGTGTAACAAAATAGCATATATGTGGTAGAATAAATCTATGTAAAAATATATGAATAGTGTCGATGATTTAGTTTGTTTAACGACAGACCATCGAAGAAAGAGGATATAAATGATTTATTATAGGAATATATATTAAAAGATATACTATAAAATATGTTGTAAATTATTTATTATAGGAATATGTTACAAATGATTTACGATAGGAATATGTTACAAATGATTTACGATAGGAATATGTTGCAAATGATTTACGATAGGAATATGTTGCAAATGATTTACGATAGGAATATGTTACAAATGATTTACAATAGAAATATGTTGCAAATGATTTACGATAGGAATATGTTGTAAGTGGTTTACGATAGATATATGTTGCAAATGATTTACGATAGATATATGTTGCAAATGATTTACCATAGAAATATGTTGCGAGTGATTTACGATAGATATATGTTGCAAATGATTTACAATAGAAATATATTGCAAATGATTTACGATAGGAATATGTTGCAAATGATTTACAATAGAAATATATTGCAAATGATTTACGATAGGAATATGTTGCAAATGATTTACGATAGGAATATGTTGCAAATGATTTACAATAGAAATATGTTGCGAGTCATTTACGATAGATATATGTTGCAAATGATTTACAATAGAAATATGTTTTAAATTATTCATTATAGAAATATATTTGAAATGACTTACGATAGAAATATGCTGCAAATGATTTACTATGGAAACATTTTGCAAATGATTTACTATGGAAACATTTCGTAAATGATTTACTATGGAAATATTTTGCATATGATTTACGATAGAAATATTTGGCAAATGATTTATGATAGAAATGTATTGTAAATTATTTACTATAGTAATATGTTATAAAGGTTTTATTATAGAAATATGTGTAAGTGATTTCCAATACAAATATGTTGCAAATGATTTACGCTAGAAATTCATTGCACAGGATTATTATAAAATCGCTTACAAAATCAATTATTGGGTTACTTCTTTGCTGCAAATATACGATATGTGCGCAAGGCTAGAGCGTACGCTTTCTGAAAATGAGACCCACGTTCGAATCTCGCCATAGTTGATTTGTCTGGGGTGACTTCTTCATGTTATCGAAATGGGGAGGCGGTCTCAGTCTACGGTACCGTTGGAAAGCGCCTGAAAACACGGTTTGACACGAAAGTTTTGAATAAAATTGGGTAAACGAATCTGTTCAGAACCCGTCGGTGGTTTGTGCAAACACGAACACACAAGCCATCAGATCCCCGGTCTGCTCAACATAGTTTCAGTATAAGCAGAATATGGGCTATGTGGATGTTGAACAAAAGCACAAATGTGCCTGATCAGGTGCCTGCAACAGGGATTGGTTAGCGGCAATAGCAGAAGTGTGTGGTCGTAAAACGTAGGCGGCTATTATTATTATTATTATTATTATTATTATGCAGTTATAGTTCTATGGGTAAATATCAGGACAGACTGGATTATATAGCCTTGGGTGGCAACCGGTCTAGAAGAAGGAAAACGGAATTCAAACCAGCCTTGAAAATTTGGAGGGGTCCGAAGGCAGTTAATAACTCAGTATTAGCTGGCATCTCCTGAGGCCTGATTTCTCTTCCCAGACATCATACACTTGTGTGCCCTGGGATTGTAGGAGTAGGAAAGAGAGAGTTGCTGTGGCAACCATACCAATTTGTGCAAGGCATCTAGCTGTGTCAGATTGGGTCATCATCGATTCTCAATTGATTCCTTTAAGATCAAGTTAATTCCAGTTATAGATCAGCAACTAGGTGCCATCGTTTTACTGTTGAACTGGCTAGATGCAACCATCACTTCTATTGTTTTTTCTTGCACTTCCCGCATGTGACTCCCTTCCGCTTACATTTAAATGCAACATCAATCGTCATCTTATGTATTCTTGAACGTCGTTTCTTTTTTTTGTTGTTCTTTTCTCAGTCTTCATCATTGTCAGTCTTTTCATTCTCTTTCACTCCTCACCCCGTTGCCATATTGCTTGGGTTGAAACGATTTAAAAAAAAATCGAAAATGAGAAAAAAGAAAGAAAAAAATATCGACATGGTTTTCCACATCTTTCTTTACGTTAAAATCTTTATAAGATAAAAGATTTGTTTATACGATTTACATTTTTCGGACTGTTAGCCTCAACCAACGCTTTTATTCATTGGGGTCAGGTATAATATGTTGCAAATGACCCAGGGGATAAAAGCATTAGTTGAGTAATCCAAAAGTGACTTGAACCAAAGGGTTGCGAGTTCAATACCAGACCATAATAGTGGGAATAAAATCTCGGAGAGTTACCAAAGTAAAATAACTCAAACTGAAATATTCAAAGGAATGGCACGTGGAATTAGAACAGTCTAGCCCCGTGGACTAAATAAAGGGTTTTCCGAAATTCCAACATATATCACCTGAAGAAGGTCGAAGATTACAACGACCAAAACATCAGGAATATTCTTTGTTGTCCTACAAATAGTACCCAGTTTTCACTATTATTTTTTAAAATTTATTTCTGAGGGAGGAGGAGGACAGGTAGAAGTGATGGATCCATACTTCTACCAAAAGCATTATTTTGAAATGAAATGAAACACAGTAACCTTAGTTGGAAATCGAACATACCCTGCTGTCTGCATTTTTCGAACCGGTAAACAATTCCGCTGTTCAAATGTAAAACTATTAACAATATATGGTGATATTTGAAGATAATCGGGCACATATTTGCCGTTGGGCAATTAGACGTTTTAACTGAAAAGATTTTTTTTTAAGTAGAATCTTGTGAATGGGAGAAGTTACCTTCACTTTAAGGTATTTCTTGAGTCTATCGACGAGGATAAATCTTCCCATGACTTTTCTGTACAACTCGAGTTCAATAGGAACATCGCCAACAGTTGTAGGACGAATTGAAAACCGGACGCTTTTATAAGATTTTGGTCCAATCTATAAAACAAAAGATAAAAACATATAATTGCATTAATACTGATATTTACACACAGGAAGGTTTCGTGTATCCTCTCCTACTCGGGTAATGAAAATCGCTTGAATGGCATCTCCTCAAGATTATTTTGCATTACTACGGGTGACCCAAGGGGCTATAGACTTAGACCTACTTTGCTTCTTATTTTCATTAGCGACTCTCTCGATGTCCTCAAATTCCGATTTGAAAAGGACCTTCAATCTGTCGTTTACCCGGACAAGAATTTTTATTTCATTACAATAGCTCCAAAACGAAATTGCTCTCTTTTAATTATGTTAGAGAACCTTTTTTGCTTTCTATTAGTATGGCTGATGCTAACCCCCACTAGAGCAACTGATCGCGCCTTCTCAATCTGACGTTTTCCACTGGATTTTTGAGGATTTTTCTTATCAGATCCGACGACCAGAAAGCAAAAAATGTTTGTTTACGATATATGGGAGATGTTGGCGTCGGTTATATTTTAAATCAGCCAGCTGAAATAAGAAAGTGTTATATATATATATATATATATATATATATATATATATATATATATAAACCTAACGATTGCGTTTAGCATGAAATTGACTGTCGCTTCTGGGTGGTGACTTCAATGTCCACTTTTATATTTACATACGCTCTATCCACGTTAACCCATAAATATTGCATACCTTAAAATTATATTTTTCATATATATATATATATATATATATATATATATATATATATATATATATATATATATATATATATACAAGGGGTGGCTGAAAAGTTAATAGGCTGACTATGAAGGAATGATGCTACAGCTGTGAAATCTTGCATTCATTAATTCCAACTCTTCTTACTAGTATCTGAATTGTTTCTTTCCAGGTTCGAGTGTTGGCTGAAAAGTCCATAGGCTGACTATAAAGGGGTGATGCTAGAGCTGTGAAATCTTGCATGCATTAATTTCAACTTATTAATAACTGCATTCTGTCTTTCCAGGTAACCAGACAACTGACTGTTCGAAGAAGACATTCATCCTATTGGTCAAAAAGTTATCAACAGCAGATATAATGTCATTATCATTTGCCATATTGGTTCCCAGTCAAGTGTTTTTCTGATGTTGGGAAACAGATGATAGTCAATTAATAATAATAATAAAATTTCAAAAACATCATTTACTCACTTTTGTTTATTACACATTGTATTGTGTCACGTCGTGTCCTCCATAGATTGCTTGATTTTTCAGCTAACTTGATGAATACTTATGGGCGTTTCTAGACTTAAAATCTTTGAAAAACTAATAACATGTTTTTTTTTATATAAATACTTGTTACAAATTAAAATCCTTGCATTTACCTTGATAAAGTCCCCCAGAGGACGAAACACGTCGGCTAAGATAAGTTTTCCTTTTGTTTTTATTCAACAATAAATAAGAATAACAAATCCAGTTACTTTGTAAAGACTCAAACAAGATCTTTTTACAAAACACGATATGACATCATTGTTATTTAGGTTGGGGGTTACGAAGGTGTGCTGAAAAATGTTGACACCACCCATTTCCAAAAATTATTATTTCGATTGCCAAAATTCAAAAAACTGATTTCAATCAATCGAACAAGGAGTTTATCAGCACCCCCGTCGTATTTGATGGTTTAAGAATGTGTAGCGTTGAAAAGTTTCCAGACAGGCAGAGAAGACGTTTGTCGTAATACCTCTGAGAACTTTTCGACACCTATCGTTTGTACGAGGGGGTGATGAAAAGTTCCCGGATCAGGTTAAAAAAAAAATCCGGTCCACTTTCCACATCCTGTTCTTTGATTATTTGATCAAAACCTAAGAAGATCGTCTCACATAATTTGCAGGCACTTTTCAGCATCCCCTCCCACATACAAAGTAAAATGTCGACTATCGTATTTGATAGCTTCAGTAAAATATTAGCTCTTGTATTCATGATGGGAAAACGCAATATGATCAATTTTTTACGGTTTATCAATCTTTTGTAGGTTATTTAAGCCGAAACGTATTGTAGGAGGCTGTTTACAGTAACGGCTGTTCTATAATCTAAGTAATGACTTGGCTCGACGTTGCTTAACTTCGGTAATCGAATGAGAATTATAATGTCAGCGTCATTTGACCCAAACGCTTTGTAAAGATGAGTTTTAGAAATTTCTCACCTTAACATTTTTCCGGGACGTGTCTTTGAATATAAGAGCAGAACTTTTAACAACCACGGAAACCTGTAAAAGAAAAAAAAAACAATTTTATCAGAATATTGAAAGGGTAATAGCAGGTACCGGATAAGTTGCCCGGGAAAATTTTGGACCAGAGGTGACAGGGATTTATGACCCTGTGAATTATCAGGGCCAAGAATAAATATTAAAGTATAACAGGTACAAAAAAGTAAAGGAAATAGAATATAAAAGATATAAATTCTAAATTATGCCCCTATTTTAACTTTCTTATTTAACTTAAAATTTATAAACAAAAAAAAAACAAAAAAAAACAAGAATATAAAGATGGTTTCAAATTACACTATGATAAAAATGCTAGATATAAGCGGGTTTACGCTAAAGTTAAAAGCTAGACGTAGGTCAGATTTGCACTAAGGAAAATGTAGCAGGCGTAGATCCAGTTTGCTCTTTATCAGTTTTTTTTAAAAAGTTTATACCCAATTTTATATCTATGTTTATTTATAAATTATATACAACCAATAGGTTATTTTATAAAAATTCTGAATAGCTAAATTAACCGCGCTGTGTTTGAAATGTTTTAATGTATATTAAAGTATGCACATCTGACGCTTCGTTTTTTAAAAAAGTCAGGGCGTAGGTTTTAATGTGTAAATAAATTAAATATTATTTTATCATTTTAAAATGCTTTTGTTTAAATACGTGACTTAAATTGTACAGGAACAGCCGATGAATATTTCATGTTATTTTGTAAAGCATGTTACTTGTAAATCTGTATAACCATTTTTTTCAATGCTATATCCAATTTTATATATATGTTTATTTTAAATAATGTACGACTAGGTACCTCCATGAAATCGCTAACAAAGAGCATATCATGAATAAAAATGGCCTTAAACTTGATGAAAATAATTTTTTATTGTCTAAATATTTTTTATTAAGAGGAAAGATCAAAGTATTTTTGGGGTATTTTTTTACATTTTTAATTTTTCCTAGCACGTCCGAAATTTTCGCTAAAAATCTTTCTTTTTTTTTGAGTCAGCAAAATTGACATAATCAATCATGTCAGCCATTTTTTCCATTTTATAAAAAAAATGAAAATCTCAGTTTCAAATTCTTTATCAAAGTTTATTTTAAGAAAATTAGAATGTTTTTGGATACTTAAAATGGAAAATAATTAGTCGTAAAACTTGATAATACATTCTTAACTGACCCATAATAATATTAGGAATTAGTTGAAACGTTATTTTTAAAAACAGGATAATTAAACTATAGTAGGGCAGAGGAATAGTTTTAAATGTTTTAACTGTTGTTGAATATTGAAATGGCGGGTGGGTGCGAGTGTTTTTTTTTAAGCAGTAGTGATATATTACTTCATTAATCATTTATAAGTTATAAGGTTAAGAATTAGTTTTGAAGTTATACAGTTTTATAGATAATTAACTAAAACAAAACTGAACATTGTTTGGCAAACAACCTAGGGTGTTTAAGAATGTCAAAACACTTCCTCGATTATCCGCTCAAGTTGCTGTTTATCCGTTAACCGGAAAAAAGGATCCAAGTACCCAGTGGACCATTTAAAAATCATTCCGCGCAGTGGATTGGTTGTTAAGAACACCCAATCCAATGCGCAGAAGATGTGGTCTACATCTGTTCAATTAATATAAAGGCCTTATTCTGTGCTAGCTTTTGATAGCAGAGATGGAATCAGGGCTTGATCTTTCCTGATTGGAGTAGGCATGGTGATGGAAGTGTATGATATTAAAAAGCCCGAAACTTCCTGATGAACCGAGCCAATTTACAACTCCCTCCGGCGCCTAGTTAGGAGCGTATATTAAAAAAAGGAAATGCTATAGAGATATTTACGATTTAGTTGTACGGAAGGGACCTGAAAAGATAAATATAGTTTGCATTTACACTAGGGTAGAAAAACTTAAGGCATAAACCCGTTACACACTCCGGTTAAAATTCGACAAGTTCGGGTCTCACTAGAGATATAGGTTGAATTAATACTAAGGTAAAAAAGGCTTGTCAAGGTCTCGTTTACACACTAATGTTGAAAGTTCGACATAGATTCGGTTCCCACTCGGATTAAGATAGACATAGAGTTAATACTAAAGTTAAAAAAAAATGCTTTACATAGGTTACATAATCAATCATGTCAGCCATTTTTTCCATTTTATAAAAAAAAAGCAAGAGATACTTCTGGTAGACACAAGTGTAAAAAACTAGATATGAGTGAGATAAACACTCGATTTAAAATGCTAGGCATTGATCAGGTTTATACTGGGGTTAAAACGCTACGGGTAGACGCGATTTAAAAAGGTCCGGGTTACACCAGAGTCAAAAACGTTAAACAGCCTGGATATGCCTGATTTACGTTTGCTTGCATGGGCTAGCCAAAAGTTAGTTTTTTTTTCCCTGGGGTAAAACAACTAAACATAAGTTCGGGTTATACTATGCTCACGATATAGCCGTAAACCCGGTTGACTTGAGAAGCAAAAAGCTAAACGTAGGTCAGGTCTACAAGCGATTTATAAAGATAAAAATTAGCCCGGTTCACACTATGGTCAAAAAGCTATAAAGATTTTAATCTTTAGTTAAAAAGCGAATAAAATGAGACGGTTTACATTAGCTTGAATAAGCTAGCCAAAAGTTCGTTTTATTTTAGCTTGCAAAAGCTATCCACGTCCGGTTTATCCTGGGCTAAAACGAGTAGATATAAGCAGGGTTTATACTTGGGTTAAATTGTAGCTATAAATCTCTTTGATTCTTGACGTCGGTCAGGTCTACATAAGATTTTAAAAGCTAAATGTTAGATACAATTTTAAAATTTTTAAAAGCTAAATGTTAGATACAATTTACTCTCGAGTTAAAAAGCAAAGATACGGTTTATACTAATTTGAATAAGCAAGCCAGAATTTCGGCTTACGTTAGCTTGCATAAGCTATCCACAAGTCCGGTTTATCGCGGGGTAAAACGAGAAGACATAAGTCCGGTTTATACTACGGTTAAAAGATAGCTATGGATCCTATTGAATCTAGAGGCAAAAAGCGAGAAGTCGGTATGATCTACACATGAATTAAAAAGACCAATTTACAAGTAGATTAAGAGGTAGACATAGATGTAGTTTACCCTCGACGAAAGGAAAATAGTATATTGATATTTACCAGCTGGGTGACCGAAAGGTAGTTGAAAACGATGACATTGATGAGTAATCGCTCTGTTCGTATTACACTGTACGGGAGATTGAGCATAAGGAACATTTCTTGGAACGAGAGGAACTGAAAAAAAAAGTTGTTGATATAATATCCTACTATAATTGTTCTTATTTCTCGCTCCCTTAGCACGACCGTTACGTCGCGTGGATCGAGGGGAAAAGCATACTTGGTCTCAGTGAGAAAATGGAAGAAAGATGGGAAGATAGAACTGGGGGATAGAGAGAGAGAGAGAGAGAGAGAGAGAGAGAGAGAGAGAGAGAGAGAGGGGAATGTGTGAGAGAGAGAAGCAGATGAAGCTATTAAGAACAGATGTTTGATCTGAGCCAAGACTGCGAAATATCTGATCTGATCAGTCATTGCCGTGTTAATTCAGAGTAAGTACGTAAAAGTTCGCCTTTCTTTCAACTGTGCGCTGATGGGTTAGGGGGAAAATCTCCGGCTGTTTGTCAAATCAGCCAGGTTTCGATCCCGGCTTGGGTTAATTTGCCGTGTAACACCCGCACCCAGTTCGCATTAAAAATTTCCAGAAAACTTACATTTATGTATGCTCCATTCGAATCTGACTTGATAAAATCTACTGTTTTGGAGTTATCGACAGTGAAAGTTCGGATTCATTCGCGTCGCAGGCAGCCATTACTAGCGTTGTTTGTATACATTCGCTGCAGACTAGTTATCAGTGGAGGTAGCATTGCGCAAACTAAGCGTGCGTACGCAAATAGTTCTCGTGCGCAGTAATTGAGACAAATTTAGACAAGAAAGATCAGTTCCGAGCTTAGGTTTCCGTAGTCTTTCGCGTTTAGCTTTCCGCAGCGAATGTATGCAAACAAGGCGAATAAT
>OZ010603.1:88346988-88401988 GCA_963932145.1 Acanthosepion lycidas | reverse complement strand
TTTGCCAAGAATACGATCTCCCCCAGAAATACACCATCTAAAAAAACATCTGTCGGTGAGTAATTACAATTTCTCTCTTTATTCCTAGGTTCGTTAATGAAGGAAACAGGCGTGTCCGAAAATACCGAACTTAAAACCTTTCTCTCCGTGCTTAATTTCTGTCATATCGCTAATAATTAATATTTAATAAATGTTTATCGTACTAATTGTTTTGGTGCTCATGCGTTTGTCCTTGTTTTATTAACTAACCTATCTATTTTACATATTATAAGAAGCATATATGGACCCTATATATATATATATATATATATATATATATATATATATATATATATATATATATATAATAAGTTAGATAAATCAAACGACCAAATATAAGTAACCGTATACGGACGTGTTGGCGTGCATACACAGGCAGGCAAATAAATAATCATCAAATTTATTCATAATGTATAAGCATAACAGTGCTCAATGTAGTTAGACAGAGCAAATATATATATTAATAAATATACATTATACATATACCTACGTTTTGTTGTACGACTTAAGTTTCGCTGATATTCCAGTTCATCGGGCGCAATGTATATTTTATGTTTTTATAAAAATTACAGATATATTAATGAAAACATAACACATATTTTGTCCCCGATGAGGTGGAAAATCAGTGAAACTTAAGTCGCACACCAAAACGTAGGTATATATGTATATATCCGTCGGCCCGATAATACAAGCCTCGAGATTAGCTGGCTGGTTTTCCTATCAGCCAATCGGATTGCTTCTTGCATTTCTTGCACGTCTAGGCCTTTCAGTGGCGGTATTTATAATAGTTAGCTGTGCTCCGTCATTTTATATGGATTTTTTGTATTCCGAATGAGGGCATGGTCCGTCCTGAAAATCCAAATGAGGTTCCGTTTTCTAAGTGTTAAGACAGTAGTAAATTGTTTTATCACTAGTATAGTTACCGAGTTGAGAACCAATACCATCAAGAACATTATAGATGAAAATTAAGAACAATACAGGTCCAAGGCTAGGGCCCTGGAGAGCACCTGCATTAACGTAGAAAGATCTAGAAGTGTGGCCATTCAAGATAATCTTAATTTCGCGATTTGATAAGATAGACTGAATCAGTTCAAAATTTTGTCCAGAGATACTATAACTTGTGAAGAAGTCCGGTAAGTCATACCCTATCAGATGCTTTCGAGATCTGTCCAAAGCAACAGCCCGAGGTCCACTCTTTTTATCTTAAGCTTGATAGCTGTCCTGACAGCTTCAAATCAGATTTCCAGTTCCTCCCGTGAGAACCGTCGAAGAAATCTCCTTTCGAGACACCTGCCAAAGGAAAACTACACACAACCTTTGCCGCAAATGACGAGGCCTATGCTGGAATTTTCACTTTCACATTTTTCGTTCCTCCTGTGGTAAATAACGGATAAATCTCTCAACAAAATAACTACTAGACTCAATAACTTTGTTAACTGGGAAACCCCATTCCCCACCACCCCGTAAAATATTACTATTTTGCACGTTTTTTTTTAACCAGAAATAAAAAGCTGTTGAACAGTTATTTTGACTTTTGTTTTTTTTTTTAAATTTCACCCACGCTGCCGAGCACAAACACGCAGTCGGGAAATTCTTTCATAGACTCTTTCAGCAATAATCATCAATACATCACCAGTTGACAGAGAAGCGAAAGCCATATTGCTTATCTGAAAGAAGATACTGCAAGGTGTTTATTGCTAAAATTATGATACACTAGATAGACCCGTGAAAATTTCACGTTTTTTTTTATTTGAAGTTTCTGATGAACTTATGTCTTCGGTTAATATTTAAATATGACAATAAAATATCCATAGAAATTCCTCTACTGAATCGTTAAATATTTAAGTTTAACAACTTTAAGAAAATATTACAATGACAATCACTAATATGAATGCAGTTCTTTATTTTAAGAAGTGGGTACAAATGAAAATAGGCGTTAAACATTCCTATTTTCAGTCTTCTTCTTTCATTCATTTCGTCACTGGCACCAAGGAGCGTCTCTGGTATGTGTTTTGTATTTACACACAATCAAAACGGAATAATCCACTATTAGGTATTGGTGGGAGATGTTAAAAACTCCCCTTCTTTCTTTGTGTCTTTCTTTGTGTCTTTCCTTGTTTGTTTGCTTCTTTTTTTCTATCCTTCTTACTCTTTTTCTTTCTTTCTTTCCTATTTATTGTATTTCAACTATACTCTATCAAAACGGAATAGTCCATTATTTATGAGGTATTGACAGGAGGCGTTAAACATTTCCATCTTCCTTTCTTTCTAACCAAATCCCAGAACATTTCTCTTACGAACATGTCTCCTAATAATAATTTAAATATAATTCAGCAGACGATATTTATTTAGTAATTGTCCTTGTGATATTTTTTTTTGTTTAATTTTTGGCGTTTGGCTTTTTCAGTCTCCGTCATCTGATATATTGCGAATGAAAAATGTCGCATTTATCGCTGTCGTCATCGGTTCTCGGCCTTTTGGCTGGGATCTAAGTGTAGTATATGTTCTTATCAGCTTAATCTGATTCTTCCACTTCCATCTTCCCGTCTTTCTTTTTTTTTTTCATTTTGTCACTGAAACCAAGTAATGTCATTTGCTCCTCTCTAAAAACGCGGAATATGTCATATATTATTTATGGGGCATTGACAGAGCGAAAGGGTCGTGCTAACTAATGAAGGGAAGGATAAGTACAATAATAATAGGATAATATTGCTAAAAGACACTTACCCAACGTATTTTTCCATCCATATCCAGACCTCCTCAAAACGGTCGCGAAGTTTGACTGTAGGCCCCGTCGTACGCGATGGTACTGGTCGCGGAGTAGGTCGTTTCATATTAAAATTAGTAGCCATCACTAAAATATGTATGAAATATCTTTACTACATATAAAATTAAGAGAAACATTAATTAATATAGGTTTAGTGTGTTTGACAGCATAAAATAGACATGGGTTTATTAAATCTACCCACTTTACTGCAGATTACATTCAGGATAATTTATTTTAGTGGAATGTTCTATTCATCAGAATACGGATGATGAGTTTTGTTATGTGGCTCATAAGCAGCTAATTCCACTAAAAGAAGAATCAGGCCAGATATAGGACAAGAACAGTATGGGTTCGTTAAAGACACCGGAACGCAGAACGCAGCTTATTATCAGAAAAAGAAATACAAATGCACCTGTGTTTTACAAACTACGCAAAGGCGTTCGACAAAGTACGCCACAAAAATTTATTGGAACTGCTTTGCAGCCTTGATATATTTGAGAGAGATATTAGAATAATCAAGAACCTGCACTGGTAGCGAAAGGTTTGCATTTGGATAGAGAATTTGTTCAACAGATATGCAAAATAGAAAGGGGCATAAGGCAAGGATGTGTCTTCTCACCGGACTTATTCAACCTATATAGCGAGACAATTCTGAAAGAACAGGAATTCCTATCAGAATTCATCATTGGCGGCCACAATCTTAACAACATAAGGCACGCAGATGACACAGTGCTGATAGCAGACACAGAAAGGAAATTGCAAAACCTCCTAAAGAATGTAGCGAAGGAGAGCGAGAAGAAAGGACTAAGCATAAACTATGCGTAGTCATTAGTAAAAGGATGAGCCCGAAATGCGATTTACACATCAGGGACACTAAAATCAAGCAGGTTCGGAAATTTAAATATCTGGGAAGTGTTCTGACAGAGGACGGTAAATGTAACGTTGGCATCTGAAGACGTATTGGGAATGCCAAAGAAGAATTCCAAAAGCTGGGAGAGTATTACTAGACAGAAGGATTTCGTTTGTAACAAAGAAAAGAGTATTGAACTGCTACGTGATATCTGTCCTCCTTTACGTTTGAAAATGTTGGACGGTCTCCTCAAAGATAAAGAAGAAACACGATACAACGGAGGTATGGTCCTACAGAAGGATACCATAGACCGAACATGGGAGCAATGATGAGGTTTTGGAGAGAGTGCAAACAAGGTGGAAGCTTATATTTAATATCAGGAAGAGGCAGCTGTAATTTCAGGCATATGTAATGAGAAAGAAGGGCTTGGAGAATCTGATACTCACAAGGTGGATAGAGGGAAAGAGAGACAAGGGAAATCAACGCGTGACATACCTAGCGGGCTTAAGAAAATGGATGACAGAACAGAGTTTGGGAGAAGTACCAAAAGGACAAAACATATTGAGAGCTACAAGGGATAGGAAGATGTGGAGAGCCATGTTTGCCTATGTCATGAAGGAACACGGCATATAAAAAATGACGATCACTACATTACGGCTACTATGCCACCAGATTAATAAACTAACGCTTTTACCCACTAGGCCATTGTTTCGTACGGGTATAAACGCTGTTTTTAAAATTTGATGACAAAGTAATTTTTAAATTTGCTGACAGCTATTCAGTTTTCTCTTCCTCATGTATGTCGCATGTTCTTTCAGAACATGGGAGATCATAGCTCTCCACAACTTCCTATCTTTGTATCTCTTTTGCTATAACTCCTAATTCCTTATTGAAACTATTTATACTCAGATTATTGTCTTCAACTTTGATGTTTTTATCATAATATTTCGGTTGTTTTCGCCCCGGCCTACCCCGGGCGTATATCGATCTGGGTAATCTACAGGGAATTTCGAACCCTTTATTTAATCTACGGGGGAAGACTGTTTTCGTTCCACTTCTCATGTCTAGGGACACCGTCTAGTTCCCCCTACAGTGGCACAGTGGGTAATAGGATTGGTTTGTGAATTTGGTGAGATAGTGATTGTGAGTTCAATCCCTGGGTCGTGTAGTGTGTTTTTGCGTTCAATGGAAACGGACTAGTAATAATTGAATAGCATTAAATAAAATAAGAACTAGACATTATCCCTAGGACGGAAGGCTGATATTAGAGAAATAAAAAGAAACAAAACTTTAGAGATGGAACAAATATACCGAAGAACTCTTCCACGATGAAAAGAGAACAGCCTGCAATACACGAAAAGATCGACAGATTGGAGACATTTTGAAGTGGAATCTGCATTGGTCAAATTAAACAGAAACAGATTAGCAGGGCCAGGCGGAATTGTAATAGAGATACTAGAGTTCTTAGACGATTTCGGTAAATGAATTCTACAATAGTGGTGATATACCAGAAGACCTAAGTAAATCTATTTTTATAGCATTGCCTAAGAAGACAGTTGCAAACGAATACGGACTCTATCGGGCAATTAGCTTAATCATACTTATTATAAAACCCAGGTTGTTTGTGTGTGTTCGTTTATATATTGGATCGGATTTCCTACATTTTTCAACCGATTTCAACAAAACTTCACAGGACTACGTAAAATTACCTTGCGGTGGTTCTGACAGCGCCCCAAATGGAAAAATCACAATTGTTTTTGCACGAAATCAATTTGAAAACACGATTAAGGCATCGCGAGAATGAAAGGGGGATAACTCATATCGAGTTATACTTATTATAAAACCCAAGTTGTTTGTGTGTGTGAGTGTATGTGCGGGTGTGTGTGTGTGTGTTCGTTTATATATGGGATCGGATTTCCTACATTTTTCAATCGATTTCAACAAAACTTCACTTTTTTTGGCAGGTAGTGTTTCTTATTGTCTTGCACACTTTTTTCTTTATTTTTACATTCAGAATGCTTTAAAAATTCCATTAACAAAAAAATTGTTTATAATAAAATTCTATTCAATCGGTAGAGACTCATAACGATTGAAAACAATGTTTTTGTTTGAGTTTGGGTTTGACCAATTCATAAAAAGAAAAAAGAAAAAAAAGAAACAAAACACTAATTAAGAAATGCGTGTCCGTCAACCTTAAACAAATAATCTTTGTCAATTTTATTTTTCAGTCTTTATGATGGTCGATACTTGATCTATCTCTTACTGTTACATCCCCGGGCTCTACTGCTAGTGAGTCATAAAACGGAACTTATAATCCGAATTCTGATGAATAGAGCGCGCAGCAGAATAAGACCAGAAATAGGATAGGAACAGCGCAGGTTTTGTCAAAGACACTGGAACAAGGGACGCCATATTTATGCTCAGAATGTTATGAGAAGGGGAGCAATACATGTAAAAGAAGGACGCGTACCTGTGTTTTATAGATTATGCAAAGGCGTTCGAAAAATTATGCCACAAAGATCTGTTGGAACTACTAAGCAACATTGACATATTTGGGAAGTTGAGGTTTTTGTAGCACATAATGAGGAAGGAGGGCTTGGAAAATCTGATACTCACGGGACAGATAGAAGGCAAGAGGGACAGAGGAAAGAAACGCATAACATAACGCATGAGCTTGACTAGGGCTTAGGAGAAATAACAGAAAGACAAAGTGGGAGGAAGTGGAGGAAGCTGAATTCATGAGAGGGAATGATTGGTGTAAGTGAAGGAGAAGGAGGAGGAGAGAATGAAAATGGGGAGGAAGTACAATAATGGGAAACAGAGGGAGCGGATAAAGAGGGATTCATGCGAGAAATGAGTGAAGTAAGTGAGGGAAGAGAAGGAGAGAATGAAAATGGCGAGGAAGATCAAGAGAGAGAAATAGAGGAAGTGGGCTTCTTGCGAAGAATGAGTGGAGAAGTGAGGGAGGGAAAAGGAGAGAAAGAAGTAGGATGGAAAAAGCAGTTAGGGACCTTTTTTTTTTGTTTTTTTTTAATCGTCTAACCCCTAAATATCTAGTGTCTACTGTGGGATAATATGAGAAAAGAAAACCTTATTAAGGAGTCTGAACAACAGGAATTAAGAAAACAAATGATAATGATTTCATTGACCTTTTTGAATATCGGAATTACAGAAGCTTGAAGAAAGTTCCACAATGAAGATTTTCATGAGAAAAAACTCTTAGGATGGAACTTACGTTTACATCTACTCATTTCAACTGTAAAATAACGAAACCTTGCTGCCACACTATCACTGCGCTTAAATTGATAAAATCTAGGTACCAATGATGAAAGGTCATCAGAATAGTTCCCATGAAAATATTTATTAAAAAAATGGTGCATTTTTTTTAATAAATATTTTCATGGCAGTGAGAAATTGACTGATGCCGAGATCCTAGGTCAATATATCGGCTTCTGTCACTTTATAACAATAGCAATGCAGATTCATCTTTTTATTTTATCAAGAATCTTTAAACACATTCCTTAAGTACCAGACCAGATATGACAAGAATATTTAAATATATAGACAAAACAGAGGTAGTCGTTGAAGAAGGATTAATTCCAGGAATTAGTGGAGTAAATGAAGTTGGGGGAGCAGGCATAAGTATGGGGTAATGAAAGGAAACAGAGGGAGTGGGTGAAGAGGGGATTGAGTGGAGCAAGTGAGACAGGGAGTAAGTTGATACAGGAGTGTTGTGCAAAGGGCAATTAGTGAACTTTTGTATTGGTCTAAACCCAATTAAGTCAATGAAGCTCCTAAATATGACAGTGGTTGAAGTGAGATAATATAAGTAAATATGAAGTGGTCTACTGTGAGATAATATAAGAAACATTATTAAGGAGATTGAGCAACAAAACAACAGGAATTAAGAAGACAAAAGATAATGATTTCATTATGTTGCAGTTTTTTGAGTACTGTGTACTAGTGAGCCAGTCAAAATGAGATGACTCATTTTATAGTTCACCAATAGAAGGGTTAACCAATCAGAAAGCTCAAAATATTCAATCCGACGTGTATAAAGGCAGCCATTTTGTTTTTCTCCCAAAATTATTCCATTGCCATGATATCGAAGACTTAAAGAATTATTAACAGCCGCTACTTTCTCTGAATCTTCACTGCCGACCTCTGATATTGAACAGATTACGGACTTCACTGGATTCCATATTCAGAGACTACGGAAAATATGGTCAACACATTAAACGTTTGAATATCAAACTTGACTGGTGTGCCAAAAGCTTAAAGGGAGTTACACAATAGAAATTTTCAAGAAAAAAACTCTTAGGATGGAACGTACGTTTATATCGACTTATTTCAACTGTAGAATGACGAGACCTTGATACCAATGTAGTGGTTTGCTCAAATTAATAAAATCTGAGTACCAAAGAGTAAAGCTCATCAGAAAAGTTACCATGAAAATATTTATAAAAAAATGCACATTATGGCGGTGGGAAAGTAGCTGAAGTCAAGATCCCAGATAAAGTCGAGATAAAATTGCAAATTCATCTTTTTATTTTACAAGGAATCTTTAAATACATTGCGTAGGCATCAGACCAGATTTGACAGGAATATTTAAATATATAAACGAATGCTAGATGTACTCCTACCCGGTTTTTTGAACAGGAGAAAAGGTTTATCCCTTAGTCCCAGTTTAAGATTGAGTTTCCGTTTCCTTCTAATGTCTTTTCATTCTTTTTCACTACCAGTAGCCACCACTTAGTGGCATTATCTATCTATCTATCTATCTATCTATCTATCTATCTATCTATCTATCGCAGTTTGTTCATATCTATCTATCTATCTATCTATGTCCTCGGTTTTGTAGCAAGAGTAGAGGGTTATCCCTTGTTCCCCGTTTAGGATTGGGTTTCTGGTTCTTTCTAAATCTACTTCAACTCTATATTTCTAACATCTCCGCCTGAACTCTGAATTTTTATTCATTAATTAACTCTTGACCCCTTCAGGCTTAGAATTAAATCTTGACCCCTTCAGGTTTAGAATTAAATCTTGACCTCTTCAGGTTTAGAATTAGATGTTATATTTCTTGCATAACACCAAGAACTTCTTTCCCTGTCTTACGCTAATACAAATCAATACACTAAACCTCTACCTTGTATTGGTTGAACATTAGTAATATATATATATATATATATATATATATATATATATATATATATATATATATATATATATATTATTATATTAATATCTTCTGAATGACAAACATTCAATGATTTCAATACTAAGTAGACTTATTTCATTTAATTTTAATTTTATTTTATCTCCATCACCAAGTGGAGTAGATAGGTTCGCTTATCACCCGGTTCACACTCCTTCCCTGTCTTTTGAAAAGGAGTATAGGTTTATCCCTTGTTTTCTGTCTAGGATTGGTTTTCCGGTTCCTTCTAAGCGTGCTATACAGCTTTATACTAAGCTAACACTTTCCTATGCTAATATAACTTCAAATATTAACTCCCCACCTTGACTAGCTCTCGGGGATTGCATTAGATGAATATTAATTAGAAAAAAAAGATAGATTCTGGTGAGAAATAGGCGGAAAAGGAGAGATGGTGTTCGTGAATGAGTGGGGTATAGGTAGAAGAGAAATGGGGAAGTTGTGGGGTGATATGAGCAAAAGGGAAAAGAATAGAATATGGTAAACAGGAATAAGTTCGATTTCTAAAAGAAATTCTGTAAATGATGGGGGAATAAGAGGCGCATTGATATTATGCTGATCTCTGAAATTGGCCAGCTCTTGTAGATATGATACTACATTTTCAGCATGTAGGTAGGTCATAATATAATCTACATTACTTACTTGTTGTTTCTATTGCCTTCGCGTGATGTCGAATAATGCCAAAGGTTGGTATTTTGTTACTCAACCATTCAAGACGACACCACTGAAATAAAAATAAATAATTTAGATTAGCCTCTATGGCGTCGATCCCCTCTTTATGATTATCACCACCCCATGGCCTAAGATAGATAGAAATAGGTAGACAGATATAAAGGACAGATACGCGGTTATCAATGCAGCAGGTTCCTTCGCCTCTTTACGTCGCTGAAATGACACAAATGGAAGGCAAATACTGTAGGACATGTTTCCAGCGCATTTGCATGAATTTTCCAGGACATAGTTGAATACAACTTTAAACGGCCTTAAGGAATCCGGAATTTTTTTTTCTCCCTCGGAGCCGACTCTTTTGAGCGAGTATAGCCGCAAGGGAGTGGAGGATTTTAAAACAATATTTACCCTCGATTACGTTTGTAGAGGGGTAAAATATGCGAAAAGCTGAAGAAAGAATTAACCTTCAAAAACAGATCTACAAATTTAAATAATATTATCAGTGAGTGTAAAAGTAATTTTGTTTGCTTTTAAACTGAAAGAAATAAGTTATAAAGTTCCTCGTAAACAAAGTTCATACGAAAACAAAACTAAATCCTCTATATCATCTATCACGTATTCACTTGTGAAAGCAGAATGATATATTATAATTTTATTACTTCAAAGCTCCCTAGAAATTTACATTTCGTCAGTAAAAGAGCCATAAGGAGTTGATATCATGCGAACCAAATAAATCCAAATACTCTGAATTATCTACCATGTATTCAGTTGTGAAAGCAGAATGATGTATTATAATTTTATTACTTCAAGGCTCACTAGAAATTTAAATTTCGGCATTAAATGTGTCATAAGGAGTTGATATGCCGATAAACAAACAAAACCAAATCCTCTGAATTATCTACCATGCATTCAGCTGTGAAAGCAGAATTATATATTATAATTTTTTACTTCAAATCTCCCTAGAAATTCCAATTTCGGCATTAAATGAGCCATAAGTCTCATCCTAAAGGAAGAATCCCTGATATTTACATAGACATGTGCACAAGTTCTCTGTATTTGGCTCATCCAAATGGAACAATCATTCGTAGGTTCAATTCTAATAGTTTCTTTTTCCACACTTCACATCTGTGGTACTCTATTCTTGCTTCCTTCTATAGAAAATTTAAGTGCAACGTCATCTATCTCCTTGAATCTTTTTCTTTTATTGACCCCTCTCTTTATTTGACTCCCAGTAGCCACTTGTAATCTAGTGGTTGTCATAACCTTATATGAGACGAAATATTTAAAAAGTCATTAACAGAATAAGTAGAATTTACTTACACGTAGCAAACTGGTAATACTATTGACGTAGTACGGAATTGTAAAATCATGCCGACGCAAGAAGCTGTTGGTGATCTGCAATAAATAGAAAAAATCGATTAGATTTACTTAGCTAATATGATGGCAATTAACTCTATATCAAGAATTCAAACAGAAGTTTTAACTATTATAGCACAGGAAATTTATTAACATTAATGAAATGCAGGATGCTACATATATGATAAAAGAAAAAAAAACTGTGAATAAACTCACATCTAAACGTTCTTTTCTTAATTTACCAATTTATATATGCACTTTTTGATCATGTATTTTTACATGCCATGATAAACCTCCTTTGATCAAGCAATCCATCACCTTTTGTTTTTTAGTAATATTGGAATTAACATATTACAATAAACCATACTGTGCGATGAAAAAAGAGGGAGGAAATGCTTTCATTCGAACGCTCTTCTGAGAAGAATAAATCAATAGATAATATAGATTTGAATTTTGAATTTATTTGATTCCAACTATATATCTTTTCTTTTTTTCTTTATATGCTCAAAGACAAACGCTCACCATATCTTTTGAGATATATTTGGGTTTTTTCAGGAACTCAAGTCTTTCATCAACCGCTACAATATAAAGAGTAGAACCACTCGCTGAAGCCATATTTAAAGTTGTACGCATACCAGCACGATTCTTATGGGGTGTATATAATCCTGTAACCTGTATAAAGAAAAACAAAAGATTTATTAAAAACAAGTCATGTGATCAGATGATAAACGGACATTCTAAACTTGAATGTATCTTGTTTTTTTAAACAATTCATGGTGATAATGCCACTAAGATACAAGGTGGGGTGGCTACTGTTAGTGAAAAAGAATGAAAAGATTGTAAAAGAACTCGGAAAATTAACGCTAAAGGGAATACAAGAGATAAAACATTATTCCTATTTACAAAACAGGAGAGGAGTAAATATCGCATTTGTCTATATATTTAAATATTCTTGTCACATCCGGTTTGGTACTTAAGAAAAGTATTTAAAGATTCTTGATAAAATAAAAAGATGAATCTGCATTGCTATTGTTATAAAGTGACAGAAGCCGATATATTGACCTAGGATCTCGGCATCAGTCAATTTCTCACTGCCATGAAAATATTTATTAAAAAAATGCACCATTTTTTTAATAAATATTTTCATGGGAACTATTCTGATGACCTTTCATCATTGGTACCTAGATTTTATCAATTTAAGCGCAGTACTAGTTTGGCGGCAAGGTCTCGTCATTTTACATTTGAAATGAGTAGATGTAAACGTACGTTCCATCCTAAGAGTTTTTTCTCTTGAAATTCTCCATTGTGGAACTTTCAAGCTTCTGGCATTTCAGTGAAGTTTGATATTCAAAAAGGTCAATGAAATCATTATCATTTGTTTTCTTAATTCCTGTTAATTTACTGTTCATCCTACTTAATAATGTTTTTCTCATATTATCCAACAGTAGACACTTTATATTTAGGGGCATTATTGTCTCGATTGGGGTTAGACCAATAAAAAAAAATCACTAATTGCACTTTCCAAAACACTTCCATCTTTTCCCCTGCCTCACTTACTCCAATCAATCCTCGAATGAAGACATCTTTACCCATTCGCTCTGTTTCCTTACATAATCCACATATTTATTCTCCCTCCCCCAACTTCATATACTCCACTAATTTCACGAATTAATCCTTCTTCAACCACTCCCTCTGTTTCATTCAATTGCCTTTGCAGTCCATTGTCATTCGCTCCTGCGTTCTAACTTACTCCGAAGATTCTTGGGATGAACCCATCTTCACCCAATTTCTCTGTTTCCCTTATTGCCTTGCCCTGCATTTTTATTTTCTACACCCCCGCATTCAATTACTCGACACAATCCCCACATTCATCCCTCTTCCTCCACTCACTTTCTTATCGGTTATTGCTCTTCACACGCATTTTCATAACCATCACCTTCCCACACATACTCCATTGATTGCTGGAATGAATCCGTTTTCAAAAACTAAATCTGTTTCTCTTTATTGCTCATCCTGCTTATATTCCTTCGCGCATCCTGCTTCCTCACTTACACGACCCAATCCTCGCATGGATCGCTCTTCAACCACTCCCTCTGTCTCTATTTATTGCACATCCTGCTAATTTTTATTTACACCTACCACTCCTTCAATTACTCGACTCAATCCTCCCATGGATCCCTATTCAACCACTTTCTCTGTTCCGCTTTACTGCCATTCCTGCTTATTTATATTCACTAATCCCGTTTCCTCATTTATTCGACTCAATCCTCGCATGGATCCCTCTTCAACCACTTTCTCAGTTCCTCTTTATTGCCCTTCCTGCTAATTTTTATTTACCCCACCCGCTCCCTCACTTACTCGACTCAATCTTCACATGGATCGCTCATCAACCATTCTCTCTGTTTCTCTTTATTGCCCTTACTGCTTATTTTCATTCACTACTTCCGCCCCGTCACTTACTCGACACAATACTCGCATGAAACCCTCACTCTGATCTTTCTGATATATAAAAAAACTCTATTTATGTTCCCAGAGCGCCTTAGACTGAATACGGTGACCTACATCAAGTGCCTTGAAGATATAGTGTTGCCTTGCGTTAAGATGGTGGCTGCTGGAAGACCAATATCTGGCAACAGAACTCTGCCCTATGCCACACATGAAGGAGAACCCAGTCACGGCTGTCAGTAAATTTTTGCGACCACATCACCCCTTAATTTTAGCAACCTAACTCTTCAGACAGTAACCCCTTTGATTATGATATGTGGGGCTCAGTTCAACGAGAAACCAACAAAACTACCTGCAACATCAAAGATGAACTGAAGGCAAGGATTATGGCAGCATTCACCAACTTAAACAAGGAGACCGTACAGAAGGGTTGCAGGAGATTCTGAAGTCGTCTGGAGGTCGTGGGTGAAGCCAATGGCGATGTTATGAATAAATTTACTGTTTAGAATTTCAAGATATTTTTGTGCAATTTTGGTACATTTATTTTAAAATGAGACGTCAGTGTTATTTTCATTTTTGCGTAATTTAGACGACAATTTATCCATCGCACATATTTATAGACGCGCTGCAAATGATTTAATATTACTGCATGATTTACTACAGAAAAGGTTTGTAAAGGATTGACTGATAATACTACGTCATAATCATATATTTTTTTAAACCTGTGCTGTCAGTTTGAAGACTTTCTGATAATATTAGAATGGCTTCTTGTATATCATTTTTTCTGTTTTCGTAATACTAATGGAGTGGAGTAATGAATAATGTTTTCTTAATACTAATGGAGTGGAGTAATGGATAGCGGCTCGGAGTGAGGAATCAGAGCCGTGTTCGAATCCAGTCGAATCCATTATATTCACTTACGCGCTAATACGCTTGGGAAAGGTATGAATCCTTTTCTCCCCACCCTAATGGGTAAATAGCAGGACAGATCGGGTTCTATAGCCATGGATGACAACTGGTCTATCGCAGAAAGAAATGGCAACCTACTGCGAGAAAAATCTGCCTCGTCAGTCATGTATCGAAAGATACATGATTGCCTAAGCGTGTATCATGCATAGCCCATAGCTGACTGATTTCTACCAAGAAGACACAGCGGAGTAATGGATAGCGGCTCGGATTGAGGAATCGGAGAGTCCATTTGCTTTCACTTACGTGGAAGTGATTCATAGCCTTGGTATGAATCAACCTCTTCTTTCCCCAGCAGTTTGGTTGGTAATCAGTCTAGGAGAAGGAAAACGCTGATTTCAACTACCTGCTATTTTTTAGGCCCCCTAAGTTCTGAGCGGAGGGACGAGGTAAACCTCAACATTCCCGTTGCAAAACTAACCGGCAAGCCATTGCACTATTCCATCTTGGATGTCACCATGAACCACAATTGTGAGATGTTGACCGCAGCGGTCCAAAATGCGCTAACCGAATAAAATTAAATAAAACTAATCTGTCTTATGAGGTTGGGCGAGGTTCAGGTATTTTGGAAGCAGGACTATCACATAACAGAAACAATCCCAGGTATGACGATAAACTACATCCTGCAGCAAAACCTCTGCACGGGATGTTTTGTAGAGTGTGGAACTACCTCTTAATTGCTATTGTTCCCACGCCCACTCTGACCCGAGAAATAGTGACCCTTCAAATTGAGTTAAAAAAAAAGTAATGGGTGTTTTTGCAATACTAATGAAGTCGAGTAATGGATAGCGGCTCGGTTTGAGGAATCGGAGAACTGAATTCGAATCCAGTCGAATCCATTATATTCACTTACGTGCTAAATACCCTTTGAAAAAGTATGAATCCTCTTCTCCTCCCCGACCCCCAACAAGTTAAATAGGAGGACAGACCCCGGTGTTCTATAGCCTTGGATGGTAACTGGTCTACCGCAGAAAGAAATGGTAGCATACCGCGAGAAAAAAATCTGCCTGTTAAAAAAACTGTGAAAGTATAAAAATAAGTGTTTATAGTAAAAAAAAAAAAAAAAAAAAAAAAAAACGAGCAACAGCTTTAAAAGAAAATAACCAAACTCCTTAGAAAATTAACGATTTCGGCATTAAATAACCCATAGATGTTTATATGTCACTAACAAAATCAATCAACCAACAAATCTGTAATTGCACTAAAGCTGAGTATCATCTACCATGTATTCAATTGTGAAAGCAGAATAATATGTCATTTACTTAATTACTTCAAATCTCCCAAGAAAATTAAATTTCGGCATCAAATTACCAATAAGGTGTTTATATACTGTTAAAGAAAAAAAAACAAAAAAACAGATCATAATGGAAAGAAAACAATAAACACCTGATATTTGAAATCAACGGTCAGCTTAATTGGTATGGCATCAATAAGAACGTAGTTATAAACCGTGATGCAGGTGAAAATGATCTTGATGCCAGGTATCCACACCTTGGACGTTTTCAAATTCAGGTTAAGAAAGTATCCATACATACGCACGCTGCCGTGATCGATGAATCGATTATCTTTCATAATCTGAAAAAAAAAGAAAGAAGTTATTTTTTTAAACATTTATATTCAACAAAAAAAAAAAAAAAAAAAATCCCCGACGCTTTTTCTAATTATCGTCAGCGGTACAAGATTACTCTGTAAATCTAATTACAAAAAGAAAAAAAAAAAAAGATTAAAAATTTTGGAGGTTCTTCACATCAACAGACGACATTCCGTTATCACTGAATTTTGTTTGAATCTCGGAGCGCACGTATTAAAATTTTGAATCGTTTTCCCCTATTTCTATTTTTCCTACTTTCCCGAATATTTCTTTGTTGGAAATGTTAGCAGTCAAAATTCTGCTTTTGTTTTATGCAACTATTATTTTTTACTATTTGTACAACACGTTCCCAACAAGCTACTCAAGGTAAAGCGTTACTGAGTGCAGTTGCTGTAAAGTATTGAAAAAAAGAAGTGAATATTATGATGATAATGACATTGAGATTTTAAGTACCAGGGAAATATTCTCTCGGGTGCTTGTTCCATGAAGTAACCGCGCAGAAGAAATTCACTTACCTTAAAAAAAGGCTGAGGGGTGTCAGCCTTCCATTGCCAGTGTCTGCATCACACAAAGAAAAACGGGTAGACTAATACTGTCATTTATAATAGAAAGTGGAAGTTGACAGAATAGCCCGGATGGGATAACTACGGGGTTGATGAGATAACCCGAATGTGTTGGCTACGGATTAGTGTACCTACATTCGAACGCATATAAACTTAATGGCAGTGAACAAGAGAGGGTTAGAGGAAGCCGTCGAGGTGGAAAGTAGATTTGCGGCTATTTGGACGTACCGATCTGTGAATTCTTGACAGTTTGCAAAAGTTATAGGGAAGAAGCTGTGTTAATAGAACTTCCTCCTTACTTATGAAATACGAAGCAAATGAGAATGATGCGTGGCATGGCGGGTCCTAGCTATGAAGGTCTGAACAGGTTGAATATTTACCGTGTAATTAGTGATAGAACACCAAGAGACGAGCAACGTTACACAAGGCAGAGTTGTCGTGTCCATAAAGAAATACATAAATGTCCATAAAATAAATAAATGAAAAAATGATAGTGGCAAAATTAATTATAATGAAATAATTATAACAATTATAATTGTCATCATTTCCCTCTTTCTAAACCAATGAGAATCGATCCCACTTTTCTCCTCCATGCATAAACATGTGACATTCTCATTATCAGACAATCAGTCAACACAGATAGGCTGTTAACACGTATGTCAACGAAAATTTCGGCTCCTTTTTCTTTTTCAGACCATAATAGTAAAATTTATCACTTAGCACTCAGCAAAAATTTGAGATAAGAAACCATAAATTACTGTATCTGAAATATTACTCTAAACTCACATGCAAATCATTGTCGTGATATCGTCGATATTGACATGGAACCTAACAGCTTGAAATTAAATTTTCCTTGACACTATCCGCAAAGCTACTGCCTCCTGGATACCACTTTTACAACTTTGTGTTGAACATTCAGGCAAAAATTTTGAAAGTCTACGATGATTGTTCAGTCCGGGAATGAATTATGATAGCTAAATAAATGTATTCTGAATTTACGTTTTTTTTATTTTTACTTTTATTTTTTTTTTTTAATAAGCACCCTATATATATTAGGAATAGAATCTCTGACTGATACCAAATCGGTCGGGTTTCGATCCCGGCTTGAAGGAGTTGGACATCTAGCCACACTGATGAGCTGTGATACAGCGAAACAATGTGTATGTGGATGACTATATATATGCTCCCGCCAAATCCGTTTGGGCTCCCTTGAGAAAAGAGTAATTTTAAAAACAATGGCTCATATCGCAATTAACTCATTCCTCTTCAACCGAATTCAATTCAGCTTTCTGGGCCACTGACGTATAGAAAAGTTAAAATTTTTCTTCTTCTCTACCGTGTGACGATAGCCTAGTGTAGAGTCTCTGCCTGATACCAAATCGGTCGGGTTTCGATCCTGGCTTGAAGCAATTGGACGTCTAGCCACACTGAAGAGCTGTGATACAGCGAAACAGCCATGACATATGTATGATCAACGCGACCTTCAGCACTACTTTCCAAAATGAGATCGTTTAACAGAACAGAAACTATAAACATAGATGAAAGGTCGACGGAGGGTTTCTGCACTTTAAGCTGGAATTCTCACACTGTGATGGAAAAAAGACAACCGTGTAATATTGTGAAGCGTTGCTGGAACGCCCTCTCGCCGGGCTATCAAATACTGAATGTACTGCTTCTGGTGACACAGTACTAGATTTATAGTTACACACACACACGCATCTCAAGTATGTTTGAAAAGTAACAGGACTGGTGTCATAAACAATTTATCTCAATTTCAAACAACAAACTACACAGTTTCCTATTCAAAGTTATTCTTCATGAGTCTAATACATTTCTCCATACTTCTCTGTTACGCTTCTATGCGCTGCTGGAAGGGTTCTTCCTGGATGCCCTCAGCTACGTTGTTACGACCATCCTGATGGTTTACATTTGAGCTTTTTTTAATCTGTATCACCCCATGCAAGGCTGTAAAGCCACTAAGACACAAGTGGTTACAGGGTGTGAAAGAATTAGAGACAGAAATACTATATAATGAGCGAGAATAGTGATTGAGATTGCATTTAAATTTTTGTAGGTTAGAAAGCATGGAGCCAGAAATGAGTTCCACAAGCGAGAAAACAAACTGTTAGTATAGAATTTATGGCTATATCTAACCAGCTTAACGGCAAATTGATGAGATCTCGATGCCAGTCTAGTCAGTCTGTTATGTGCCATGCGTGATTCACGCTGAGGGGGGATCATGTATATTTCGATATATGACTGACGAGGCAGATTTTTTTCTCGCAGTAGGTTGCCATTTCTTTCTGCGGTGGATCAGTTGCCATCCAAGGCAACCCGCTATATCCTGCTATTTACCCAGAGCTGCGAGAGAAGAGAATCCATACCTTTCCCAAGGGTATTAGCACGTAAGTGAATGTAATGGATTCAACTGGAATTTGAACTCAGCTCTCCGATTATCAGTCCGAGCCGCTCTCCCTTAATCCATCTGCCCTTAAATACAATAAGTTTAGGTACCATAGCAAAGACATCATCCGAACAATTGTCATGAAAATGCTTATAGAAAAGACAGAGAAGCAACTTTACGGCGGTGGAAAAGTGACTGAAGCCGATACGCCAGATCCGGACCAATAATATTGCTGATTCTTCTTTGGAGCGCAATGAGTCACTTTCCTGGAGGTTAGCATCAGTCATGTTGATGGAATGCAAGGAGGGGTCTCTCAGATTATTAACGGAGAGAAGTTTAGTTTTAGAGGTATTACAATTAACAAGTTAACTACATAGTTGAGTTCATTTTGGACACCGGCTGCCATTTTGACCTTGTCGGACAGATCAGCCTTACTAGTGAGGCAGGCGTAAATGGTTGTGTACTCGGTATTGATACCATTTTGAGAGTTGATGTCATCGTGAAGGTCATTAATGAAAATGTTGTGACCAAGTAAATGGTTAAGAAATACCAAAACAAGAGGTTGCAGATAAATAATATATTGAACAGTAAATACAACAGAAGTGTGTTACACAACTTGGGAGTGTGTATCGGTTGACCAGCTTTCAGTCTTATATCACTGTTAATATTTAACAGCCTCCCCTCCCGCGGAATGTAAGTGACACAAGGCCGAGTTTACCGCGGGTTCTCTGAGCCCCTAGGCTCGGGCAAAAATATTCCCTTAGAAACAGCATAAACGGGTTCAGGGTCTGTCTACCGCCCCGGACGAAACTTTACCCTTCGGCAAAGCCTCGTCCGGGTTCCTCTCTGCTCAAGGCAGAGAGTTCGACAGCAACGAACAGTTTATATCACTGTTCCCCTGTGGTTTACTTTCCTACTACTTTATAGTAAGTGGAAGAGTCCACAATAGCCTCATTAGAGGAAAGGAACCACAACAGATAATTAAAATTATTAGAGTACGGCGAAGGATGGAACCTTGAGGACACCGGTGTTAGGACGAAATGATCTAGACGTGTGGCCGTTCAGAATAAATTTCATTTCACGATTTGATAGGGAAGATTACATGAGTTCAAAAATGAGTTTAGGGAGAACTGGAGCCGCTTCAGGAGCGCATTTTTTAATGCTTATTACAGGGATACCATCTGGCCCACATGCTTCAAGGGGATCAAGGTTAGAGATGCTATCAGAATCCATGCATATGACCCAGTTTCTAAGTGGGAAGTTAGGTAAAGAGACTCCAGATGAGTCAAGAGTAGAGTTTAAGGAGAATTTACGGGCAAAGCATTCAGTTAAGTAGTGGATGTTAACATCTCTAATAGATTGAAAATGTGAGGGACAGACACCTTATATTTATTTAATAGCCTATTACAGAGCCACCAGTAATCACGAAAGCCAAAGTTGTTAGATGTTCTGAGGTTTAAACAGGGACTTAGCTCATTTAAGGACTCATTTACGTTTATTACGTGCACCAACGAATAGGCACCTGTTCTGACGAGCGCTGTCACACCGATATAGCCGAAAATAGTGGTTTCTGTATGCTATAGCGGCAGAGAATGCTGGTGTGAACCATGAAGAGGATTGAGGTATCACCTGGTATTTCGTCTGCGCAGTCTTTGAGTTGCGTAACCAATTCAGCTGATTAGGGCTTCTAATCGGACAATATTTGGAAGGTTCAGCCAAGTTCTTAAGAACTGGAACAACATATGAGGACGTCCAGCAAGCAGGAAAGCAAGAGAGAAAAGAGCCCACTTTAGCAGTTCCGCATCAGTACCTCTCATAGGCTGAATCTCTGTGAATTTCTTCTTCGGCCCACTTGTAATTCCTGTTAAATTGCCGTATCCTATGTAGCTACCTTTGTCGACGTATAGTTCGAAGTATGGCTACAGGTTAAGAACGAATAGCTCTTCGTTGTTTTTTGTCATCCATTCGTCCGCGATGATGTCTATTTTGAAACCTTGTCTCTTTACTCTGTACGATGTGGCGTACCTGTTCGTTGCTTCTCACTTAGGCGGTGTGACCCATATTGTAAGGAAGTAAGGTACGATGTAATCTGCAGATTCCGGTTGTGCCCAAGCGTAGTGTCCTATTGAGTTTATCGCTTCTGTTTTTCCAGTCTTAGTAACACCTTCATATTTAGTGAACGTACCTTTCACACTGTTCATGTCAGTCGTTTTCGTCACACTTCTTAATGACTATTACAGGGATACGATGTTGCGAAGTTCGGCAAGAACGAAGTGGGGTAAAAATTAAAAAAGTCATACGGAGCAAGATCAGGTGAAATAGGGAGATTGTTGTACAGCGATGTTCTCGCTCTGGAACTTCGGGATGCTCAAGGCGTTGTAAGCAGGTACATCGTCGTGGTGAAGTAGCTACGATTTGTGCTGCCGCATCATTCTTCTCTTCTCAAGCGCTGAACGAAGCAAACGCCGGAAGTATCTCTTTGTAGACTTGCCGATTGATCGTCTGGCCTTGTGCCAAGAACTCACTGTGGACAATGGCTCTCACATCGAAGAACGGATAAGTCCAGTTATTTTCAGACAGACCTCGTGTATGAATTGTAATCAAGATTCGTAAATTATTATATAGGCCATACTACAACATGTTTGACACAAAGACTCGCACTGCACCTTTCTTGACCGTAGCTCAACTAGATCTCATTTAAATACTCGTGGAGATCTACTGGACCTTATTCGAAACATACTTGTTGTCAACACAAATATAATAACATCGTCTACATGTAAAAAACAGACTAAAAATAATGGAAGCCTTATTAATAAAAACAAAAAACCAACATTCAATAATATCAACTATGAATATAGACACAATATCTTGACCGTGTTTTGAAAATGAAAACATTGTATACAACAACAATCGATTTGTTGTTATCAGTTAATATATTTCAACCTTGAAAATGGCTAAATGTATAGCCGAAAGCGCTCGGATAAAAAGAACAGTTGGACAGTTTTTATATAATTTAACTACAGAAAAGAAAAAAATTATTAGATCGCATGAGAAATTGTATAAAAAGCTAAATCAACTTGTCCGTCGTATTCAATGAAATGTGCATGAAATAAGGATTGCTGCCTAAATACACAAATATATATATATATATATATATATATATATATATATATATATATATGTATGTGTGTGTGTGTGTGTGCGTGTGTTTGTATTTGTATATGTGTATGTGTGATATGTGTGTTTGTGTGTGATATGTGCGTGTGTGTGCGCGCGCGCGTGTGTATGTATGTAATATAAAGAATTTCTTACCACGTAGTAAACGTGTTTCAACATGGCGGTACTTTCAATGAGAATATGTATGTCATCTCCGGCCTTCAATGAAGAAAGAAAATATATGTAATGTCAAACAATTGATAAAAATGATTGAAAACGGATATACATATATGCAAAAGGGGATCTTATATAAATAAGGGAAAAGGGGAGATGAGACATAAAAGAAAGGAAGAAGGGGAAGAATGAAAATGATAATATAAAAAAATAAGCGAGAAGAAAATGGAAATGGAGAAGACGAAAGTATACAAGAAAAAGAGGGTGAAGAAGGAAGTTAATAATAATTGTGAGAAGAAAAGGAGACGTAGAAGGAGAAGAAGAAGGTAGCCAAGAAGAAGACGTTGAAGAAGGATAATAATAATAATAATAATAATAATAATAATAATAATAATAATAGAAAAAATGTAAAAAGAGAAAACGAAGATTTGCACAAAGATCAACAACAACAACAATAATAATAATAATAATAATAATAATAATAATAATAATACGAAGAAGAAGAAGAAGAAGAAGAAAAAGAAGAAGAAGAAGAAGAAAAGACGGATTTATTAAAGAAGACGCTATAGTCGGAAAATAAAAATATTAATAATCATAATAATTTCAACCTCACATCACTTTCATGCTGCTCTATCTCTCATTAATAATGATAATAATGTTGAGAAGTATCAGCCGTGTTTCAATTCGTTTTGACTGGTTGGTTATCAATTTTTTCAATACAAGCAACATTTGTACAAAACTTACAATTTTAAACATTTTTAAAGTATTTTTATACTTGTAAAAAAGTTTTTTTTTTCAAACATAACTTGAAGAAGACAGACATACTATCAAAATATTATTAAACACTGTCCAACACTGTGTTTTTTCTTTTTCTTAAATAGCGTTCTTAACTAAGTGTTTTGTAATAATAATAATAATAATAATAATAATAATAATAATAATAATAATAATAATAATAATAACAAAAACTATTAAAATACAAGAACCTTGAAATGGAAATCTCAAAAAATGTGGCACATTAGAACATCGACTATTCCAATTGTAGTTGGATCCCTCTGGTTAACTGGAAAAGGTTCCGATCGACTCATTGAAGGGATTCCTCATGCCTTACAGAAATACCAAAACTGAGAAGTACAGCCCAGATCTTACAAAGAGCTTTATCTATATACAATGTGTATGACCTTATATTGTTTTCAAAATTTTTTAGCGGGAAATGTCATGATGCCGTCTGTGACCTTAGGTTTCTGTTTGTAACCCGGCAACTAATACGTATACACCATAAATCAAAAGAAATATAATAATAATAATAATAATAATAATAATAATAATAATAATAATAATAATAATAATAATAATAATAGGGAATGTAGACGAAAAGACAACCCACGAAGACAGTGATACGAATTTAAGGACACCTGACACAGTGAATAAAGGCGTTAGTTAGATCCAGTGACAGGACCCAAAGAGTGTGAGTTCAATACCTGGTTAAGGCAGTGGAGAACTTTCAGAGGAGAATTAACAGGAGATAACTGACATCCATTAAAATATGGCACGTGGAACTAGAACAGTCTATCCCAGTGAGCGAAATAAAGGGTTCAGTTCGACATTCCAACTGCCTGAAGAAGTCCGGAGCGTACAACGGCCAAAACGTTGTGATAAACATGGCGACAAAGATGTGTACAATAGTCCGAATAGTGTAAATAGTGAGCATTTTTTCTATCTGTGGGAATGGACATTCACACAATGAAACAGCCGATGAAAAATATTTCATTTTGGAACAATTTTTCTCGCTCGAAACATCTTATGCAATAGATCCACCTTCCGGACATCTTACGCAGTACATCCATCATCTGGACATCTCAAGGTAGACATTCATCTTACAGACATATTACGTAATAGATCCACCTTTCCGACATCTTTCGCAATATATCTATCTTCCGGACATCTTACGCAGTACATGCATTTTTCGGACATCTTGCGATAGGCATCCATCTTCCGGACATCTTACGCAATGCATCCACTTTCCGCACATCGATTGCAATACATCCATCTATCGAACATCTTACGCAATACGTCTATCTTCCGGACATCTCGCGGTAGGCATCCATCTTTAGACATATTACGCAATAAATGCACATTCCGGACAACGTACGCAATACTTCCATCTTCCGACATCTAATGGTAGACATCTTTTGGACATCTTACGCAATGCATCCACCTTTTGGACAATGTACGAAATACTTCCATTTGACGGCATCTTACGCATTGCGGACAAATTACGCAATACAACTACCTCTCGGACATCTTACCCAATACATCCAAACATTTCGCGGTAGGCATCCATCTTAAGACATATTACGCGATAGATCCACCTTCCGGACAACGTACGCAATACATCCATCTATCGAACATCTTACGCAATACGTATATCTCTTTCGGATATCTCACGGTAGGCATGCATCTTCTGGAGATCTCATGCAATACATCCATCTTCCGGACATCTTACGCAATGCATTCATCTTCCGGGCATCCTTACATCCTTACTCTTCATCATATTCTGTTCTCAATATTGATTTAATAGTGGCATACTTACATAGCACACTGATCTTTTCAGGGTGGCTTTCACATAATAAGTTGAAATTGCCTGGAACATTCTTATATAAATATCTCTAACGAGTGTGTAGTGGCATTCTTGGTAGTGACTATAGTAGTATATCTACAATATGTAAAGAAATAAGTAACAATAAAAAAGTTTAATTGCGAGTATCATCAGATAGTTCAACTTATTTTAACAGTAATGCAAAAATAATATAAAAATAATATGCTCTATAATATATTGATACTTTTTTTTGCTTGTTTGCAAATTTTTAACATAAAACAGCATATCGTAGCGAGATGTCTGTTAACGCATAAAAATGAATGGGTAATCTTCGGCTGGAAAAATTTTTATGTATTTATCGAATCGAAATTTTTTCAAGTATGGGACAATATGTGAAAACCAACATTTCAGTTGCTTTAAGTCTCTTCATCTTTGAGAAGATTATCAAGCATTAACTGTCATATAGAAGGACGATACTATATAACAGTTCAGTAGTCTTTTCTTTGGATATCTTTTCTAAGGATATTTTTCTGTTTCTTAATACTTTGCTCAGCTTTTGGAAGGCATAATACTAATGGAAAATCGCGTATGTCAAATCGAAAAATTAAAGTCCTTCCTTTAAGCGAAAAGGTGAATGTTCTCGATTTAATAGGGTCATAGATTATCGTACCCTGATGTTTTTAAGTTCTACGTCAAGCACAAATCTTATGTTCATAACTTTGCTTTTCTTAATAATAATTTAATGTTGTAGATATTATTAATTAATTGTTAGTGAATACCACGTGGCATCCAATAAGAGCTGCAATAAGAAGGGATCTTTTGTCCGTTACATTACGTTTATTACAGAATATTGTTATAATTGATCTGTTTTATTATTAGTAATTATTATTATCTTTTCTGTGTGTCGTGTCTTCTCAAGACGTAGCCGATCATGGCCCTTCACAATTTCCTGTCTTTCGTTGTTCTTAATAAATTATATCTTTCTGTTATTTCTCCACAGTAAGAACATATCTTCTGTCCTTCACATAACTTTATTAAAGTCTGTTGTTAAAATGTTTCTAAGATATTATTATTATTATTA
Organism: Acanthosepion lycidas; assembly: GCA_963932145.1. Lineage (NCBI taxonomy): Eukaryota > Metazoa > Mollusca > Cephalopoda > Sepiida > Sepiidae > Acanthosepion > Acanthosepion lycidas. Next base: position 88,376,116 of record OZ010603.1, on the reverse strand, counting down.
AGATCTCATTTCGCTTAATAAGATATACGGTTAAGAACAAAGTTAAAATCAGTTAAATAACTTTTATTACAGTAGTATATTGTTCTAATAATTCTTCTATTCTGTTATTAGTTATTAGGCTCTTCTTGTTCCTAATAAATCCAACAGCAAGAAAGAATCTTCTATCCGTCATATAACTTTTATTACAGTTGTATTGTTTTCATTGTTCACTTTTATATTAATTATTATTTATAATATTTTATTATCAAATTAATAAAGTAAATTTTATGAAAGAAAATTTTTAAAGAAAAAACCATAGCTCTATAGTTTTCGGTATTTTCACTTGCTTTTAATTCAGTGGTTCCCAAACTTTTTTAGATCATGGCCCCTTTTGAACTCACAAATTTTCTGTGACCCATGAAATGATTATAGTGTAAAAATTACTTTCATTGTACATAGAATATATCCAATAACGATACAGGTATGTCTATTTATTAGACAGACACAATTACACAAGCGCCTAGAATATATTGCTTTTTCTTGAACATGAATAAAACACCAATTAAATATTAAGAATTCATTAATAAGAATTTATCGATATATCCATATATATATCATAAACATATAATTGTATATTCATAAACATATATCATATATCATAAACATATAATTGTATATTCACAAAATCAGAGTAGAACAGTTATAGATGGAATGAGCAAGATTTTCACAAACTGAAATTTTCATTTTCTTTCTACAGTCAGAAAAAAGAGTATTTTCAGTTCTTGACTAATTAAAAGTTATTCAAGCAATAAGTAATTAGTAAATTTTCATAATCTAAATATATTAAAATTATTTACTTACATTTAATTTCATTAATTTAAGGATTAGCAAATAAAAGCTCTATGAACCATTCAATAAGCTGTGGGCCATATATTAGCCTAGTGGCCCAGTAAAAATTATAAAATTTCTGAAATTTACCTGGCCTATTTTGGCCATATATTGGGAAACAATCATATAGAGAATGCAGGGAAAGTTGGATTCATGTCTTTCCAAAGACAGTGAAATTTGAACATAAGAAGCTTGAGTCAAAATTAAGTTGCCGATTCCATTTTTCCTCCATATGGGACAGAACAAAAAAAATCACCAGCAAAAAAAAAAAAAAAAAAAAATTGTTTTAAAAGATTCTAAAAGATTTTAAGATTCTTGTCCCTGATGCATCTCTTTTTCTATATTAGGATCCATGCTTGTCAAAGACAGACGCAGATCTCCTCTTATTATTATTTTTAAGTGGTTTCTAGCATTTGATAATAGTTGAAACAATCTGCTAAACCCTGAATTTACTAAGTTTTTCACAAAACTGAAATGGTGTTATTTCGTTTCTACAGTTAGAAAAAAAAAACGGTATTTTCAATGCCTGACTAATTAAAAGTTATTCAACCACTAAGTAATTAGTAAATTTTCATAATCAAAATATATTAAAATTATTCATATACTACATTAATTATTTAATATACATTGAATTTCATTAATTTAAGGACTAATAGTCAATAAAATCTCTATGGACCATTGAATAAGCTGTGACCCATATATTAAATTGGAGCCCCAATTAAAATTATAACATTTCTGTCTTGACCTATTTGGGCCATGTGGCTATAGGTTGGGAAACACTAGATTAATATATCCAGTGTGTCTCGAAACATATTGATTAGATAGAAACTATCGTATTCAGTTTAAAACTCGTTCCAAGCAATGTACAGAAATAAAATTGTTCATTTACTTACTGTTAACCTGCTGAAATATTTACGGGGTAAGGCAATATTCACAACACCATCCAGTGGAATACAATACAACTTGGAGTAAATTTCATTGTTGCCAGTAAATGTAACGTTCAGTTTATTGCTGACATCCTCCCATGTTAATGGCTTACCATCTACACGCTTGATGTATATCTGGAATCAACAACGAATTCAGCATAATGCAATCGTCAGAGACTCGGCGTTACATAATTTTATTAAATATAACTGATAAATGCAATGCCGGCACGGTTGTATATTATAGAAGGATTACTGGTTTTAATAAAAATAAAAATGTTGTAATTAAAATAGATGGGATTTATTTAAAGTAAACGTAGATTAAACCTATTAAAAATATTCATTAAAATAAACGGAACTAAAACTATAAAAAAATTATTTAAAATAAATAGTATTTATATTTTATATTTAAATTAAACGGGGATTAAACCTATTAAAATATTCATTAAAATAAACGTACCTAAAACTATAAAAATATATTTAAAATAAATGTGATTTATATTTTCTCGTTGACTCATGCAGTAAGTGAACGATATGAGTTCCCGGGTTGTCAGGAGAGGGGCTCTTTGCACTCAAGATGTGCATATATGGTCATTTAACTAACTTTATATTTCAGTTTTAACACTGTGTATCTTGCACATTGTTCTTGGACTTCTTGTAAGTTGCTTGTTTGTCTTTTTTTGTGTGTGTGTTTGTGTGTGTGTATTAGTGCGCATATAATAGGAGTAGGTAGGCTTTCCTATCGCCTAGTCCATACTCCTCTCCCTACTCTTGAACAAGAGTAGAAGCTCACCCCATTTTTCTTGTTTAGGAAGGGGTTCCCGGTACTTTTCCTTTCCTTTTCTCTGGCCTCCGTAGCAGTACTGTCGTGATTCTCCTGTGATGTATGCAGTCTGTGGCAACGCCTCTTCATCCCGAGGGCACCGGGTTGACAGTTCTCTGTTTGTTGTTCCCGACTGGTAGTTAAGAGTCCTAACTCTTGCGTAGTGTCTTGATCTGCCGCTCTGATCAACAGTTGTATCATATCTGGGTGTCTGTAGTGCCATGTCGCGCATGGAAGTATGTGCATGCACGCACCTCCGGTGGGCAGCCCTAAGGCCACACTATGTTGTAGGCTACGCCAGCTCCTTCCTGCCCTTATCACATACGATCACCATCTGCTACTACTACTTCAGGTCTTCTCATTTTCATTACCAACATTGCTCAACATGACAACAAACGATCACAAAAGTAACCCTAAAGCAGCTCTAAATAAATCACCTAAACCCTTTATCATTTCCTTTCTAACTCCCGTGGAATTGAAACCAAATTCTGCATTGTGGAATAGTACCTCTTTGAGAAGTCTCCTGATATACTGGCTCTTTGCGAGACCAACCTTAACTCGTTTATCCCCTCCTTTGACTTCTCGATCACTGGTTACCTTTCTCTCCTTAGAAAAGACTCTCAAGCCCACATGCATGTGGTGAGAGTTTACGTCAGGGGCCATCTCCCACTGGCTAGGGAGCTCTCTCTCGAATTTCCAGACCATTCATACATGTACCTCCGTCTATCTCTCCTCAATACTGTAAGCTACCTCTTTTTTCTCTATCGCTCTTCATCCTCCCAAGACTGTAGTGCACTCGATAGCATTTCCGGCAATATAGATAAGGCTATCTCTCTTCATCCGTTTGTACATATATTCGTGTTCGGTGACTCTAACGCCCAACTTAATAAGTGGCTTAAAAACTCTATATCTGACCTTGCTGGCATACAAACTTTTACGTTTTCAATTACTCAATCCCTCACACAACCGGGTGACTTCCCCACACGTTTCTCCATTAACCAGGACGCTAAGGCTTCCCTTCACGATGTCTGTTTCACCTCCATACCCGAGTGTTATCGTGCCACACAACTCTGCCTTCTTAGCAAATCATGATGTAGAGTCTGTCAACATCTTCTACTCCACCCACGGTAAAGAACTTCCAACCAACAGAAGATTTTTCTGTTATCAACGAGCTGACTGGGACTTGTTCCGTGATTTCCTTCGCGATGTCTCCTGGAATGTGGTCTTTAATCTCCCCGTTCAAGAATGTTCTTCCGAAGTCTCCTTCTGGGTAAAAGCTTTCATCCCCGCAAGGAAATATAAGGTTAAATCGCGCTCATCCTCTTGGTTCTCTGCTGCTTGCTCGTCTGCCATTGCCCATAGGAATCACTTCTCCCGCCTGTACCGTAGTGATATGTCAGATCGCAACAGACGTCTTTTTGCACCAACCTAATATATATATATATATATATATATATATATATATATATATATATATATATATATACAGTGACACGCATAAGTATTGGATACATGTTATTTTCTGTTATATCTCTAGTTTATGTTCGCCATTTTGCCTGATATTTGGTAAGTAATATCTCGTAAAGTTGTTTTAGTTGTATGTGGAAGGAAAATTAAAAACTCATGGTTGAATCCATTTTTTTTTGAGAGAGAGATTTGAAAAATATAGTTTCAAGGTATTCTGTATTTATGGACAAAAATGTTCAATATCAGAGATGAAGAGAGAGTATATAAATATAATATAAAACACTGAGTTCGATATCATGTGTTTACCTGGAAAGATGTTAATAAGAATTGTTGAAATTAATATATGCAAAGTTTCACAGTCCTAGCATCATTCTTCACTATCAGCCTATAAACTTTTCAGCCCATCTTAATATATTAAAAAAAAATCTCCAAGTCAATGATCAAAAATTAAAGTCACGTTTACTCACAATGATCTCATTACACATTCCCGGTTTCATTGCAAAACTGTAAGGAGCGTCGATTTTTATTGGTGCCTTTACAAGGTTGACAAACATTGGCGCCGACAAGATATCCAAATCTGTCTCTTCTTCAATGACTCTGGCCGTAATTGTCAATGATATATAACTTGGCATGCCGGCATATCGGTAGATAATACTTTTACATTCATTCAGGAAGAATTCTCTCAAGTAGAATTTGTACTTGAGGTAGCCATGAAACTGAAATCAATTTATTATTTTGAGAAAATTATACATGAAATTTATTTGCATCCTAAAATCTGTGGATAATTAACGTATTTAAAGTTGATCAATTCCGAATGAATTTCTAAAATGAGTAATTAAAAGAAATTGATGTATACAAATTGGAGACCACATCGTGGTTATTACAATTGTTGCTATTTTGAAGATAAATAAATTTACTTCATTTTGATACCAGTTTTATTATTCTATCTAGTCTAGAACTTGTTTCATATGATTGGAAATATTACTTATCAATAAAACTTGGTAATTCTGAAGAGAAATAAATTTATTTCATTTTGATACTGGTTTAATTATTCTATCTGGTCTAAAAATTATTTCATATGCTTGGTACGTATTAATGAACTGTTGGAATTTTGAAGACGCCAGTTGCATTATTTTATCTGAACTAAAACACGCTTTATATTATTTAAGGCCTTATTCAAATGTATTGAGAAATTCAGGTATAAACTTAAAAAAAAATGAAGACTTACTTTAAAAACTTTCTCAATGCTGATTTTTTGTCTTACATTAACGGATATTCGAATAATTACTTTTCCCTTCACCGGTCCGCCAAATGAATATCTAGAATATAAAATATTCTATCAATGGAATTGGATAAAGCCCAAGAGTTTTTCTGAATACGAGATACACATTATCTTTTACACTTAAACTATTAAAATGTGCATAAACAATCTTCAGATAATGGTTCATTTAATATTGACCGTTAAGGAAACATTTGCCAGCCGGTACTGCTTTCGGTCGAAATTTATAAAATCCTCAGGAAAACAGGTTTCTCAAGTCCAGTAGCTGTTATCGCTCTTTCTAGTAGTTTTCCTTCCTAACCTTTTATTTGAAGTAGAGTTGAATGGTAACAACTTCATTTTTAAATCATTTCGCTCCAAGCAAAGCGACACAGCCACTAGTAAGCAGGCGGTTACAAGGATTGAAAGAGAATGAGAAGATTTTATCGAGGAGGAAGGAAAAAAAGTACTATAAAGGAACGCAGAAGATGGCGGTTGACGTTGCATTTAAATTTTTTAAGATTGTATTATGTCATTATTTTCTCTTTGAGTTGGATTATATTTACTGGAAACCTGGCTTGAGCCATCCCAGTGAAATCCATTCTGCATAGGGTCGGTCGGCTCGCCCTATCCTCCATCATGCGCAGGAAGTGCTCCAGCGCCAGATCATAAAGTATGGGCGACAGCGGACAACCCCGATGAATCGACCGGGATAGCGCAAAGGCGAAGTAGATTTTTCCCGCAGTAGGTTTACATTTCTTTCTTCAGTAGACCAGTTGCCATCCAAGGCTATAGAACCCGGTTTTTCCTGCTATTTACCCATAGTTGAGGGAAGAAGAAGGGATTCAGACCTTTTCCAAGGATATTAGCACATAAGGGAATGTAATGGATTCGAGTGGAATTCGAACTCAGTTCTCCAATTCCTCAATCCGAGTCGCCATTGCGCTCAAATTCACAAAGTTTAGGCACAATAGCCAAGCGTGATATTTATTTCCGCTTCAGTACAGAAAATGTGGCACAAGGCCAAAAATGGGGACGGTCTTCTTCTGTCTTAACTTTAAATTTAGCTAGCCACAAATACTGACCCAAACATGCCACAATATGCCTAACACCAAAACAACACATTCTTACTTACCTTTATTACTACATCCACCATAATACCTCATTGTCTCTATGAAAATCTGAACTAGTCCCCATATGTACAATTTATTGTCTGTTCTGAGTGCGGGGGATTAAAACAACAATTTAAAAACTTGCTCCAATGAGTATTTACAATATGAAAACAAAACTATTTACAAGAAACCAAATAAAATAGCGTTAGTAATAAAAAAAACAAAAAAACACAATCTCTAAATGGGGCAGAAACATCAGAAAAATCAATGTTGGACTATAATAATATAAAACATTCACTCATCCCAAGCACTCACACAAACACTCACTCATTCAGCCACAACAACAAATACAAAAAAGCAAAAAAACAAAAAAAACAAACTCGAAATGAAAGGCGCCCCGCATTCACCAGAGAACTGACGCGAGAACAATTACCATTAAAATATTTATAGCAGAGGCACCTATGGTAAAACCTTCTTATTGAATTGCTATTGTGAAATCTTTATTGAATATAAACTATATCGGTACCATACCTTCCTTTCACAATAATGTTTATGTAACGGTTGGCTAGGTAAAAGGCTGGAAGTCCAAGATGACTAATGTATTTATCACCGCTCAGGGTAACTTTTATTGGCGGCAAAACTGAAAAGTAATTAAAAAAAAAAAGTAAGTTAATATTTGTAAAATATATTTACGCGAATATAATGTCAGATTCCAGTCTTGACAGTGTTCAAAATTGATTACGCGGCGCCATGAAAATAAATTAATTTACGCCGAACAATTCTTATAACACAGATGAAACGTGACTAGCCTCTTAGCAACTCTATCGCAATTACTATGGCAAATATTCGAACGAGTTATATTTCTTAGCTCCATCAGGTCAGATGTTAACAACTAGGACCCGTCATTCCATTCCCTTCCTGTTCCTTTGGTAATGAGTAAGCTTTCCTCGAACTGTTACTTTCTGGAAGAGACTCCCTCAACGATGCTTCCCTGAAAAATTCAGTCTTAAGGTATTCAAGTACGTTTTAAACAACCCAATTGACTTTATTATCATTTATTATCATAAATAAGCAACAATTAAATTAACGAGTGTAACTTTTAAACAAGAAATACTTAACAAAAGCACTATTCATATATAATCTCTTTCTATAAGAGGCAGGATGTGTGTGTAAGGAATGCACGGCCGCAAATTTCGACGGATTTGCACCAAAATTTACATGCACATGCTCCAAGTTAGCGGGAATGCCAAGACCGACTTTGCATTTCCCAACTCCCATCGATAGTGGAAATAATCGATTTTTTCATGCTTCTACGGCAGTTTTCATGTAGTTTGCGGTCATTTTGTACTGGCCAGAGTGAGTGGTTGCCACGAATAGGCAGGAAGATTCTATTGGCCAGTGTGAGAGCCAACAGCTGACTGACACGAATGTTAACTAGCATGCAAAAAAATCGATAGCTGCATTCATTACAAGTGGGGAAAAATTTAAATCTGCATGGCACTTTACTCCAGTTGGCTCATTCGCTTGCTTAAACTCAACATAGATTCTGATTCCGCAGAACTGGGTTGGGTGTGAAAAAGTATTTGTTGTTAACATTCTTTTTTCATTCGGTTTTTCCAGTTACGAGTCTTTTTTTTAAAGCTGATCGTTTTGTGTTCATTTTGTTTAGTTCTTTTTTCGTAACGGGTTTAATGTTTAGTATAGAGCTTAGAAAAAATTCTCAGTGTGAGATAGGCAAGAAGTAAGGCATGTAGCAATATCAGCACGGAAAAAGGCACTCCTTTAAAGGCAAGGAAGGGCAAAAATATTTTAAGTCAAGTGATAGCGATTGCTGTATGAGTCGTACGATTTTTGAATCAAGCACGGGCAACGCCGGGCCATGCTGCTAGTAAATAATAATATCTGGCCACTGGTATTCGAGTATACCCTTCTATTAGGGCGGCTATCCAACCCCTATTGCAGACGCTCGCTCAGGCACATTTGTATTTGTTCATCACCCACAGAGACAAACAGTGGTTTATACTACCACTGTGCTGAAAAGTTACAGTTTCTGGGAAACAGCGTGTTATCAAGCATGATCAACAATCTGAACAAGGGCAGCGCACTCAAACCCTCGGTCACGATGACTTGTGAATCAGTGCTAGCACAGCTATCGACGCCATCCAAGGCTTTCGTCTACCCAATTTCACTCACAAGGCTTGGGTCAACCCGTGGTATGGTTTTCAGGCACTTACCAAAGGTGCCGCACGCTAGGATCATCCGTTCCAGACCGATAACATCAGGAACAAATCAACAAATCAACCATGGTGAGATTCGAACCTGGGTCTTATGATCAGAAAGCAAACATTGTAAAGACTCGCCCACGCGGAAAAACAAATCCAAAACGCAAAGTGGCAATTGGCCAGATAATTAGTCTGTTCAATTTGTCGTACTGATGAACCGGCGAGTATATGTACCTCAATTTTAGAGTTTTAAAATTTAAAAATATTCATTGTAGTAATCTTCGGAGAGTCCGGTTTATAACAACCAGTTTATATACTCCCTTTAATTTTATACGTTTGGATTTTTTCCGGTGAAGTCAACCATTCGACAAAACGAAGATTTTATTTTAACGTTTTTGGTGAAGCCAGTTTTCAGACAAATGACATTTATTATTGTAACCCAAACATATTTTCAAAATAAGAAAAATTTCCCCTTGTATCAATTTTAATACAAGGATATTTAAACAAGTATTTTTAACATTTTTACCATATAGCCCACTTCTATCGACCGCATGGTTGGGTCATCGACATCCCGAGGGTTTTATGGAGAGGAGGCTGACTAGACACTCAGCAGTATTAAAGTCAAGACCTGTCGAAGGATGGATGAATATTCTCACAGGCTCAACGACCATCTACACTGGGGTGACTGGTTATATATTTATGTATAGAGCCAGGTATATTTACCTAGGCGCCCCATCAAGGCTGGATGCGACAAAGGTCGTTTTAACGTGGAGAGCACCGTACGCATATTTATGAATATGGGTCAAGGATAAAAATGTATTTTTGCTCACCCCCTGCGATCGCTGTCACGCTGGCATCAGTATTATACAGACCCAACTTCTTTAGTGCAATGAGGAAGGTGCTGCCGCAAAGTTGGAATTCCCAGGGCTTAGCAACTTATCCCGCCTAAAATAAGGAGATTCTTAGCCCCACTTACAGAACAGGGGCCTTAACCACGCTTATGTAAACCCTCATTAGCTAATGCAGCGTTTCTCAATCGGGGTTCCCCGGAACCCTAAGGTTCCGCAAAAGGTCCCCAAGGGTTCCACAAGAACAGTTGAGATAAGCTAATGCACTTTTGACTTTTTAATTAATTTCATATATGTAATATTAAACACACGCAATATATTCTTGGTTATTGTAATATTGTTATATAGACATCATCCTATCTAACCTTCTGTGAAAGAAGTGCTTCCTACTATTCGTAGGAAACAATTAATATATTGTTGCAGTTTTACATATGTGAGCAAGTCTTTTATTTAACAAGTATCAAGAGCAAAAACAGAAATCGTCTCCTCTCAGTTTAGAATGAAGTCCGTATGCCTCGTATTAAGTATTTGTGTAGCAAAAGACAGGCACAGGTTTCACATTAGAGAATCATGTTTTACTTTATCAAATGGCTTTGAAAGTAACATTTTCTTATCCCATTTATTGGTTTACATGACATTTTGCCTTGATTTACCTTATGTCTTTTCAATATGGCCAGTAAAAGATAAATTAAAAAAAAAAAAAACAAACTGATGCAGCAATTATCAGTTTTCATTCTGTTTACATTTATTTTATAGGTTAATTTTTTTTTTTAACATACAACGTGTGTTAGCACGTGCGATACCCTGTCTTCATCAGCCGCCGACCAGGGGTGATCTCACGGTTTCGGTGGCTAAGGCGGGACCGCCACCCCTGGCGCCACCAGCAGCGTTTGCCACCAGGCAGGGGGGTATGAAGATACGCTAACTAATTGTTCCTTTAAGTAAAATCTATCTGCAATGAGAGTTTCTTGATCGCGTTTGCTGTTATTGACGCGCTCGTAAAAGTCGTTATAGACGACCACGCAAATATCTCACTTGCGCATGTTAGGTCGTGATGTTGCGCGCATTTTATTTTTATTTGTTTTGATCTCGACCAAATCCAACTTGACGCGTGTTGAACAGTTTTTTGAAGACGATGCGAAACGCTTTTCAACCAACGGCCAGTGATGCCTATTTTCGAAAGGAAGGAAATGACCGAATGTTCCAGAAACCCACGACACCCAATCTCAATAGGCATCACGTGACACGTCCAACCATTTTCCATACACTCGGCACGCATATTTTATATGAAATTGGTTATTTATGTTTATTTTTTTTTACGTTTGCGTTTAGAATTTTTTTTGTGTGTGAATGAAAACTTCCTGATCAATATTATAAGCGAAGAGAATTTTATTTAGCATTACCGAAAAAATTGACAAAGAAATATTAATTTTTCCTTAAACAGTTATTCAAAAATATATATTATGATATTTACCACGTGAACTACAATGAAAATCAAATGAGAAAGATATGGTATATAATTTTGTTTTTGCAGACATGTAATTTATTTTAAGGGTTACGCAAGGGCAGAAAGGTTGAGAAACGCTGGGCTAATGGCTAACTCTATACAGCCAGTGGGTTAATGACAATATAACAATAGGCAGAGGAATTTCCAGACTGAAGTCAACGACCAAGGCAGATGTTTTTTTTTCGACAGTTATGGAAGCAACGGACACATGTCCATGACAAAGGCGAACCTTTAAGTTAGAGAAATTCAGCTGCGTTTTGACCTGGAGAGGGATAGACTCCGACAACTCTACTTGCCCGCCCAAGACACGCTACGCATGAATTAATATGTTTCTGCATTTCAGCCAGGTCACAGGATTGATGATGGTAATGATTACTGTCGATATTTGTCAAGATCACTTTGGAGTTAATCACCCACCTCGATAAAATATTGGTGTCAAGAATGTTTCTTGCATTATTTAAATTATTCGGACTGTTATCATCATCTTCATTGCCATATTCACAACGCTTCGGCCTCTATATCTCTGAGATGGGGTATTATGATTACTTGCATTATTTACATTATTCGGACTGTTATCATCATCTTCATTGACATATTCACAACGCTTCGGCCTCTATATCTCTGAGATGAGGTATTATGATTACTTGCATTATTTAAATTATTCGGACTGTTATCATCATCTTCATTGACATAAGGATAACAGTTCGAATAATGTAAATAATGCAAGTAATCATAATACCTCATCTCAGAGATAGAGACAAAGAAATTTTCTCACTGGGAAGTTAGAAACTACTGACGACAGAAAAATGTGACATAGAAATCCGAAGAAAAGAATAGCAATGTCAATATTCCTAAATGGCAACCGAATGCTGGACAAAATTCTCACAGATCTTTTAAAAATCAATTCATCGCAAGCAAGGCGATAATACCACGAAGATGCAAATGTGGGGTGTTCTTGGAGTGAAAAAGAATGAAAATACTTTAGAAGAAATCCGAAACCCAATGCTAAACAAGAAACAGGGGACAAACGTCTACTCCTGTTCAAAAGTTGTGTAAAACCGAACAACAGGCGAAGTTATCTACTCTCATTGAGGAAAAATGAATGAATAAATAGTAAATAAAATTTCAAAGTTTAGGCGTTAAATCTTAGAAGTATAGCCCGGAAGCAGACATTAGAAGGAACCGGAAACAGAATCCAAAACAGGAAACAACGGATAAACCTCCACTCTTGTTCAGAAGACCGGGGAGTAGTCTGAACTGGAGGCAATAGAGATATGCGTCTACAGAAAGATAATGAGAATGCCATGATTGAAGCATATTAACAACTTTTAAGATTATAATAGTTTGTCAACTGTGATTCGACTTTTTACTGCATAAGAACGTCTAGTGACGAGTTGAAACAGGAAATAATTAAAATAAAACAATGGACGAGTAGAAAAAGGAAATAAAGCATGAATACAAATAATAAGTAAAAACCATAGAATTATTTTGGAGATGGTTCCAGGAAGATTCTAACTTGAAATAAAGCAAGTAGAAATTATGAAGATATAGTAAAAAAAATGTCGTTTTAAGAGAGTTTATAAATTCCAAAGAAGAATTCTTGATATGTTTATAAAAAATATTTTCTGTCAGAAAGGTTCAGTTCTTTACTAGAAATTCAAGTTCGGGGTTCGGAGTGACCCCATTCTAAAAAGTCATGTTAATGATGAAAAGAAAGACGTCGGGATATCTTACAGAAAAAAGCATACAATAAATCAGGTCTATGAGAATCCTGTTTTTCATTTTTTTTTTTTGATATTTCAACATTTTATAAACAAGAGGTTCAAGTGACCTGAACTTTTAACAGCATGTGTAGAACCACTTTAAAAGTCTCCGCTAATGTCTTATAAATTCTTTTCTATGCAGGAACAGAAATAATATGCCCTGGAACAGAAAAAGCGTTTCGTGTGTTAGGATATGCTCGAACATTCAAAAAAAGACTGTGCAGTGTGCATTTTTCAGAGAATTCTCTAAAAATGTACCAACTGCAACGCAGATTTGAACATGGCACAAAAAATTCAACGAGGAAGGCTGTCTGTGCAAGGCAAAAGGATCTGGACGATCTCCAGTATTGGAAGAGATCGTCGAGCGGGTTCGGGAAACATTTTTGTGAATCGCAAAGAAATCCATAATCTGGAAGCCCATTTTGGCATGTGACAAGGGAACGCTTAAAAATGACACAAGTTGCAGCTCGTTCAGGCATTAAAGACAGATGAAAATTTTGAAAACTTGTGACATCATTCATACCTTTTGATGAATAAATCTTATTTTGTTCAACGATAAGTCCGCTTAGTTTCATTTGCCGTGACTATGTAGCTGATCAAATATTTACATCTCAAATGATATCAAATCTTTTGAAACACGTCGTACTTTAAAATGTGTGAGAATTGTACATGTTGAAATTGGCGCCATGTTTTGACAGTTTACGTAATGTTGCTGAAATACACTAAAATCTGAAAAATAGACAATTAAAAAAATAAAAATAAAATAAAATATATAAGAATAATTAATAGATTACTATGCTGTTAATTTCAGGCTTACCTGGTATTAATGGACCTGGGAGCACCGGTTGAGAAACGTGGGCTTAGAGTTATCAAGAATAGGAAGTTTTAGAGAATTATGATCGATCTTGTTAAGAAGAGACACAGCACATAAAAGAAGACAAGAAATCTTATAACTTACCATATTTTCCGACTTGGAAAGCTTGAAACTTATGCAAATTCTGTAAAAATAAAAGAAGCATATTCAATTAAGTAATAAGTGAAAATAATGAGAAATAGCCCAATACATATGAAGGCTGTTTAGAGTATCGGGGCTAGTAGTTACACAATATAGCAAAGGTACCTATAAGAGTAGTTACAAATAAATCTAGGGATAACGTGTTTAGCTAGTCTTTCAAATAGAGATGTTACCTTTCAGAAAATCTGCCTTTGAAATCCCGTATTTTAACTGGGCTCGAGCCTCGAATTCAAATTTTCAAACACGTGATAGGCGACAGGAGTTCTTTACTAAATTTTGCTCAATTTGACAAACGGTCACAGGGTGTCATGCACAGTAGGTATTGAACGCGTTACATTAGTAGAATGGATTTTAAAAAGATTTTTCAAACGCAGTGGTCTAAACACCCTATACATAGCGACTTATTAAGTGTAGTTTAGATGTGACACAAGGGCGAAAGTATGAAGCACTCAGTGAAGATCAAATTCACTACTCAGTCGTAACTTATCCTGCAATCCAAGCTTGCTAACCATTACACTTCGTGGAGGTAACCTAAGTGATTTTCTTAGTGTAGCTTAGATGTGGCACAATGATGTAAATATGCAGGGTCCAGGGAGGATCGAACTCAGTACACAGTCGTAATTGATGTAGCAAGACAAGATTGCCAACCATTACATCATGTCGAAATGCCCATAAATTATTTTCTAGGCGTAGCTTAAATGTGGCACAAGGCCGAAAGTGTGAAGTACTTAGCGAGGATCGAACTCGTGATAGTGAGAACCGATTTCATTAAGTTGGCGAACTGCTCTTCAGAAGTATTTTGTCAAATAACCTATTACGGTAGACGCCCTATGCCTACTTACAAAGCAGTTCGTTAAATTAACGAAAAGCTCTTCAAAAGTAATTTCTTTAACAGCGCACTAGGGCAGACGCATTACGGTACACGCCCTATATTTCTTTACAAACCATTGCACATTTCGACTCGAGTATGAAGCACCCAGTGAGGATCTAATCCGTTGAATTGGCGAACTAATCTTCAAAAGTTTTTTTGTAAAAACACACTACGGTATAAACAAAGCACCTCCCGGGTCGAATTCAACATGGGTCCCTCAGTGAGAATCGACTTCATTAAGTTGGCGAAATGCTCTTCAGCAATATTTTGCGAAACAATGCCCTACGGTAGACATCCAGTGAGAAACGAATCATTTAAATTGTTTATGTTCTTTTCTGGAGCATTAAAGTAGACACTCTTTACATAGAAGGCGGCCTGCGAGCCACATGCAGCCCATGCGTCACGTGTAGATCGCGCGCCACATGTAACCCGCGATACATCCCAGTGTCTACTCCGAGAAATTTTCAAAATTGTAAAATTGGGGACTCGTTCGCATGTGAAAGATTCAGTTTTGTGAAAGCCTGAATTTTTTTAACTAATATTTTACAGTATTTGCCTCTAATGAATCTTTTTCATTTGACGTGTTTTTTTTACAACTTATCAACCCTTTCTGGGTTATTTAAAGTTGAAACATATTTTGAACTGTAGGTTTAATTGTGTATTTTTGCGGGTTATCACATTAACGATTTTGGGGGAATAACACTGATTTTTCCAGATTTAAGTCCTTCTATTTAACCCATAACTGGGGTACCTTTCCACAGAAAAAGAAAATGAAGGAATTTTCTTGTCCCCACTCTCCTTTGTAATTTGAATTACACTAAAAATTAAAAACAAACAAAGTATTGAAACGAAAGCATTTCAACTGATATGAAGCGGAGCGACTATGTGGAATCAACTGCTGCATCTACTTCAAGTAAAGTTGGTTCACTGTATCGTGCAATTACATTTTTCTTGTCAGAATCCATCTTGCACATTTATAAATCTGCCGTTCGTCCGTGTATTGAATACTGTTGCCATATCTGGTCTGGTGCTCCTGCTATACATCAGTGTCTGTAATCGATACTGATCAGGCATATCGACTTCAGTCACTTTCTCACCGACGTGACGTGGCTTCCCTCTGTCTTTTCTACAAATATTTTCATGGCAACTGGTCTGACGAGCTTTTTTCCCTTTGTGTCCTGACTACGTGAATTTAATCGTGCTACAATATTAGCAACTAGGTCTCACCATTTTACTGCTGAAAAAGCTAAATGCGACCGACAATTCTACTCTAACAGTTTTTTTCTCGCACTCTCCACCTGTGGAACTCCATTGCTTCACTGATAATTAGAACCATCAAAGATTTAAATACAACGTCAGCCGCCATCTTCTGTTTTCGTGAACGCAGTTCCTTTATTGTCTTTTTCACAATTCTCCCCATTCTCATTCTCTTTCACTTTCACACCCTGTATCCCCCCACCGCATTCCATTATTGCCTTGCTTGGGGTGAAATGATTAAAAAAAATTCTTATATAAGATAGGACAGGCAAGAGACTTGCATTCACATGATCTCCTGCGAAATATATCAGTTACTATTGTACTGAAAGAGTTACGAGTAAGCATCATCAAGAAATAGCTGATGTTACCCGGGTACTCAGTAAAGTGTTTACTATCACGTTATCCGCACTGTCAGCCATCAGACACGACTTTTATGAAAACAACAGAGACAAATGGAAACAAAAAAAACCCCGGAAACAAAGCTAAATGTAGAACCCCTACCTTCTGTTTCATACGGATATGCCAGTGCCCTAAAGGTGGTTGATCAGAAAGTTGAAATTCTTTTGAAATAACACCTGAAAATGAAATAAATAAGAAGTTGAATATTTTCTTCCGTAATATCTTCAACTTGGCTACCGAAAGTCATATTAAAGGAATACGTCGTTTTTACATGTGCTCGAATGAAAGCCAAGCACGTAAGCTATGCACGTGATTTAAGTGTATCTAATGAAAGCTTATAAAAAGCGACCAGCCTGTCATAGCGATTATTAAGGGAAGTGGATTTTTAACGGCATACCGACACTTTAATTTTTTTTAAGTGGATTTTTAACGACATATCAAATCTTGAGAGTCATTTTAGGCAAAACCTGATTTATATTTTTGGAAAATGGACAATCTGTTTTTTTTTGTTTTTTTTAATATTTTCAGATATAATCCAACTGATTTGAGGAATGTTATAATTTTATTTTAATATTTTCGAATATTTATTTTAGGCTGAATGCTTTGAAGAAATTGAGTCATTTGGACTTAATACCAATGCGCTTTTAATTAGAAAATATTTTAACATATATTGGCTTTGGCCTGTAGGACATCATAGTGGTTCTTTTTATTTCAGTAAAAATGAATGCGTAATTAGTGTGACCTATTCTCAGTCATGTTATAGTAACCTGTTCCTTTCTGGATTTTCCATAATGGCAAGTTTTTTTTTCCTGGTAGTTCGTACGATTGTATTTAGTTTATTTTGCATTTGCCGGTTCTATTGTTACTGCCATTGATTTAATATGTTTCTAAATTAATACTTTTATATGGGATTCGTGAAGAAATTTTCCAGCATTCACTGTTACATAGGAGGGTGGATATTACATAACAGATTAGAATTCTTATCTCATTTCTAATTAAATTTTCCTCTGCTTAATTTCTAGAAAGCATCTTTCAATAACATTGTTTTTTTTTTTTTTTTTTTTTTTGTTTTTTTTTTTTCTTTTTTTTAAATATTTTCACATATAAACAAACTGTTTTCCGGAATGTTATGATTTTATTTATTTTAATATTTTCGAATAGTTTTTTAAGTTTTTGCCTTGAAGAAATTGACACTTTTGGAGTCAAGATCAATGTATTCAATTAGAAAATGTATTACCATATATTGGGTTTGGCATGTAGGATACCATGCTGGTTTTTAATGCTCCAGTAACAATGAATGCGTCATCTTAGTGTTACTATAACATGTGGTCGTGTTACAGTAACTCCTTCGAGATTTTCCATAATTGTAGTTTTTTTTTTCCGAGAGTTAGTAAAATTGTATTTAATTTTTTTTTACGTATTAGAGTTGTAAGGTAAACACGTGTACTCCAGCAGCAGTAGCAGTGGTGTTTCCTAGGCAAGATAGCATGACGAAACTCAACCCTCTCTACGCTGGTTGGAATTCAGAGTTTTCTTTCTCCTAGACCCGTTGTCAACTAAGACTATAGAACCCAGTTTGTCCTGCTATTTGCTGGGTGTGGTGAGAAGTGATAGGTCCATAATCAAAATGAAAAGAATAAAGGAAATGTATTAGGTTGGTGCAAAAATAATGACGTAATAATGTCGTTTTTTAACGTATTTTTTAACGTCAAAAAACGACATTATTACGTCATTATTTTTGCACCAACCTAAAACCTCTAAAAAAACAAGAACAAAAGAAGATGAACGATTTTAAAATCTAGTACAACAGACGCTTGAGATCCCCTTGTTAATAAGGATTTATGCCATATTCGGAATGCGTGGGCGTTCTATTAAATATACTAAGAAGAAAAAAAAATAAAATTGAAAAGGGTTCCTTGATTGCTAAAAAAGATTTTCTTCCATTGTATAATTTTTCGTTATCCAATCTCGTCACGTCTCGTCTTGCTTGCGTCACGGTCTAATGGTTTGCACTAATATGGCTGAGGATACCCCATAGGAGAATAATTCATTCTGGTTGTCTAGGGCTAACGTTTTCCTACTGACTAGTCTGATAAAAACTCCGAGGAGAATAAGTAGTTGCTTTTGTTTTGGGCAAGTGCTTTCCACTAATATGGCTGAGGATACACCCTAGGCGAATTAGTCATTGCGGTCGTCTCGGCCTAACGTTTTCCACTGACATGTCTGAGGATACCCCCTAGGAGAACAAGTCGTTGCTTTCGTTTTTGTCTAGTGCTTCCCACTAATGTGGCTGAGGATACACTCTAGGAGAATAAATCATTACGGTCGTCTCGGGCTAAAGTTTTCCACTGACATGTCTGAGGATACCCCCTAGGAGAATAAATCGTTGCCTTCGTTTTTGTCTAGTGCTTCCCACTAATATGGCTGAGGATACAACCTAGGAGAATAAGCCATTGCGATCGTCTCGGTCTAACGTTTTCCACTGACTTGTCTGAGGATACACACCTAGGAGAATAAGTCGTTGGTTTCGTTTCGGTCTAGTGCTTTCCACTAATATGGCTGAGGATACACCCTCAGAGAATTAGTCATTGTGGTCGTCTCGGTCTAACGTTTTCCACGGACTTGTCTGAGGACACACACCTAGGAGAATAAGTCGTTGCTTTCGTTTCGGTCTAGTGCTTTCCAATAATTTGGCTGAGGATACACGCTAGGAGAATAAGTCATTGCGCTCGTCACAGTTTAACGTTTTCCACTGATTTGTCTGAGGTTACCCCCATAGGAGAATAAGTCATTGCTTTCGTTTCGGTCTAGATCTTTCCACTAATATGGATGAGGATACACCCTAGGCGAATAAGCCATTGCGCTCGTCTCGGTCTAACGTTTTCCACTGACTTGTCTGAAGTTACCCCCTAGGAGAATAAGTCGTTGCTTTCATTTCGGTCTAGTGCTTTCCACTAATATGGCTGAGGATACACCCTAGGAGAATAAGTCATTGCGGTCGTCTCGGTCTAACGTTTTCGACTGACTTGCCTGCGGATACCCCCTAGGAGATTAAGTCGTTGCT
Source organism: Acanthosepion lycidas (assembly GCA_963932145.1). Taxonomy (NCBI): domain Eukaryota; kingdom Metazoa; phylum Mollusca; class Cephalopoda; order Sepiida; family Sepiidae; genus Acanthosepion; species Acanthosepion lycidas. The sequence goes on along the minus strand of OZ010603.1, from coordinate 88,356,720 downwards.
TTCGTTTCGGTCTAGCGCTTTCCACTAATATGGCTGCGGGTAACACTTAGGCGAATATGTGTGTTTAGCACCCGCGCTCAGTTCAGAAAATTTGATAAAATCAACCGTTTTGGAGGTATCGATAGTAAAAGTTCGGATTCATTCGCGTTTCTGCAGTCTTTACTGGTGTTGTTTTCATACATTCTCTTCGGAATAGCAATCGAGTGTAATATTTACTTGTCTTGATTATTTCGCACAATTGACCGTGTATACGTAAATAGCTTTCTTGCGCAATAATTGATACAAGTTCTGACAAGATCTGTAAAAAAGTCCGTTAACTACATGCTTCAGCGTTTAGCTTTTTGCAGCGAATGTATGTGAACAACGTCAGTAATGGATGCCGCCAGCGACGTGAATAAATCCGAACTTTTACTGTCGATAACTGTATTCCGGAAATTTTTAATGCCAAACTGTAAATTAACCATTACTTGTTACCGTTGTTTGTTTGTATTTTCAGACTAACTTGTCTTATTTATATGTATTTATTTGTCTTTCCAGTTTTTACCTTTTTGGTACTTAATAAACCTGCCGATGTCGTCTTCTTCAGTTTTAATTGACTTAAGGCGTTTATCTGGCTCACTTCGAGATTACGCAGGCGTACGACACGGACGTGCACTCTCAGGTACAGAACATCATCATTCAGCGATACTGAATCCAGGGGATGATGGCAATTCATTTAAAAGAATAGGTGAGTTTTAAATGTATCAGCTGAAGTAGTTCTTTGGTCAAGTAGTGATACGGCTGTAAACCCTATCTCTGCACTACTTGATATCACTACGCGACAGCTTGTCACATGACCTGTTTGTAACCGTCAAAAATTGACGCGCAATGTGTTTTTCTTTTTGTACATTTTAGTTCCGGCAAATAAAGTCGTTTGGAGAACACGTGGATATATTTTTCTCTCCCAAATACTTCATGTCACTAACACGATAAGTCAAATTTTCCTCTTTTGTATTAACAGTGAATCACAACAGAGAGACCACCGCAAACAAGGATATTTTATCTTGCACACTTCAGGGGTACAAATTCCCTAAGTTAGGTACCCGAGTCTTAAACAATATAACAAAGACCAGCGTTTAAGTGACAAAAGTTATTTATGGGATATTAGCAGGAGCATTTCTTTATTTCTTTCTTTCGTTCTTTCTTTCTTTCTTTCTTTCATTACCTCGCACCACCGCCAGTGAGACATGTTTCAAGAGCAACTCCGTTTTGCGCGTCTCGTCGCTTAATCGTGACGACATCCCTCCCACATTTCCGAAGGAACGCCAACGAACGAGGGCCAATAACCCCAGAAATCTCCACTGCCACTGGAGTAAAAATAAATCTGCCTGCAAGAATATTTAACTATTTTTTTCTAATCTTCGTGTCCCGTGCGACCTGACTCTCCGGCTCAACCGCGGACCTGATCAAATTATGTCTGAGGTATTCGAAGGACAAAACGTTCGTGCGAACTAATAAAGAAGGAGCGAAGCACAATTATTATATGATTTACAAGTTCAATGGGTATTAATGGCAGCATATATATAGCGACGATGAAACGATTGGAACGATCTCGTTCTAAACGTCTCAAGGCACATTGTTAGCTGACTGAGTGATGACTCGTCACTGAGGGACATAAGCCGGCCCACCGCAAACAAGGATATTCCATCTTGCACTCTCCAGGGGTATAACTACCCTATGTTAGGTACCCCATAAACCATATAGCAAAGATCGACAAAAATATTTAGCTACCTGTTCTGCTTGTTTGGTTGTACCAGATTGCCATGATGTTGTGAGATGGATCCTGTTAAAACAAAAGACATAATATTAATAAACATACATGGTAAAAAAATGCAATATGATGTCTACATAAGTGCATTAGTAAGTCAGTAGGTACTGGTTCGCTCGTAAAAATAGAAATAATATGCACTATTTACATTGTTCGGACTATCATCTTCATCTTTGTTGCCATATTTATCACAACGTTTCGGCCGTTGTACGCTCCGACCTTCTTCAGGTTGTTGTGTCCTTGATGGCACAGTGGATAAAGGCGTTAGTTAGATCCAGTGAGAGGGCCCAAAGAGTGTGAGTTCAATACGTGGTTAAGGCAGTGTAGAATTTGGAGAGGGGAATTAACAGGAGATAACTGATACGTGGCACGTGGAATTGGAACATTCTACCCCAGCGAGCGAAAGAAAGGGTTCAGTTCGACATTCCAAACACCTTAAGAAGGCCGGGGCGTATAACGGCCTAAATGTTGTGATAAATATGGCAACAAAGATGAGGACAATAGCCCGAACAATGTAAATTGTGTACATAATACCCCATCTCAGAAATATAGACAGAAATAATATATTTTAACATTTTTTGTAGATTAGCATTAGTTAGTTCCTTTCTCAGGCGAGAATATTTATCAGCATTGAATAATATATATATATGATCCTTTTGACCCTCATAATTCGTATTCGACGGGAGAGTCAAGTATATATATATATATATCTATGAAAACTCAGTTTCGAATCGATTCCTAACTTCACACAGAGTTATCTGTACTTAGATTATATTTGCAAATGTCATGTTTGAAACTGTGGTTACGTCATTAATAACTGCGTACTTTTTACTCGGGCCCCTTCCGTGGTCCGGCAACTCCCATGGTTCCCAGTTCCCTTAGTACAGCGTCGCTGCAGAGGTTGAATTAATTAGGGGAGAAGACACAACCTTTACTACCGCCATTTATATTTTTGTATAACTGCCCAATTCATTTTCTATCCGTATGCAGGCAGATTGTTCTGGATTATTCTCACATCTTTTTCAAATATTCACTCTGTTGTTAACTGGGGCAGAGGATGGCTTGTTAATTTTAACGCCCTCAAAACTAAACTGCTCTCCATTAATCACGTGAGAGATCCGCTTCAAACTTCCACCAGCATGGCTGATGCTAACCTCCAGGAGAGTGGCTCGTTGCTCCTTCTTGAGCTAACGTTCTCAGCTGACAAGAAGTGGAAAGATTATACTGAATCCATTGTTAAGTCAGCTGCTAAAGAAGTTGGTTCACTGTTTCGTGTTAAACAATTTTTCTCCCCAGAATCTATCTTACATATCTATAAGTCTACCATTCGTCCATGCTTAGAATATTACTGCTACATGTCGCTGGTGCTCCTGCTATGTATCTAAGGAGTTTTGATAAAGTCCAAAGAAGAAGCAGCAATATTATTGCTACTGATCTGGAGTCACGGTTTCAGTGAATTTCTCACCGTTGTAAAAATGTCCCCCACCCTGAACGTTTACTAAAAATGCTTTTATGGTAACTGTTCGGATAATCTCTTCGTTATGATACCCAGACTTTATTAATTTAAGCTAGGCTGGCGACGGTGTGTCATCAATTTATAGTTGGGTTGGATAGATGTAACGGTTTCTTTTCTCGCACTTTTCGCTTGTGGAAATCCATTCCGGCTTCATGTTTTCGAGTCAACTTTAATCTGCAAAAATTTAGATGCAATGTCAATCGTTATCTGTTATCCTCCTGATTCTTCTTCTTTTGTTTTCGTTTATTTAGTAACTTTTCTGTTTTCTAATTCTTTCACACCCAGTAAACTCTTAATGGCTTTACTGTCTTTCTTGGGGTGAACTCGATTTAAAAAATAGTTTTTCTACCATCTTAGGTAGATTGTACATTAAGTTTAATTTGTTTTTAAATTAAAAATGATTTTGTGATGCTCTTTTTCAATTTAATACAACCACTTTCAATATAGTATATAGAATATATTAATAGCTATGGTTGAATAGTTAGTACATTTTCAGTTTTGAGACCAAGATTGAATTCCATCATGGTCGATTTGTCAGGGAGGTGACCTTTTGATAATATAGACCTGAGGAGGAGATTTCCAAGTGGTGGTACCTTTGAAAAGTCTCTTTAAAACATTACCAAGAGTTCATTCAAGCCTTGCGAGAGAAATGTGTAGATGGAATTGTTCGTCGATGCTTGAGCTAGCATGAAATCAGAAGTCATCGTGACTGAAGCTTTGAGGAATTGTTCGTCGCTGCTTCTGCTAGTTCAAATAGTTCTTCGTGATGTACCTTAAAAATTCTTTTCGAACATCTTCCCAAAGTCTGACAAAAGAAGTCTTTTTGCAAGGGAGTCTTAGTCGGGCCTAGAACCTTTTAGTACCCTTCTCATTTTATGATAATTTTTTGGGCGAATGTTTATTCACCAAAAGTAACATATCAGTGCTAAATTTAAGTCAGTTTTGATCTTTGAGTATTTAACTAATAAAACTAATATTAAAAACTCACCGTATTTAACTCTGTCCTGTAGAGTTTTGTAAATATCAGTAACCTATGATTATCTAAATAAAATTAAAGAAAATCTAAAAATTTATCCTATTTCCTAAAATAGCTGTAAATTTAATAATACATCAAAACGCATTTCTACAACAACGAAAAAAAAACCCCCAAAAACCAAAAACAATTGCAATAGAAAATAAAATAAAAACGAAATTGTTGCAATTTTAGAAAGAGACTGCGCATATGGAATGGAACTTAAGACAGAAATCCAAAGTAATGGTGGATATCACAAGCAACACCAGTGCCAGCGTCATTATAGACGGAGAACTACTGGGTGAAGTGTTCAGCTTCAAGTAATTGGGAGCAACCGTATCAAAAGATGCAACTCAGAAGTCCGAACACTGATCGCCTCAGCCACAGCAACTGAAAAGGATATCGAAGACCAATATCAGCTTCCGTACCAAGTTCAACCTCTAGAAATCGCTGGACGTATCCATCCTCCTCTGAGGGTGTGAGAGTGGACACATGCTTGAAAAGGGTCCTCCGCATTTCTTAATGGCAATACAAAACCAATGTATCGAGCAAGATCAAAAATCTCGTCGACCGACAGGAATCACTCCTTGCCACTATTAAGCCTCGGATGATTCCATCGTTTGGTCACGTCACACGGCATAACAGCCTCTGCAAGGCCATCATGCAAGGCAGTGTTGAAGGCGGACGCAAGCGGGGACGGCAACGCAAAAGCTGATCAGGCAGTATCAAAGAGTGTCGGAGATGGCCAAACTGGAAAGTATACCGATGTACAACATCAGCTTCCGTATCAAGTTCAATCTCTAGAAATCGCTGATCGTATCCATCCTCCTCTGCGTGTGTGAGACTGGACACTCCTGGTTTAGGTAGAAAATAAAAGGATCCGGGTTTTTAAGAATAAATGCTTGAGAAATCTCTCCTCGTATCACGTACGGTGAGCACAAAACTAATGACTATGTACGGAGCAAGGTCAAAAGTCTTGTTGGACGACAGGAATCTATTAAGCGTAGGAAGGTGTCATGGTTCGGCCCACGTCACGTGACATAACAGCCTTTGGAAGACCACCATATACAAAGCACTGTTGAAGGCGGACGCAAGTAGGGAAGGCAACGCAAAAGACAACATCAGAGGGCGGACATGACAATTCCAGAACTCCTGAAAGCTACCGGCAACAGTTATGGAGGTTGTCTGTTTCTTCTGCTCTTGGGTGACATCGACATTTGAAGAAATCAAGGGACTGATGATGATGAAGATGATGATGATGATGATGATGATGATGAAGATGATGATGAAGATGATGATGATGATGATGATGATGATGATGACGCATATGGAATGCAACACAACACAGAGAAATCCCAAATAATGGTGAATAACACGAGCAACACTGGTGCCAGCATCACCATGAACAGCGAACTACTAGGGGAAGTGCCCAACTTCAAATACTTGTACTTGGGAGCAACCCTGTCAAAAGATGGCAGCTGCAACCCAGAAATCCGAACACTGATCGCCTCAGCCACAGCGACTGAAAAGGATGTCGAAGACCAACATCAGCTTCCTTACCAAGTTCAAGCTCTAGAAATCGCTGGTCGTATCCATCCTCCTCTGAGGGTGTGAGAGTGAACACTCCTGGCTGAGGTAGAAAAAAGGATTCAGGCATTGAAAAACAGATGCTTGAGAAAATTCCTCTGCATAAGGGACCGATGTGTGTGTGTGTGTGAATAAAACCAATGACAATGTACGGAACAAGCTCAAAAGTCTCTTGGGCCGACAGGAAACTCTTCTCGTAACTATTAAATGTCGGAAGATGGCATGGTTTGGCTACGTCACACAGCATAACAGCCTCTGAAGGACCACCATATGCAAGGCGCCGCTGAAGGTGGACGCGAGCGGGGACGGCAGCGCAAAAGACGACATCAAACAGAGGACGGACATGAAAATTCCAGACCTCCTGAAAACTACAGCCAACAGATCTAGAGGTTGTCTGTTTCTTCTGTTCTTAGGTGACCTCGACGATTGAAGCAATCAAGGGACTGATGATGATGATGGTGCAAGAGCGCATTCTACAAAACAAACCCAAGTTAAACCCAAGAAATTTCCAGATCCTCGGTATTTACCGGAATTAGCAGCTAGAGATCTTAATTTGTTTCCATCATTATAACATAAAATATGTACTAGGACATTCCGAAAGAAAGAAATTGAAACTGTCTATCATTTAAAAAAAAAAAAAAATGTATCTTTCAACTCGAAAATTTTCCGTTCCGTTTATTTCCGGTTCCGGAAAATAAAGTTGATTAGCGATTTTATAAATTATGCTTGAATGAATTTAACCTACATTTGTTTTTATAAACTATCTGGTGAATCTTAATCACTTTTCGAAACCTTTAATAATGGTAAGTATAGTTAACTTACATTTGCTTTCATAGCCTTTCTGGGAGAACGTAAGTAATTTTCAAAAGCCTAATAATATTCAAATATTTTTTACTTACATTTACTTTCATAGCCTTTCTGGGAGAACGTAAGTAATTTTGAAAACCCTAATAATATTCAAATATTTTTAGCTTACATTTGCTTTCATAGCCTTTCTGGGAGAACGTAAGTAATTTTGAAAAGCCTAATAATATTCAAATATTTTTTACTTACATTTGCTTTCATAGCCTTTCTAGGAGAACGTAAGTAATTTTGAAAACCCTAATAATATTTAAATATTTTTAACTTACATTTGCTTTCATTGCCTTTCTGGGAGAACGTAAGTAATTTTGAAAACCCTAATAATATTAAAATATTTTTAACTTACATTTGCTTTTATAGCCTTTCTGAGAGAACGTAAGTAACTTTGAAAACCCTAATAATATTTAAATATTTTTTAACATACATATTTTTAATTACGATTGAACTTGTGTCTAAGAAGAAATTTTTTTTAGTCAATTTGTTTGTCTGGTAAAAGTTCAGGCTAAGGCAAGAATTGAAGTTTGAGCGTTAACAAGATGGCTTTGTCATTTGAATATAAAACAAAATTGATCAAACAACAGAACACAATCCGGGCGACATTTTCGCATTGCGTTATATGGAAATACAGAAAGACCAACATTTACTTACGGAAATTTCGATATCAAAAGGTTCCCTGATTACGTTCATGTCACTTTCGAGTCCAAAACATCGGAAACGAACTGCAAAATACAGACATTGAATTCGGCTGAGAAGTGAGACTACTGAGAAGTGACTAAAGACCAAGCAAATATCGTATATCAGGTAAAAAATAGATGTGAATCAAATTAGGTAGACAGATGAATACGAACACTTAGTCAGCAAGATACAAAACGACACACGTAGGAAACAAAACAAAATATGAAAAAAAAAAACTCTAAACAAGAACACAGATAAATAAATGTGTCGAAAGTGGGGTTACTTCCCTTAGAGTACAGTCACGTGGCATAAGTATAAAATAATCCGCGGACTTTCAAAAATCGTTTTCTCTTTTTTCTTTTCTCTGAACACCAGCTGCTGCTGAATATGGAAATCATTCTGACACAAATGCCACTCTTTCACACTCGCACATTTACTAACAGTTTCTAAAAAATGTAATTTTTGTGTAAAGACATTGATTTCATGTTAGACAAAAAATGTTGTTCATTTTCTTGTGAAGATTTCAGTTGCAACTACCTTTAGTTGGACAAAAGATAGTTACGACATAATACAGATAGATATGAACACGTTAGATGGACAGATATGAACACCATTATATATATATATATATATATATATATATATATATATATATATATATATATATATATATATATATATATATATATATTATTAATAGAAATCTTATACGTATAAGAAAGTATACTCGCTCGGAAAACCTTCGGTGTCTTAATTTTCAAATAAACAAGCCAATACCAAAGGGGAAAAAAGGTATAAAAAAAAAGAAAGAACCAAGAACATGTACGTTAGCCCAAAATAATCGTCCAGCATGCAAGTCCAAGCCCCCACCCCACCAAAAAAAAATCCCGATGCGAGTACACAAAATAACTAAGTAAAGTACTCAATACAATAAGTAGAGCAGACCTAGTTAAACACAGAGAAGCCTTGGTAGGTTTGTCTGGCTCTCTAGGTTTAACTATATATATATATATATATATATATATATATATATTTACAGACAGAAAGAGAGAGAGAGAGAGTGAGAAAGAGAAGGATTGAGAACACAATCAGATGTGAACATGATAGATAGTAACAAAGAAAAGTAGATAGATAAGAACATGATATAGACAGAAAACAATACACATAGATAGATATGAACATTATATATATATATATATATATATATATATATATATATATATATATATATATATATATATAGAGAGAGAGAGAGAGAGAGAGAGAGATAGGTAGTTATGTACTGGAGTAAAATGTGTAAAAAGCGAAGAAAAGAATCTTCAAACACAGCTTTACAAATTCAACAAATAACTTTATTAAGTGTAAAATAATTTTTATTATAAATTTTAAGCTGAAAAAGATTAGAGAGTTCCTCGTTTAGTTGGATCTTAGAATTGCAACAGGAATAAGTTGTCAATCAGCTAAATATCAGCGCAAATACGGCTGGTGACAACTAAACCCAAAATTGTGTTGTGATTTTCGTCGATTTGTGTTTTCGCAATATAAACAATGCAAACTTATTTCTAAAATATTTTAGAAGAAGGTAACTTCAAAAACAAATCCATCTCTGAGAGGAAGGACGGGGTAACCTCAACATTTACGGTGCAAAAAGAACCAGCAAGCCATTGTACTATTCTACCTTGGATGTCATTGTAAACCACAGTTGTGGGATGGAGGGAAGTGATGACTACATGACGCAAAATGCGGTAACTGCTTTGAATGAATGAATCTCACAAAACATTTGATCGTGTTTGAATATATTGGCAAAGATGCACAGAATAGGCCAGAATATGTCCAACTTTGCGATGATAATCTCCCCTTTTATTCGTTGCATACAGATAGATTTTTCATCGCGCCGACGTTGTGAAGCTTAGACGTGGCACAAGGACGAAAGTATGGAGCCCCTAATGATGACCGAACTCACTATTCAGTAGTAATTAATGTGGTGAGACAAGCTTACTAACAATTACACCACATCGAAGTTCTCCTAGTTGTTGCATACAGGATTTTCCCTGAATATGAAACTTCTAACTCAAGTAGTAGAAATCGTGTTATATGTTCCCCTCATTTTAGATGAGAGAAGGCGGCTGGTCCCAGCGATCCCAACACTGCAGCTGCACATTCTTCATTGCACCATTGAGAGGTGGGGGTTCAGTGTAATATTTAAACCAGCGTGACCGTGGTCGCGGGGATTTAGCAATGTTTTTCCTTGACTCAAATGTATGCGCATAATCT